>ML660681.1:1620711-1644567 GCA_007570785.1 Antilocapra americana | reverse complement strand
TCTTTTGATTCTTTAGGTAGAAATACTCCTAAGTATTTTATTCTTTTGGTTTCGATGGTGAATGGAATTGTTTCCTTAATTTCTCTTTCTGATTTCTCACTGTTAGTATATAGGTATGCCAGGGATTTCTGTGTGTTGATTTTATATCCTGAAACTTTGCTATATTCACGGATTAGCTCTAGTAATTTTCTCGTAGATTCTTTAGGGTTTTCAATATAAGGATCATGTCATATGCAAACAGAGAGAGTTTTACTTCTTCTTTTCCAATCTGGATTCTTTGATTTCTTTATCTGCTCTGATTGCTGTGGCCAAAACTTCTGAAACTATGTTGAATAGTAGTGGAGAGAGTGGGCACCCTTGTCTTGTCCCTGATTTCAAGGGGAATGCTTCCAGTTTTTCACCATTGAGGATAATGTTTGCTGTGGGTTTTTCATATATAGCTTTTATTATGTTGAGGTATGTTCCTTCTATTCCTACTTTTTGGAGGGTTTTTATCATAAATGGATGTTGAATTTTGTCAAAGGCTTTCTCTGCATCTATTGAGATAATCATGTGATTTTTATTTTTCAATGTGTTAATGTGGTGTATATACATTGATCGATTTACGAATATTGAAGAATCCTTGCATCCCTGGGATATAGCCTACTTGATCATGATGTATGATCTTTTTGATGTGTTGTTGGATTCTATTTGCTAGAATTTTGTTGAGGATTTTTGCATCTAAGTTCATCAGTGATATTGGCCTGTAGTTTTCTTTTTTTGTGGCATCTTTGTTGGGTTTTGGAATTAGGGTGATGGAGTCCTCATAGAATGAGTTTGGAAGTTTACCTTCGTCTGCAATTTTCTGGAAGAGTTTGAGTAGAATAGGTGTTAGCTCTTCTCTAAATTTTTGGTAGAATTCAGATGTGAAGCCACCTGGTCCTGGGTTTTGTTTTTTTGAAGATTTCTGATTATGGTTTCAATTTCCATGCTTGTGATGGTTCTATTAATATTATCTATCTCTTCCTGGTTTAGTCTCGGAAAGTTATACTTTTCTAGGAATTTGTCCATTTCATCCAAATTGTCCAGTTTATTTGCATATAGTTGCTGATAATAGTCTCTTATGATCCTTTGTATTTCTGTGTTTTCTGTTGTGATCTCTCCGTTTTCATTTCTAATTCTGTTGATTTGGTTCTTCTCCCTTTGTTTCTTGATGAGTCTCGCTAATGGTTTGTCAATTTTATTTATCTTCTCGAAGAACCAGCTTTTGGCTTGGTTGATTTTTGCTATGGTCACTTTTGTTTCCTTTGCATTTATTTCTTCCCTGATCTTTAAGATTTCTTTCCTTCTACTAGATGTGGGCTTCTGCATCTCTTCCCTTTCTAGTTGCTTTAGGTGTAAAGTAAGGTCATTTATTTGAATTTTTTCTTGTTTCCTGAGGTGAGCTTGTATTGCTATGAACTTTCCCCTTAGCATTGCTTTCACAGTGTCCCATAGGTTTGGGGCTGTTGTGTTTTCATTTTCATTCGTTTCCATGCATAACTGAATTTGATTTTTGATTTCTTCTGTGATTTGTTGGTTATTCAGCAGTGTGTTGTTGAGCCTCCATATGTTGGAAGTTTTGAAAGGTTTTCTCCTGTAGTTGATATCTAATCTCACTGCATTGTGGTCAGAAAAGATGCTTGGGATGATTTCAATAATTTTGAATTTATCAAGGTTAGATTTATGGCCCAGGATGTGATCTATCCTGGAGAAGGTCCCGTGTGCACTTGAGAAAAAGGTGAAATTCCTTGTTTTGGTGTGGAATGACCTATAGATATCATTTAGGTCTAGTTGGTCTATTGTTTCATTTAAAGTTTGAATTTCCTTGTAACTTTTCCGTCTAGTTGATTTGTCCATTGTTGTGAGTGGTGTATTAAAGTCTCCCACTATTATTGTGTTGTTGTTGATTTCCCCTTTCATACTTGTTAGCATTTTCCTTACATATTGTGGAGCTCCTATGTTAGGTGCATAAATATTTATAATTGTTATTTCTTCTTCTTGGATTGATCCTTTGATCATTATGTAATGTCCATCTTTATCACTTTTCACCGCCTTTATTTTAAAGTCTACTTTATCTGATATGAGTATTGCCACTCCTGCTTTGTTTTGGTCTTTATTCGTATGGAATATCTTTTTCCAGCCTTTAACTTTCAGTCTATATGTGTCCCTAGGTTTGAGGTGGGTCTCTTGTAGACAACATATAGAGGGGTCTTGTTTCTGTATCCAATTGGCCAATCTTTGTCTTTTGGTTGGGGCATTCAGCCCGTTTACATTTAAGGTAATTATTGATAAGTATGATCCCGTTGCCATTTATTGTATTGTTTTGGTTTCCAGATTATCTATCCCATCCGTGTTTCCTATCTAGGCAAGTTCCTTTAGCATTCGTTGGAGGGCTGGTTTGGTGTTGCTGAATTCTCTCAGCTTTTGCTTGTCTGAAAAGCTTTTGATTTCTCCTTCAAATTTTAATGAGATCCTTGCTGGGTACAGTAATTGGGGTTGTAGATTATTTTCTTTCATAATTTTAAGTATGTTCTGCCATTCCCTTCTAGCCTGAAGTGTTTCTATTGAGAGATCAGCTGTTATCCTTATCGGATTCCCCTTGTGTGTTATTTGTTGTCTTTTCCTTGCTGCTTTTAATATTGCTCTTTGAGTTTGATATTTGTTAATTTGATTAATATGTGTCTTGGGGTGTTCTGCTTGGGGTTCCTCCTATTTGGGACTCTCTGGGTTTCTTGGACTTGAGTGGTTATTTCCTTTCCCAATTTAGGGAAATTTTCAACAATTATCTCCTCAAGAATCTTCTGATGGTCTTTCTTTTTGTCTTCTTCTTCTGGGACTCTTATGATTCGAATATTGGTGAGTTTAACAGTGTCCCAGAGGTCTCTGAGATTGTCCTCATTTATTCTAATTCTTTTTTCATGTTTCCTTTCTGATTTGTTTATTTCTGCCATTCTGTCTTCTACCTCACTTATCCTGTCTTCTATCTCTGTTATTCTACTGTTAGTTCCTTCCAGGGTGTTTTTGATCTCATTTATTGCATTATTCATTGTATTTTGACTCTTTTTCATTTCTTCTAAGTCCTTGTTAAAGCTTACCTGCATCTTCTCAATCCTTGCCTGCAGGTTATTGAACTGAAACTCCAATTTATTTTCTAGATTTTGGATCATTTTCACTATCATTATTCAGAATTCTTTATCAGGTAGACATCCTATCTCCTCGTCTTTTGTTTCCTCTGTAGAACATTTATCCTGCTCCTTTACCTGCTGGGTATTTCTCTGCCTTTTTATCTTGTTTATCTTGCTGTGTTGTCCCTTTATTGTGCGGGTTCCTCACTATGGGTCAGGTTGGATGTGTGGTTTGTCAAAATTTCCTGGTTGGGAAGTCTTGTGTGGTGTTCTGGTGGGTGGATCTGGGTTTCCTCACTCTAAGGAGCAATGAAGTGTCCAGTAAAAAATTTTGAGATGTCGGTGGGCTTAGTGTGACCTTGGGCAACCTGTGTATTGAAGCTCCAGGCTATGTTCCTGTGTTGCTGGAGAACTTGCTTGGTGTATCTTACTCTGGAGCTTGTTGGCCCTTGGGGGGTGCTTGGTTTCAGTTTAGATATGGAAGAGTTTGATGAGCTCCTATCAATTATTTAACTCCTGGATCCAGTAGTTCTCTGGAATTCTCAGGATCTGGGCTTAGTCTCCTATCTTCCAGTAGCTTCAGGACTCCTTCATCTATGCAGTAATGATGGTAGAATATCTAGTTAATGATGAGAAGTTTCTCCACAGTGAGGGACACCCAGACATGTACACAGAGTTACATGACATGGACCAGAAGGAGAAGAGAGGAATCAGATTGTGAGAGAGTGAAGAGGCCAGTGATTACTTGCCTGTGTGCTCTCCACAGCCTGGATCCCTCGGAGATGTTCACAGAGTTATACTGAAAGGAGAAGAGGGAGGAAGGAGACAGTAGTGACCAGAGAGAGAAAAGAGAAAGTCAGATGGACAGAGACAGATCCAGCCAGTGGTCAGTTATCTCAGTGTTCTTCACCACTTGTAACACTCAAACAGATTCCTAGAGTTGGGTAGAGAAGATAAAGGGAAGGGGGATGGAAGAGGTAACTTGGTGGGAAAGAAAAAAAAAAAGGAGACTCAAGAATGGGGAGAGAGCAGTCAAGCCAGTGATCTCACTCCCAAGTAACAATGGGCACTGAAGCTTGGATTCTTAAAGATACAAAGTTGATACCAAATACTAATAAGCAAAGATTAAAAATCTAGAGTAAAGATTGGATTCTCAAAAGTACTTTTATGAAAAGAAAGAAAGAAAAATAACGAATAAAATAGAATAAGAAATAATACGACAACAACAAAAAATTCAATTAAAAATAAAAAAGGGAAAAAGAGGAGATATAAAAGGAAAGAAAGGAAATAAAATAAAAAAATGAAATAAGGGAGAGAGAGGTGATTAATTTAAAGGAAAATAAAAATAAAGAAAAAATAATGGGATTATAGAGACTTAAAAATTCTAAAAAAATAAAAATAAAAATAAAGTATACAAAAAGTTTTAAAAAATTTAAAAGATGGTCCTATTAAAATTATATTTAGGGCTTTCTCTGGTACTGTTACTTACAGTGTGGGGTCACTTCATTTTCGGATAGTTCCTTGGTCCGACTCGTACTTCTCACAGCCTATAGACTCCTTTCTATGCAGTCTGTGCAAACTGCGGGGAATTAATCTGTTGCTCCCGTCAGTTCCAAAGTGGTTCCCTCTGCTTATTTTAGCGTCCTCTGTTTGCTGATCTCTTCTCTGTCTATTCAGCGCTCTGGGGTTTGGCCCTGCTCCTGGCAAGTGCGCTCCCCCCCCCTCAGGTTCTTGGTTGCCCGCCCGGTGCAGTTGGGGGCTGCGCCTTCTCCCCTCCCCCGGCCCAGCTGCTGGGTTTTCTCGGCGTGCAGCTGGGCGTGCCTTCTCAGGTGTGTGGAGCACAGATCTCTGGCGGCCACTGTCCAGAATCCCCAGAAGTCTTGGTTAACACCTAATTCTGCCCATGGTTTGGCAGCAGAAGCCTCGCCGGGGCCGCGTTGTGCCTTCTGCTCTCCGGCGGGGGCTGGGCCAGTCCGCAGCCCACAGCCGCCCAGCTCCGCCTGGCCGTCTTGCACGGTGGACCGAGTCCTCCCTGCTCTTTGTTCTGTGTGCAAGCCTGGTGGGGGTTCTTTCTCAGGAAAGCTACCCAGCGGTCTATCTCTGGTTAGTACCCTCAGTTGTGTCCCTCAGGCTGCCCCTGGTGTTCAGTCCCAGTCCTCTCCCAAAGCGCGTGGCCCGCCCCTTCCTGAGCAGTCCACGCTGGCTAGTGGGGGATGTGGCGCCCAGGCCGCCACTCCCCTGGGAGTTACAGTTAGAGATGCAATCTGGGTGGCTTAATTATTTATCTATTTTTACTCCCGTTTATGTTGCCCTCTGAGATTCGCCATAGATCCGCTGGGGAGAATGTTTCCTGGTGTTCGGAAACCTCTCTCTTTTTTGAGACTCCCTTCCTGGAACGGATATCCGTCCCTAACTCTTTGCCTCTCTTTTTACTCTTTTTTTTTTTTTTTTTTGCCCTACCTTCTTTGTCAGCAATGGTCTGCCTTTCCAGATGCCTGATGTCCTCTGCCAGCATTCAGATGTTGTTTTATGGAGTTTGCTAGGTTTTTAAATGTTCTTTTGGTGTATTTATTGGGGAGAGAGTGGACTCCCCATCCTATTCCTCTGCCATCTTAGTTCCCTCTCCTCTTTTTGGAAATTTTATGAGAAGTTTACTTTGTCATTTCTATAAGGTTTGTTTTTTTCCTATCGGTATTACTATTGTTTTTATGCAATCTATTGTTAAACTCTTTTAATATTTCAACTAATCTCATTGGAGATACTTTGATGTTTTTGTTGAATAAAATGGCTAAACATATTTTAAAATAAAGTATAAAAACAGGAAATTATTTAGCCTTGGAAAAAACTTAACTTGTGCATCAATTGGACTCATTTCAGTGTGTCATAGTGGCAAAATCTAAGTTGTCATACAGTGGTTCTAGTGAGCAATGGTGATATTAGGGATGGGGCTCATGAGGGTAAAACAGAAATATCTGGTATACTGCTAGTAATGTTTTTCAAGGATGGATAGCCATACCTCAGATTGACCTGAAGAATAATTGTTAAGTTTAATGGTTTAGGACAAAAAGTTAGTGCACATGTCTATGATTATAGACATTGACTCAGTGGGATAAAATCAATATTATGGTAATATAATTTCCATTAGGCCAGGCTAGCAGCGCCAGTTGTTGATGAAGATATGTACCACCAGGAACTCATATACTTCTTGTAGAAAGAGAGAAAATTTAGCAATGCTTAGTTAAATTGCATATGCATTTATCCTAAACTTAAAGTAGGATATGGGAACCTACTCCAGCATTCTGGTCTGGAAAATTCCATGGACAGAAGAGCCTGGTGGGGTACAGTCCATAAGGTTGCAAAGAATCAGACAAGACCGAGCAACTGAGCAAACACACACTAATCTTACCCTAGATGTGTATGTCCATTGTCTCGACCCAAGCATCCTTTCTCTGCAACCTGCTATCCAGACCCAGCTTTACAAGAAGAGCAACTTGGTATGATGAAATAAGTGATGGTTTTGGAATTTGCACATTGTCATGTAAAACCTTTAATTCTAAATGCTATGGCAAAAGCAAAACAGACTAAATTAAGAGATTAATTATTGGGTGACACTAGGCATATGTGGTACTTTGGAAAGGCAATATGCAGATATACAGAAACTTAGATTATTTAAAAGAAAGTGAGCCACTCTTTAAATTTTGGTCATCATTGATATTAACGTCTGTTTCCATCCCCTCCCTTAACAAACTCTTCTATCCCATATAAGCACGCTTTTCATAGCAGTTCATCTAATTATAGCTTCATCGGACCCAGAGAACATTTGGGTACAGAAAGTCTACTGGAAAATCATCTTAAGATGAACACCTATTGGGGAATGAACAAAGCAGAATTGGGCAGAAGGAATTTAGTGTAGATGCAGCCCCAACAAAGGAGTCTTCTGAGCTTATCATGAGCTCTAGACTTCAGATGGTCATGCAGAGTTGTCCTAAAATGTGGAAATGAGGCTGGGTTGACTACTCGTTGAATTGATGCAACCCCTGAGAAGGAGACAAGCCTTGGGAAAGCTGGCTCACTTCAGATGAGGAAAATGCTGGTGGTGGGTAGATGTGGACTAGCCATTAGCTGTTTACAACAGCATCTAAATGAATAGTAAGTGCTTCAGTCCTACAGGGAGGATCTTACTGGTGACCCACAACATTCAATAAATAACACTTGCTACCATGACCTTAAGGCTTTACCAGACTAGCAGATTACTGGAAAGAAGAAGGAAAATATAGTCTTTTCTTAGGTCTCATATTTTCCCAAAAGAAGCATTTTGAAATATATATCTATGGTTAAAATAGTGACAAGCTGCTGTATAGTACAGGGAGCTCAGCTCAGTGCTCTGTGATGACCTAGAGGTGTTGGGATGGGGGATGGGAGGGAGGCTCAAAAGGAAGGGGATATATGTATACATATAGGTGATCCACATTGTTGTACATTAGAAACTAACTGAAAATGGTAAAACAATAAGACTGGAGAATGCAAAATAATCGTGGAAAACTCAATTCTTCAAATGACAATTAGAAACATCATCTGAAAAACCAAGGCAATTCTAAGTAACTTTTTTTTTTACATCCCTTGGCCTTTCTTATCCCTTCTAACATCACCACTATGATAATCAGCCTAGCACCACAGGTGGTGGTGTCCAAAATTTATTTTTATCTCTATTATTATATAAACCAAACTAGATGAGCATTTAGGGTGTTGGCAAATAAGTTGCTTGCACTCAACGAAAGAGGAGATTGGGTATAATTCAAGTAAGAAAACATGTGGGTAACAGGTAAAAATAGCACCATCAGTTTTAGTTTTTGTGAAGTCAAAATTTATGCCTTGGAGTGGTGACAGATATAATCTCCTTGCCACATTGTTGAGTTCTCTTAATGAAAGTTAAGTGAAAAATGACTTGGTAAGCCAATCATGAAATTCTAGAAGTATGTGGTATTAGTTTAATATTTTAATGAATTACATTAAAGCAATGGAAACTTCGTCCCATAACTGAAGTTTCAAAGGCAAGTCTTGAGTTGAAATTAGACACTACACTGGTAATTACCACAAACACAGGACTGGCTACTTTACTTTCACTGTAGTGTATTTTGGAGAATTTAAGGAGGGATGTACTGGAGCTAAAGTGTAAGAAATGTACATACAATCCAGAAGCTAAGTCAGTTTAGAGATCATTTTTATTACATGTTATGCAAGCTTGCTGGGACAATTTCTGGTTTGGAGTCATTGTTTGCATCTCCGAGGGTGAGTCTCAGAGTCCACTTTATGCTCCAAGCTGGGAAATTCTTGATCACTGCTCATGTCCGGAATCTTCTGAATGTTGTTTGAAGTACAGGGAACATCTTTTCCTGTAAAACTCTTGGATGGAGTAGGTAATGAATTACACAAAGTGACCTTCTTCATATGCTCCTTTTGTAACTCACGCTTTGGAACAACGGCCAGAAAATGCTCCTCTAGACTAAGGATATGATCAATTGCTTTTGTGACCTTATTAGGCAGTCCAGTCACCTTGACAATGTTTGCATCTTGATTTCTATTAGGGAAACTGATGTCAACTTGGAATTGATTCATAATTTTATGAATGGCTTTTCCATGGGATCCAATAATGTGGCCATAAACACTTTTGTTCAGTGAAATTTGCATAGTTACTGATTTTTCGAACTTATGCACCATTTTCATTATTGTATCCCGGGCAGCTAGAGTGTTCGTTTTATATCCAATGATTGTGATTTGGTCCTGTATCTCACTGCTCCCTTTTCTTGGGAAACAGACATTAACTTTATGCTCTAAGCAAATCTGATCAATAATTGAGCCCTTTCGACCAATGATTCTGGGGTGATATTTGGGGTCTACTGTTAAGTTGAGTCTGAAGTTTTTGAATGATTGATCTATTTCGGTTTGTAGAGTCTTGATTTGTTCTTGTAATTTAGCCTTGGCTAGTTCTACATCTCCAGTAAGGCCAGTGATGGAAATGATATCAGATTCTAATCCTGCTGATATCTGTATTTTAACTTCACACTCATCCATTATCTTGTTTATCCTACTTTTTTTTTGACCAGTGAGGGAACGGTGTAGATCAAAGGGAACATTTACCTCAGCGGTGACAGGAATTAGAGTCTTAAGTGCTTCAAAAGCGGCTTCACACTTTTCTTTTTGGCCCGAGATAAATACGGTGTCACATTTTGTTGGAGAAATGGAGGCATCTCTTGCAGTGCTCTTTCTCCTTTCTTCTTTATTTTCTGGAATAGCTGGCTCTTTATTAGTAAGTGAAATTTCCTCTCTATCTGAGAATTTGATTTTGACATTATAATCTTTAGTGATTTGTTTGACTTGAGAACTCATGGGTCCCATTAAAAAATGTTGGAACTTCTGGGGAATAACACATTCTGTTGTGACTTCATTGTCCAAGTCTTCAATAATCTCCTGAATATATTTCTTGGCTGCTTCAACACAAGGTCTTGCTCCTTTGATTGTGACTTTGTTGCTCTGTTTTCCTGAATGTGAAAAGTTAATAATCACGTCACCGTACTCCTCAGGCATGTCCTGTAACACCTGACCTCTCTGCACAAAAAACTGCTGGTGATACATAGGATTTATTAGTATCTTGTCCTCCACTACATTATCTAAATTTGTAATCAGAGTATGTAATTTACTTTGTGCCTCTCTGACAGCCTTCTCTTTCCCTACGATAGCTATCAATTCTTGATCTTCGTCTTCAGGGATAGGGAAAATGAAATGTGCTCCAGTCTCTTCACAGACTTTGGCAACATTGCCTCCCTTTTTATTCATGAGAAATTTATGATACTGTGGTTTAACACGGAGGACCACAGAATAACTCTTCTTTTGCTCTTCTACTAGTTGTAGCAGCTTTTTCTTGGCCTTCTCAACACTTTGGGCAGGTCCCCTAATAATGATTCTTTCTGAGTTGTTTGGAAAGAGGATATGGACACTTCCACATTCTTCCATGATTGCCTTAACACAACAGTCTTTAGGGTCCATAAGGGATTTGTGTAGATTAGAAGGAATAGAAATTTCTACTTCTGAAATATTGCCTACATTTTTCTGAATTGAAAGAATCAAATCACAAGCCAGTTTACAGTTTTCTGGCCTTCCCTTGATGACAATATTTTCTGAGTCACTATTTGTTGATGGAAGCATAATTTTAGTGTTGCTTGCTTCACAGATTTTTTTTATGTTTGCACCTCCTTTTCCAATGATATTTTTGTGAAGCCTTTTGAAGATGGGAATTGTTATGGAATATTTACTTTCTACAGTGTCCGTCACCACATTCTGCAAATATTGTGTGCATTTTTCTAATTCATTTCTTGGTCCTCTAAGCTGGACAATGTCACTTTTTTGTGCTGGGTCAGGGAAAGTAATCACAACTTCTGGAAACTTTTTACAGATGTCACGTATCCGTTCACCTTTCTGTCCAATAATTTTTCGGTGAAATCTTTGTTCAATGATTAACTCCTTGCGATCATTTTCTAAATGAGAAGCAAGTTCAAGAAGTTCTTTCTTGGCCTGTTGGACACCACGTGATTCCCCTTCAATTCTTATCAAGTTATTCTTTTCACTTTTAGGTGAGATTAGCACAGAAACCTTATTCCTTTCTTTAATTCCTTTTATAAGAGCACCTTTCTTGCCTATCAGGTATTTATGAAACTTACAGTCAACATTAATTTCTGCATAATCCATCCTGTTAAGTACATCTTTTACTATGACCTCAATTTGCTCTTGAGCATGCTTAACATCATCTGCTGGTCCCTCTATTGTAATTTTATCTTCTTCAGTAAACTCTATGAAAACTTCTGGCATGTTCTGAATAATTGTGGATATATTATAACCTTTCTTACCAATAACAAATCTGTGAAGCCAGGAAGGTGCAGAGATGGAGGAAAGTGTATAAATCTTGGTCTTTAAGTAGTCTTCAGTAAGTGCCTTCCTTAAATTTTCAGGTTTATGTTGATATGCCACAGAATCTGACATGCTATATGAGGGTGAGATTTCTTTCGAAACTCCAGCTCTTTCCTGGATCTCCTGGACAGAATTGCCCTTGGGACCTACTGTACACTTGTGCTGCAATTTCATCTCAACATCTATGGGTGTGGTTTTCTCTGGAGCATTCTCAAAAATCTTCTTTAAGAAATCCAGATCCTGAGGTACTTGTTGCTTTTTTTCAAGAAATATTATTGGTGTCTGATTGGCACTAGATGGTGAATTGTGGATTTGTGCCTCTGTTTTCCCTAGGATTCTGTCAAAAGTTGTATTGTATGGTTCAGCAATTAAAGGAGGAAATGCTTTTTCCACAGTTAACCTTTCTTCAGCAAGCTTGTCTTGTTCAGTAGACATAAATAAGACATCACATGGAGCCTTTCTCACGACCTCTTTGGTGCCAATATTGATCCAGCTGGTGTGGTTTACTGGGAATAACGTCTGACTGTTGATTGTAGCATTTTGTTCCAAGTCTTGTCGTTTTTCTCCAGTCTTGCCTACAATGGAGCAAAAATTTTCTTTAGAAATGGAAGCTGTAGTTAAAACTTGCTTCCCAAAATGTGCAAAAATCTCCTTCTGAGCTTTTGCAACAATTTCTGGTTTTCCAGAGACTTCAATGTAGAGGCCTTTGTTTTTGACAAAAGTCATTTCCAAGTTGGCACCAGTTCTTTGCATGATATCTAGACAGAATTGTTCTTGTGTACCTTCCTTAAACTGATTCACATATCGTTTCTCATCCAGAAGCACATGGAAAACTTGAGTGATTGTTGAAGTCATGATAAGTTGACTAATATTGCTTGAGGATGCAGCAGATTCCGGATCATTTTCCAAACAACTTGTTTTCTCTAGGAGTTCAGTGAATTTATTTTTAGAGGTTGGAGTGCCAAGATTCTCTTCTGAATTTAAAGCAGTAACATCCTTTTCCTTTTGAATGTACCTACTTTGGTACTCAGTTACTTTCTTTTTGTTTGAATTCATTGTTGTTATTTAGTTACTTAGATATGGTGCAGTTAAATGATCAGTAGCCAGAAAAATCTTGTAGTTGCCTTTTTGCATATTACTGTGTGGGAAAAATAAATATTTTATAGACAATGTTTTCCAAATTATAAACTCATCAATAAACACTGAAATCTTAATATTTATATGACTTCAGAAAAATACCCAAGGATCATCTATTCTACTGTTACAAGAGTACCAAGATAAGGCTCAAATTAGGACAGTGAGGAAAGAACCACCATTTTGTTAAATATCAGAAACAGATCCTTTGAATTTTCTTATCAGAATCATCTCAAACCTCATTTTGTCTAAGCCAGTGTCAAAGTTTTTTCAGCCTTTGCACTACTGGCTGAGAATTATTTTTAGAAAAATATAACTCTCTAGTCTTCAATAATATCATATTTGCAGGGTTAATCACTTTTCTTAAGAGCTTTTGAAGAAAAATTTATATACTATATAATTCACATAGTCTATGAATACAATTTAATGACTTTTAGTTAATTTACAGTCCTTTATAACCACCACAAAACTCAGTTTTTTAACATATTCATCACCCCAAAGAGCTTCCTCATGCTCATTTGCAAGTAATCCTGTTTCCACACCCTGGCAAAATTAATTCATTTATTTAACCTTCATAAACTAGCCTTTTCTGGAAATTTAGTGAAAATATTATCAAAAAGTACAAGAATTATTTTCACTTTGCTTATTTTTAAAATTAATTTATTTGTTTTAATTACTTTATAATATCATAATGGTTTTCACCATACAACACGAATCACTTCTTTGCCTTTACATAATACTTTTCAGATTCAACTATGTTATAGCATATATCAGTTCTCTATTCCTTTTCCTTGCTCAGTGATATTTTAACCTTCAGGTTTTCTGACTCAGGATGTGGAAGATGACATTGGAGTAGGAAGGGTAGTTAACCTGACTCCAGAGAAATAAATCAAAACCACATCAAGATATTGAACAACTCCTATAAAATAACCTCTAGGCGAGAGAAGAAGGCCCCAGACCTCCAGGAGGACAGGCTAAGCTTCGTGAGATGAGGTAGGAGAGAGGATCAGTTCAGTTCAGTCACTCAGTCATGTCCAACTCTTTTCGACTCCATGGACTGCAGCCCACCAGACTTGCCTGTCCATCACCAACTCCTGGAGCTTACTCAAACTCACATGCATCAAGTCAGTGATGCCATCCAACCATTACATCCTCTGAGGTCCCCTTCTCCTCCTGCCTTCAATCTTTCCGAATATCAGGGTCTTTTCCAGTGAGTCATTTCTTTGCATCAGGTAGCCAAAATATAGGAGTTTCAGCTTAGGCATCTGTCCTTCCAATGAATATTCAGGACTGATTTCCTTTAGGATTGACTGGTTGGAACTCCTTGCAGTCCAGGGGACTCTAAAGAGTATTCTCCAACACCACAGTTGAAAAGCATCGATTTTTTGGTGCTCAGCTTTCTTTATATTCCAACTCTCATATCCATACATGACAGCTGGAAAACCTATAGCTTTGACTAGACAGACCTTTGTTGGCAAAATAATGTCTCTGCTTTTTAATATGCTGTCATGGTTATCTTGGTCATGAAGATCTTTTTTCTATATTTCTTCTGTGTACTGTTGCCATTTCTTCTTCTTTTTTTAAATTTTCTTTACTTTATTGTGTTGGTTTTGCTATACATTGACATGAATCTGTCATGGGTATACATATGCTCCCCCTCCAGAACCCCCTTCCCTCCTCCCTCCCGATTCCCTCCCCCTGGGTCATCCCAGTGCACCAGCCCCGAGAATCAAACCTGGGCTGGCGATTGATTTCACATATGATAATCAACATGTTTCAATTCCATTCTCCCATATAATCCCACCCTTGCCCTCTTCCACAGAGTCCACAAGACTGTTCTATACATCTGCGTTTCTTTTGCTGTTCCACATGCAGGGTTCTCATTACCATCTTTCTAAATTCCATATATATGCGTTAGCATACTGTATTTTTGTTTTTCCTTACACTGCTGAGTTTCCCAAATGTGCTGGCATATTGATTGAAGCACTTTCACAGCATCATATTCTAGGATTTGAAATAACTGAACTGGAATTTCATCACTTCCACTAGCTTTGTTCATAGTGATGCTTCCTAAGGCCCTAAGGTTCCAGAATATCTGGCTCTAGGTGAGTGATCACACCATCATGATTATCTGGGTCATGAAAAGCTTTTTTGTACAGTTCTTCTGTGTATTCTTGCCACCTCTTTTTGATATCTTCTGCTTCTGTTATGTCCATACCATTTCTGTCCTTTATTGTGCCCACCTTTGCATGAATTGTTCCCTTGGTATCTCTAATTTTCTTGATGAGATCTCTAGTCTTTCCCATTCTATTGTTTTCCTCTATTTCTTTACATTGATAACTGGAGAAGGTTTTTTTTTTTTATCTCTCTTCGCTATTCTTTGGAACTCTGCGTTCAAATAGGTGTAGCTTATGTTTTCTCCTTTGCTTTCAGCATCTCTTCATTTCTCAGCTATTTGTAAGGCCTCGTCAGACAACCATTTTGACTTTTTACGTTTCCTTTTCATGGAGATGGTCTTGATCACTGCCTCCTGTACAATATCATGAACATCTGTCCATAGTTCTTCAGGAACTCTGTTTTTCAGATCTAATCCCTTGAATCTATTTGTCATATCCACTGTATAATCTTAAAGGATTTGATTTAGATCATACAAGAATGGTCTGGTGATTTTCCCCACTTTCTTCAATTTAAGTCTGAATTTGGCAAAAGGGAGATCATTATCTGAGCCACAGTCAGCTTTCAGTCTTGTTTTTGCTGACTCTATAGAGGTTCTCCATCTTTGGCTGCAAAGAATATCATCAAGCCTATTTCGGCACTGGCCATCTGGTAATGTCCAGGGGTAGAGTCTTTTCTTGTGTTGTTGGAAGAGGATGTTTGCTATGACCAGTGCATTCTCCTTGCAAATCTCTCTTAGCCTTTGCCCTGCTTTGTTTTTTACTCCAAGGCGAAAATTGCCTGTTACTCCAGGTAGCTCTTGACTTCCTAATTTTGCATTCCAGTCCCCTATAATGAAAATGGCATCTTTTTGGGGGTGTGTGTTAGTTCTATAAGGTCTTGTAGGTCTTCATAGAACCATTCAACTTCAGCTTCTTCAAGATTACTGGTTGTGGCATAGACTTGGATTACTGTGAATTTGAATGATTTACCTTGCAAACAAACAGAGATCATTCTGTCATTTTAGAGATTGCATCCAAGTACTGTATTTCAGATTCTTCTGTTGACTCTGATGGCTACTCCATTTCTTCTAATGGATTCTTGCCCACAGTAGTAGATATAATGGTCATCTGAGTTAAATTCACCCATTCCATTCCATTTTAGTTTGTTGATTCCTAAAATGTCAATGTTCACTTTTGCCATCTCCTGTTTGACCAACTCCAATTTTCCTTGATTCATGGACTTAACATTCCAGGTTCCTATGCAATATTGTTCTTTACAGCATTGGACTTTACTTCCATCACCAGTCACATCCACAACTGGGTGTTGTTTTTGCTTTGGCTCCATCTCTTTGTTCTTTCTGGAGTTATTTCTTCACTGATCTCCAGTAGCATATTGGGCACCTCCTGACCTGTGGAGTTCATCTTTCAGTGTTCTACCTTTTGGCCTTTTCATGGGGTTTTCAAGGCAAGAATACTGATGTGGTTTGCCGTTTCCTTCTCCAGTGGACCTCATTTTGTCAGAAATCTCCACCATGACCGATCCACCTTGGGTGGCCCTATATAGCATGGCTCATAGTTTCATTGAGTTCGACAAGGCTGTGGTCCATGAGATCAGTTTGGTTAGTTTTTTCCTGATGGGAGAGATTGACTGAGGGGAAAACTGGGTCTTGTTCTGATGAGCAGGTTCATGCTCAGTAAATCTTTAATCCAATTTTCAATTGATCGATGGAGCTGTGTTACCTCCATGTTTGATAGAGATCAAACTATGGTGGATGTAATGAAGATAATGGCAACCTCCTTCAAAAGAGGTCATCCAGGAGAGAGGATGGAGACATTAATAAGGAAAAGACTGAGAATTTCTAAATAGGGGCCTATGCACCAAAGGAGAGTAGGAGTCCTAAAACAGAAGAGTTCCTGTGCACAGGGAAGGTCCCTTTTAGGCAGACCCATGGGAGAGTTGTGGAGCCTTGGAAAATTGGACAAAGCAGGAACTTAGAGGGCATAAAAGAGAGAAAGATGAACTTCTCAGCCCATAAACAGTTCACAGACTGTGGCCCCAAAAGGACAGTAGGCTCAGGAAATGGAGAGAAGCCTATAGAAACCCTGTGGTAAAGAGGGTGGGCTGAAGAGCCAAAACAAGAACACACAAATGCCAAAACATAGTGGGCAGACTGTGAGATTAAATAAGTGCACACAAGCCTGGTGAAATATAGGGCAGCCTGGTGAGCAAAGACAAGTGCACACAAGCCCATGACATAGAGGGAAAGCTCAGGGGACTGAGGGAAGCTGACACAATTTTCCACAATGCAGAGGACATAGTCAGGGAGCCAAAAAAACACCCACACAAATCCTTACCTGGCAAGCTTAGACCAGCAGTGTAGGGTTGGACTGGGGAATAGAAACGCAGGCAATGATTCCAGGGACAAGTAGGGGCCTGGAGATAGTGAAGATATGCTGAGAGGGCCACTTTGGAGCTTCTGCAGAAATAGATGCGTCTAACACCACAAAAGCCAGAAGGACAGCCCAAAGACAAACGGAACACAGACACTTCAAAACCTACCACTGGACACTGCACTGCCCTTCAGAACTAGAACATAGGCACAAGCTACCCTAACGAAGAGAACATCACAGGACACTAACCTTGCCCCATAAACTCCACAACCAAGAACATTGAGAACATTTCCAATCTTATAAATCACGTTGCTTATTCCCCTTACATATTTCTACCTTTCATTAGCCTTTTGAAGTGCTATGGAGTGTCCCTCTTTGTTTTTCTTGTTTTATTTTATTTTGTATTTTTTTTCCATTCAAAACTGTATTTTATTTATTTATTTATTTATTTTCTTTACATTATTGTGTTGGTTTTGCCATACATTGACATGAATCCATCATGGGTGTATATGTGTTCCCCTTCCAGAACCCCCCTCCCACCTCCCTACCGACTCCATCCCTCTGGGTCATCCCGGTACACCAGCCCTGAGCACCCTGTATCAAGCATCAAATCTAGGCTGGAGATTGATTACACATATGATAATTTGCATGTTTCAATGCTGTTCTCCCATATAACCCCACTCTTGCCCTCTCCCATAGAGTCCAAAAGATTGTTATATACATTTGCATCTCTTTTGCTGTCTCGCATATAGGGTTTTCATTACCATTTTTCTAAATCCCATATATATATGCATTAGTATATTGTATTGTTGTTTTTCCTTCTGGTTTACTTCACTCTGTATAATAGGCTTCAGTTTCGTCCACCTCAGTAGAACTGATTCAAATGTATTCTTTTTAATGGCCCCATTGTGTATATGGACCAGAGCTTTCTTGTCCATTTGTCTGTTGATGGACATCTAGGTTGCTTCCATGTCCTGGCTATTGCAAAACAGTGTGGCGATGAACATTGGGATACACGTGGCTCTTTCAATTCTGGTTTCCTCAGTGTGTATGCCCAGCAGTGGGATTGCTGGGTCATATGGCAGTTCTATTTCCAGTTTTTTAAGGAATCTCCACACTGTTCTCCATAGTGGCTGTACTAGTTTGCATTCCCACCAACAGTGTAAGAGGGTTCCCTTTTCTCCACATCTTCTCCAGCATTTATTGCTTGTAAGCTTATGGATGGCAGCAATTCTGACTGGTATAAAGTGGTACCTCATTGTGGTTTTGATTTGCATTTCTCTGATAATGAGTGATGTTGAGCATATTTTTATGTGGGTCGTTTATTTTTCTGGAATTGAGCTGCAAGAGTTGCTTAAATATTTTTGAGATTAATTGTTTGTCCATTGCTTCGTTGGCTATTATTTACTCCCATTCTGAAGCCTGCCTTTTCACCTTGCTTTTAGTTTCCTTTGTTGTGCAGAAGCTTTTCATTTTGATTATGTCCCATCTATTTATTTTTTCTTTTATTTCCGATATTCTGGGAGGTGGGTCATGGAGGATCCTGCTTTGGTTTATGTCGGAGAGTGTTTTGCCTACGTTTTCTTCTAGGAGTTTTATAGTTTATGGTCTTACGTTTAGATCTTTGAACTATTTTGAGTTTATTTTTATGTATGGAGTTAGAAAGTGTTCTAGTTTCATTCTTTTACAAGCGGCTGTCCAGTTTTCCAGCATCACTTCTTAAAGACATTGTCCTTTCTCCATTGTATATTCTTGCCTCCTTTGTCAAAGATAAGGTATCCATAGGTGTGTAGCATTATCTCTGGGCTTTCTCCTTTGTTCCACTGATCTATATTTCTGTCTTTGTGCCAGTGCCATACTCTCTTGATGACTGTGGCTTTGTAGTATAGCTTAGGCTATACTACAGTCAGTCAGGTTGATTCCTCCAGTTCCATTCTTCTTTCTCAAGATTGTGTTGGCTATACGAGATTTTTTGTATTTCCATACAAATTGTGAAATTATTTGTTCTACTTCTCTGAAAAAGACCTCTGGTAGCTTGATAGAAATTGCATTGAATCTATAGATTGCTCTGGGTAGTATACTCATTTTCACTATATTGATTCTTCCAATCCACAAACACAGCCCATTTCTCCATCTGTTTGTGTCCTCTTTGATTTCTTTCATCAGTGTTTTCTAGTTTTCTACATACAAGTCTTTTGTTTCTTTAGGTAGATATACTCCTAAGTATTTTATTCTTTTTGTTTCTATAGTGAATGAAATTGTTTCCTTAATTTCTCTTCCTATTTTCTCATTGATAATATATAGGAATGCAAGGAATTTCTGTGTGTTGATTTTGTATCCTGAAACTTTACTATATTCACTGATTAGCTCTAGTAATTTTCTGGTAGAGTCTTCTAAGGTTTCCTATGAAGAGGATCATGTCATCTGCAAACAGTGAGAGTTTTTCTTCTTCTTTTCCAATCTGGATCCCTTTTATTTCTTTATCTGCTCTGATTACTGTGGCCAAAACTTCCAAAACTATGTTGAAGAGTAGTGTTGACAGTGGGCACCCTTGTCTTCTTCCTGACTTTAGTGGAGACGCTTTCATTTTTTCACCATTGAGGATAATGTTTGCTGTGGGTTTGTCCTATATAGCTTTTATTATGTTTAGGTATGTTCTTCCTATTCCTGCTTTTGGGAGGTTTTTTTTTTATCATAAATGGATGCTGAATTTTGTCAAAGGCTTTCTCTGCATCTGTTGAGATAATCATGTGGTTTTTATTTTTCAATTTGTTAATGTGGTATATTACATTGATTGATTTGTGAATATTGAAGAATCCTTGCATCCCTGGGATAAAGCCTACTTGGTCATGATGTATGATCTTTTTAATGTGTTGTTGGATTCTATTTCCTAGAATTTTGTTAAGGGTTTTTGCATTTATGTTCATCAGTGATATTGGCCTGTTGTTTTCTTTCTTTGTGGCATCTTTGTAGAGTTTTGGAATTAGGGTGATGGTGGCCTCATAGAATTAATTCAGAAGTTTATCTTCCTCTGCAATTTTCTGGAAGAGTTTGAGTAGAATAGGTGTTAGCTCTTCCCTAAATTTTTGGTAGAATTCAGCTGTGAAGCCATCTGGTCCTGGGCTTTTGTTTGTTGGAAGATTTTTGATTACAGTTTCAATTTCCATGCTTGTGATGGATCTGTTAAGATTATCTATCTCTTCCTGGTTTAGTTTTGAAAAGTTATACTTTTCTAAGAATTTGTCCATTTCTTCCAAGTTGTCCAGTTTATTTGCATATAGTTGCTGATAATAGTTTCTTATGATCCTTTGTACTTCTGTGTTTTCTCTTGTGATTTCTCTTTTTTCATTTCTAATTTTGTTGATTTGGATTTTCTCCCTTTGCTTTTCTCCCTTTGTTTCTTAATGAGTCTGGCTATTGGTTTGTCAATTTTATTTATCTTCTCAAAGAACCAGCTTTTGGCTTTGTTGATTTTTGCTATGGTCTCTTTTGTTTCTTTTGTACTTATTTCTGCTCTAATCTTTAAGATTTCTTTCCTTCTACTAACCCTGGGGTTCTGCATTTCTTCCTTTTCTAGTTGATTTCGGTGTAAAGTTAGGTTATTTATTTGACTTTTTTTCTTGTTTCCTGAGGTAAGCCTGTATTGCTATGAACCTTCCCCTTAGCACTGCTTTTACCGTGTCCCGTAAATTTTCAGTTGTTGTGTTTTCATTTTCATTCATTTGTATGCCTATTTTTATTTCTTTTTTGATTTCTTCTGTATTTTGTTGGTTATTCAGCAGCGTGCTCTTGAGCCTCCATATGCTGGAATTTTTAAAGGCTTTTCTCCTGTAATTGACATCTAATCTTACTGCACTGTGGTCAAAAAAGATGCTTGGAATGATTTCAACTTTTTTAATTTACCAAGGTTAGATTTATAGCCCAGGATGTGATCTATTCTGGACAAGGTCCTGTGTGTGCTTGAGAAAAAGGTGAAATTCATTGTTTTGGGGTGGAATGTCCTATAGATACAAATTAGGTCTAATTGTTCTATTGTATAAGTTTGTGTTTCCTTGTTAATTTTCTATTTGGTTGATCTATCCATTGTTGTGAGTGGGGTATTAAAGTGTCCTACTATTATTGTCTTATTGTTAATTTCCCCTTCCATACTGGTTAGCATTTGCCTTAAATATTGTGGTGCCCATATGTTGGGTGCCAGTATATTTATAATTGTTATATCTTCTTCTTGGATTGATCCTTTGATCATTATGTAATGTCCATCTTTTTCTCTTTTCACAGCCTTTATTTTAAAGTCTAAATTGTCTGATATGAGTTTTGCTACTCCTGCTTTCTTTTGGTCTCTATTTGTATGTAATATCTTTTTCTAGCCCTTAACTTTTCAGTCTATATGTTTCCCTAGGTTTGAGGTGGGTCTCTTGTAGACAACATATATAAGGGTCTTGTTTTTGTATCCAGTTAGCCAGTCTTTGTCTTTTGGTTGGGGCATTCAACCCATTTACATTTAAAGTAATTATAGATAAGTATGATTCCATTGCCATTTACTTTATTGTTTTGGGTTCTAGATTATACACCCTATCCGTGTTTCCTCTCTAGGGAATATCCTTTAGCATTTTTTGGAGCGCTGGTTTGGTGTTGCTGAATTCTCTCAGCTTTTGCTTGTCTGAAAAGCTTTTGATTTCTCCTTCAAATTTGAATGAGATACTGGCTGGGTACAGTAATTGGGATTGTAGATTATTTTCTTTCATGACTTTAAGTAAGTGCTGCCATTCCCTTCTGGCCTGAAGCGTTTCTACTGAGAGATCAGCTGTTATCCTTATGGGATTCCCCTTGTGTGTTATTTGTTGTTTTTCCCCTGTTGCTTTTAATATTTGCTCTTTGAGTTTGATATTTGTTAATTTTAGTAATATGTGTCTTGGGGTGTTTTTCATTGTGTTCATCCTGTTTGGGACTCTCTGGGTTTCTTCAACTTGGGTGATTATTTCCTTTCCCATTTTAGGGAACTTTTCAACTATTATCTCCTCAAGTATTTTCTGATGGTCTTTCTTTTGTCTTCTTCTGGGACTCCTATGATTCAAATGTTGGTGCATATAACATTGTCCCAGAGGTCTCTGAGATTGTCCTCATTTCTTCTAATTCTTTTTGCTTTTTTCCTCTCTGGTTCATTTATTTATACCATTCTGTCTTCTACCTCACTTATCCTGTCTTCTATCTCTGTTATTCTACTGTTAGTTCCCTCCAGGGTGTTATTGATCTCATTTATTGCATTATTCATCACATTTTGACTCTTTTTCATTTCTTCTAAGTCCTTGTTAAAACTTTATTGCATCTTCTCAATCATTGTCTCCTGGTTATTAAACTGTAACTCCAATTTGTTTTCAAGATTTTGGATCATTTTGACTATCATTATTTGGAATTCTTTATCAGGTAGATTTCATAGCTTCTCTTCTTTTGTTTGGTTTGGAGGGTATTTATCCTGTTCCTTTACCTGCTGGGTATTTCTCTGCCTTTTCATCTTGTTTGTATTTCTGTGTTACCTCTTTATTGTGGTGTTTCCTCATGGTGAGTGGGATTGGACGGGCGGTTTGTCAAAGTTTCCTGGTTGGGTAAGCTTGTGTCAGTTTTCTGGTGGGTGGATCTGGATTTCTTCTCTCTGGCTAGCAATGAAGTGTTCAGGAAAGTGTTTTGAGATGTCAGTGCGCTTGGTGTGACTTTGTGCAGCCTGTGTATTGAAGCTCCAGGCTATGTTCCTGTGTTTCTGGAGAATTTATCTTACTCTGGAACTTGTTGGCCCTTGGGTGGTGCTTGGTTTCAGTGTAGGTATGGAGGTTTTTGATGAGCTCCTCTCAATTAATTAACTCCTGGATTCAGGAATTCTCTCGAATTCTCAGGATTTGGGCTTAGGCCTCCTGTCTCTGGTTTTCAGCCTTATTCTTAGAGTAGCCTCAGGACTCCTCCATTTATACAGCACTGATTGTAGAATATCTAGGTTACTGATGAAAAGTTTCTCCACAGTGAGGGACACCCAGAGAGGTACACAGAGTTGCATGGAGAGGAGAAGAGGGAGGAAGGAGATAGAGGTGACCAGAAGGAGAAGAGAGGAATCAAATGGTGAGAGAGTGAGCTAGCCAGTAATCACTTCCCTACGTGCTCTCCAAAGTCTGGATCCCTCAGAGATGTTCACAGAGTTAAACTGAAAAGAGAAGAGGGAGGAAGGAAACAGAAGTGCCAGAGATAGAAAAGAGAGAATCAGATGGAGAGAGACAGATCCAGCCAGTAATCAGTTATCTAAGTGTTCTTCACAACTCGTAACACTCAAAGAGATTCACAGAGTTTGGTAGAGAAGAAAAGAGGGAAGGGGGAGATAGAGGTGACCTGGTAGAAAAAATGGAGAGTCAAAAATGGAGAGAGAGCAATCGAGCCAGTGATCTCACTTCCAAGTAAAAATGGGTACTGAAGATTGGATTCTTAAAGAAACAAAGCTGGTAACAAATACTAAAAAGCAAAGATTAAAAATCTAGAGTAAATGTTAGATTCTCAAAAATACAATTACTGAAAAAGAAGAAAGAAAAGAAGAAAATAAAAATTAAGAAGAGGAGAAAAAAAACTAGCAAACTACAGAAACAGCAACAAAAAACAGAGTCACTAAAATTCTTACATATATATATATATATATATATATATATATATATATATATGAAGTTTGCTTAAAAAATAGTTGGTTTTTTTTGCTAGGTAATAGGTGATTGTAAAAATGAAAATTGAAGGTGATATAGGAGACTTAAAAATAAAAATATAAAAATTTTTAAAAAATAATAGAAAAGTTTTTAAAATTGAAAAGATGATCATAGTAAAAATATATCTAGGGCTTTCTCTGGAACATTTTCATACAGTGAGGGGTCAGTTCATTTTCAGATAGTTCCTTGGTCCGACTTGTACTTCTCAAGGACTATAGGCTCCTTCCTTTGTAGTGGGTGCTAACTGCAGGGATTTAATCTGTTACTCCTGTCAGTTCCTGCCATTTGACCCAGCAATCCCACTGCTGGGCATATACACCGAGGAAACCAGAA
>ML660681.1:1608738-1620611 GCA_007570785.1 Antilocapra americana | reverse complement strand
ATATACACAATGGAATATTACTCAGCATTAAAAAAAATTCATTTGAAGCAGTTCTACTCAGGTGGACGGAACTGGAGCCTATTATCCAGAGTGAAGTAAGCCAGAAGCAAAAACAACAATACAGTATACTAATGCATATATATGGAATTTAGAAAGATGGTAATGAGAACCCAGCATGTGAGACCGCAAAAGGAATGCAGACGTATAGAACAGACTCGTGGACTCTGTGGATGAGGGCAGGGGTGGGATGATTTGGGAGAATGGCATTGAAACATATTAATTATCATATGTGAAATCAATCGCCAGCCCAGGATTGTTGCTCGGGGCTGCTGCACCAAGATTTCCCAGGGGGAGGGAGTTGGGAGGGAGGGGGGTTCTGGAGGGGGAGCATATGTACACCCATGGCGATATCATGCCATTGTATGGCAAAACCAATAAAAAAAATCTGTTACTCCTGTCAGTTCCAAAGAGGTTCCCTATGCTTATTTTAGCCTCTTCTGTTTGCTGGTCTCTTCTGTGTCTGTTTCTGCCCTGACACAAGGGGTCGGTGGTGGTTACTTTTTTAGACTCACTTGTTCAGCCGTACTGTGGGGAGGAAGGAACACAGCAAACAGATATCACTGGTATGTGCTCATAGTGATTCAGCTACTCTGGAGTTTGTCCCTGCTCACGGCCTGTGCGCTTTCCCTGGCCACACTGCTCAAGCTCTCCGTTGTTCCACCAGGAGCAGCCTGAGGCAGCCACTGGGGCTGCCTTCACTTCCCAGGCATGGTTGGGAGCTGCTTCTCCCTTCCCCCATCCCAGCCACTTGTTTTTTTTGGTGTGCATCTGGGTGCTCCTTCTCAGGTGTGTGGAGAGCCTATCTCTGGCGGCAACCTTCCAGAATCCCAAGAAGTCGTGGTTAGCAATGAAATCTGCCCATGATTTGGTAGTGGATGCCTCACTGGGGCCGCGATTGCACCCTGCAGCCCCCACCTGCCAGTCTCCAGTTGGGGATGGGCCAGTCCACAGCCCGCAGCCTCCCAGTTCTGCGCAGCTGACCAGTGTTGTTCTGTGCGCACCTGGAGGTGGCTCTTCCTGGGAAAAGCTACCCCACAGTCTAGGTTGCTATCTCAGGCTAGTTCCCTTAGGTTGCCCTGGGGCAGTCAGTCCCAGTCCTCACCCAAAGCAGTGAAGCCCGCCCCTCCCTGAGAAGCCCGCTCTTGCTAGTGGGGGATGGGACATCTGGGCTGCTGCTCCACTGGGAGTTGCAGTTAGGAATGTAATCTGTGGGGTTTAATTATTTATCTATTTTTGCTCCCAGTTATTTTGCCCTCTGAGACTCACCACACATCTGCCAGGGAGAATGTTTCCTGGTGTTCGGAAACCTCTCTCTTTTTTTAAGACTCCCTTCCCAGGATGGATCTCCATCCCTACCTCTTTTGCCTCTCTTTTTACTTTTTATATTTTGTCCTACCTTCTTTCGAAGACATTAGGCTGCCTTTCTGGGTGCGTGATGTCCTCTGCCAGTATTCAGAAGTTGTTTTGTGGAGTTTGCTCAGCTTTTAAATGTTCTTTTGGTGTATTTGTTGAGGAGAAAGTGGTCTCCCCATCCTATTCCTCCACCATCTTCTGTTTTTCTTGTTTTAAAAAGATTATTCCAATTCTTTTTCTTTTTCTTTTTCACCTTTTTTTGGTGATTTTTCTGATTTTGTTTTTATATATTCAACTGCTTTTCTTATAGTTCTTAACTGGCTGTAGGTGTTCCTGAATATATAGAAATCTTTTTCACATACTTCTATTTTTCTTTGCTTTTCTGTTTTTCTTTTCACTTTCTTTCTTTGTCTCTTTTCCACTCCTTCTTTTTCTATTTTCCCTCTCTTCTCTTTTTTTTCCTTTTTCCTTCTCCCTTTTTCATTCATGCTTTTTTTTTTCAACAACTAAATTAAATTGTTGGGCTCTTTTGGTTATATTCCCAAGTTAGCAATCTGTTCATGCTAAGTTTTCCATATTGAACATTAGCTAGCTCTGCTTTTAATTGGTCAATATCACTTTGGTTTCCCTTATTCACTGAGTCAATCTCCTGTACTATTTTCTTTAGAATATTTTGGTTATAACTTTGGGGAAGTGTGTGTATATGTCCCATTATTTCTTTAATTACTTGCTGATCTCTTCCCACTAGAACACAGGGATAAGTCACATCTAACAAGAAATAAACACAAATCGCTCAATCAACCTTTCCCTCCAAGGGCAAAAAACAAAAGGAAGAAGGAATACAACCCTAAAACCTGGGAAAGTAAGACCTCAAGTGGACCAAGTTAGGGAAAAAAATGAAAAGACAGAGAAATATAGCAAAAATGAATGAACAAAGTAGAAACCAAAAAATCAAATAAACTAAGAGTAAATAAGCAATCGACCTGAAAGAAAATTCAGAAAAATGATAGTAAAGATGCTCTGAAGACTTGAAAATAAAATAGAGAAAATGCAAGGACATTTAACACAGTTAATACAATAACCAAGGAAAAAGAAGAAATAATGAATAAGCAAACATACATGAATAACACAATTACTGAAATAAGGAATACTCTAGAAGGAACCAATAGCATAACTGAGGCAGAAGAATGGATGAGTGAGCTGGAAGATAGAATGGTGGAAATAATTGCTGAAGAGCAAAATAAAGAGAAAATAATTAAAATAAATGAGGTTAGTCTCAGAGATCTTTGGGACAATATTAAATGGACCAACATTCGAGTTATAGGAGTTCCTGAGGACAAAGAAAAATAAAATGTACTGAGAAAATTTCTGAATAAATTAGAGTTGAAAAATTCTCCAGCATGGGAAAGGAAATAGGCAATCAAGTACAAGAATTGCAGAGTCCTGTACAGGATAAATCCAAGGAGAAACACATGAAGGCATATTAATCAAACTAACAGAAATCAAACACAAAGAAAGAATATTAAAAGCAACAAGGAGAAAGAAACAAGTAACATACAAGGAAAAATTCATATGATTAACAGTATATCTTTTAGCAGAAATACTGCAGATCAGAAGAGAATGGCAGGATATATTCAAACTACTGAAAAAAAATCTACACCCAAGATTACTACACCCAGCAAAGATCTCATTAAAAACTGATGGAGAAATCAAAAGCTTTACAGACAAGCAAAAATTAAGAGAATTTAGCACCACCAAAGCAGCCTTACAACAAATACTAAAGGGATTTACGTAGCCAGTAAAAACAAGAGAAAGGAAAGAACTACAATAACAATAACAAATCCAAAATAATTAAGAAAATGCCAATAGAAGTATATATATATATATATAATTAATATACATATTAATATATATATAATTATATATATATATAATTACATTAAAGTAAATGGATTAAATGCACCAAACAAAAAATGCAGACTGAATGAATATAAAAGCAAGACCCATATATATGCTGCCCACAAGAGATTCACTTCATACCTAGAGACATGTTTAGGTATGTAAAAAGATGAAAAAAGAGACATGTTCAGAAAGTAAAAAGATGAGAAAAACATACTCAATACAAATGAAAACCAAAGGAAAGCCAGAGTGGCAATCCTTATTTCAGAGAAAGTAGACATTAAAATAAAGAATAGTATAAGAGACAAAAGATAAATCAAAAATGAAGACATAAAAATTGTAAATATTTATGCATCCAACATAGGAGCACCTCAATACTTAAGGCAAAGACTAACAGGCTTAAGAAGGGAAACTGACAGTAACACAATAATAGTAGGGGACTTCAACACCACACTTACATCAATGAACAGATCATAAAAACAGAGAATCAATAAGGAAACACAAACCTTAGATGAAAGGTCTTCAGGACTTTCTATTCAAATGCAGAATAATACATTTTTTTCTAAAGTGAGCATGGAACGTTCTCTAGCATAGACCACATTTTGGGACACAAATCAAGCCTCAGTAAGTTTAAGGAAATTGAAATCATATCAAGTATCTTTCCTGATCAAAACACTATGAGAATAGATATCAACTATAGGGGAAAAAAGAAAGAAAAAACAAACAAGCAAAAAAAAAGCACACAAGCTCATGGAGATGAAACAAAACATTACTAAATAACAGAAAGGTTGCTGATGAAATAAGGGAAATCAAAAGATTCCTAGAAACAACTGACAATGAAAACACGATGACCCAAAACCTATAGTATCCAGGAAAAGCAATTCTAAGGGAAACACATGTATACCCATGGTGGATTCATGTCAATGTATGGCAAAATCAACACAATAATGTAAAGAAAAAATATATATATATATTAAAAATAAAAAAGAAGGAAGTGTATAGCAACATATTCTTATCACAAGAAACAAGAAAAACATTGAACAGACAAACTAAATCTAGGTTTAAGTCAACTGAAAAAAGAAGAAGGAGATGAAGAAGAACAACAACAACAAAAATAAAGTCAGCAGAAGTTAAGAAAGCATAAAGATCAGAGAAAAAAGAAATGAAGGAAACAATAACAAAGATTAATAAAACTGAAAGCTGGTTTTTAGAAAATATAAACAAAACTGACAAGCCAATAGCCATATTCATCAAGAAAAAAAGGAAGAAAAATCAAATCAACAAAATTAGAAATGAGAAAGGAGAGATTACAACAGACAGCACAGAAATACAAAGGATCATAACAGAATATTATGAGAAACTATATACTAATGAAATGGACAAGCTAGAGGATAGGGACAGAAAAGTTCAAACTCTTAGAAAAGTTCAATCTCCCAGTATAAATCAGGAACAAGTAAAAATTATGAACAAGCCAATTACAAGCATTGGAATTGAGACTGTGATCAAAAATCTCCCAAAAAGCAAGAGCCCAGGGCCAGATGGCTTCACAGTGGAATTCTATCAAACATTTAGAGGAGAGCTAATGCCTACTTTTCTTAAATTTTCCCAAAAATTTGCAGAGGAAGAAACATTTATAAGCTCATTATACAAGGCCACAATCACCCTGATACCAAAACTAGGTCAAGAAACACATAAAAAGAAAATAACAGTCCAATATCACTGATGAACTTAAATGTAAATTTTCTCAATAAAATTCTAGCAAACATAATTCAACAACACATGAAAAGGCTCATGCACCATTATCAGGTCAGGCTTATTCCAGGAATACAAGGATTTCTCAGTATATGCAAACCAATCAACATAATACACCATATGAACAAATTGAAAGATAAAAATGATATGATAATTTCAATAGATGACATTCTAGGAATCAGCGAACTAAGATAAACTGGAATTGGCAAATTTAACTCAGATGACCATTATGTCTAATACTGTAGGCAGATATCCCTTAGAAGAAATGGAGTAGGTATCAGAGTCAACAAAAGAGTCTTAAATACAGCAGATAGATGCAATCTCAAAAATGACAGAATGATTTCTGTTTACTTCCAAGGCAAACCATTCAATATTGTGGTAATCCAAGTGTATGTCCCAAACAGTAATCCTGAAAAAGCTGAAGTTGAACGGTTCTATGAAAACCTACAAGACCTTCTAGAACTAACACCCTAAAAAGATGCCCTTTTCATTATAGAGGACTGGAATGCAAAAATAGGAAGTCAAGAACTCCCTGGAATAACAGGCAAATTTGACCTTGGAATATGGAATAAAGCAGGGCAAAGGCTAAAAGAGTTTTGCCAAGAGAACACACTGGTCATAGCAAACACCCTCTTCCAACAACACAAGGGAAGACTCTACACATGGACATCACTAGATGGTCAAGATCGAAATCAGATTGCTTATATTCTCTGCAGCCAAAGATGGAGAAGCTCTATAGAGTCAGCAAAAAGACTAGGAGCTGACTGTGGCTCAGATCATGAACTCTTTATTGCAAAATTCAGACTGAAATTGAAGAAGTAGAGAAAACCACTAGACCATTCTAGTCTTTAACATTCATGTATGGCCTAATCAAATGCATTATGATTATACAATGGAAGTGAGAAATGGATTTAAGGGGCTAGATCTGATAGACAGAGTACCTGATGAACTATGAATGGAGGTTCGTGACACTGTATAGGACAGAGGGATCAAGACCATCCTCAAGAAAAATAAATGGAAAAAAGCAAATATATGTCTGGGGAGGCCTTAAGAATAGCTGTGAAAAGAAGGAAGGAGGAAGAGAAATTGTTCAGTTGTGTCCGACTCTTTGCAATCCCATGGACTGTAGTCTACCAGGCTCCTCTTTCCATGGAATTTTCCAGGCAAGAGTACTGGAGTGGGTTGCCATTTCCTTCTCCAGGAGATCTTCCTGACCCAGGGATTGAACCTGGGTCTCCCAAATTGCAGGCAGATGCTTTATCATCTGAGTGACCTGGGAAGCCCATGAAAAAAAGAAAAACGAAAAGCAAAGGAGAAAAGGAAAGATGTTTCCATCCGAATGCAGAGTTACAAAGAATAGCAAGGAGAGATAAGAAAGCCTTCCTCACAGATCAATGCAAAGAAATAGAGGAAAACAACAGAATGGGAAAGACTAGAGATCTCTTCAAAAAAAATTAGAGATACCAAGGGAACATTTCATGCAAAGATGGGCTTGATAAAGGACAGAAATAGTATGGACCTAACAGAAGCAGAAGATGTTAAGAGGAGGTGGCAAAAATACACAAAATAACTATGCAAAGAAAATATTCATGACCCAGATAATCACGATGGTGTTATCACTCACCTAGAGCCAGACATCCTTGAATGTGAAGTAGAATGGGCCTTAGTAAGTATCACTACAAACAAAGCTAGTGGAGGTGATGGATTTCCAGTTGAGCTATTTCAAATGTTGAAAGATGATGTTGTGAAAGTGATGCACTCAATATGGAAGCAAATTTGGAAAACTCAGCAATGGCCACAGGATTGGAAAAGGTCAAATTTCATTCCAATCCCAAAGAAAGGCAATGCCAAACAATGCTCAAGCTACCACACAGTTGCACTTATCTCAACATGCTAGTAAAGTAAAGCTCAAAATTTTCCAAGCCAGGCTTCAGCAATACATGAACCGTGAACTTCCAGATGTTCAAGCTGGTTTTGGAAAAGGCAGAGGAACCAGAGATCAAATTGCCAACGTCCACTGGATCCTGGAGAAAACAAGAGAGTTCCAGAAAAACATCTATTTCTGCTTTATTGACTATGTCAAAGCCTTTGACTGTGTGGATCACAATAAACTTTGGAAAATTCTTAAAGAGATGGGAATACCAGATCACTTGACCTGTCTCTTGAGAAACCTGTATGCAGGTCAGGAAGCAACAGTAAGAACTGGACATGGAACAACAGACTGCTTTCAAATAGGAAAAGGAGTATGTCAAGGCTGTCTATTGTCAACTAGCTTATTTAACTTATATGCAGAGAACATCATGAGAACTGCTGAGTAGGATGAAGGACACACTTCAAGCTTCAAGATTGCAGGGATAAATATCAATAACCTCAGATATACAGATGGCATCACTCTTATGGCAGAAGGTGAATAAGAACTAAAGAGCCTCTTGATGAAAGTGAAAGATGAGAGTGAAAATGTTGGTGTAAAGCTCAAAATTCAGGAAACTAAGATTATGGCATCCTGTCCCATCATTTCATGGCAAATAGATGGGGAAATAGTGGAAACAGTGGCTGACTTTATTTTTCTGGGCTCCAAAATCACTGCAGATGGTGACTGCAGCCATGAAATTAAAAGCCACTTACTCCTTGGAAAGAAAGTTATGACCAACCTAGACAACATATTAAAAGGCAGTAAGTAACAATACTTTGCCAACAAAGGTCCATCTAGTCAAGACTATGGTTTTTCCAGTAGTCATCTATGGATGTGAGAGTTTGAGTATAAAGAAACCATAGTCCAGAAGAACTGATTTTTTTGAACTATGGTGTTGGAGAATACTCTTGAGAGTCCCTTGGACTGCAAGGAGATCCAACAAGTCCATCCTAAAGAAAATCAGTCCTGGGTGTTCATTGGAAAGACTGATGTTGAAGCTGAAACTCCAATATTTTGGCCACCTGATGAGAAGAGCTGACTCATTTGAAAAGACCCTGATTTGGGGAAAGATTGAGGGCAGTAGGAGAAAGGAATGACAGAGGATGAGGTGGTTAGATTGCATCACTGACTCAATTAACATGAGTTTGGGTAAACTCCGGGAGTTGGTGATGGACAGAGAGGCGTGCTGCAGTTCATGTGGTCGCAAAGAGTCAAACACAACTGAGTGACTGAACTGAACTGAATCACAATATATGGAGAAAAAGTCTTTAACAAAATTAAGCACCCTTTTGTGATAAAAATACTTGAAAAATTGGGCAGAGAAAGAATCTACATCAACATAGTAAAGGCCATTTATGGTAAGCCCACAAAAAATACTATTATCAATGGTGATAAACTAAAAGCACCCCTTCTAAGATCAGGAATAATAAAACGATGTCCATTCTCACCACTGTTATTCAACATAATTATATAAGTCAGAGCTATGGCAATCAGAGAAAAAAAAAGAAATAAAAGTAATTCAGATTGGAAAAGAAGAAATAAAACTCTCACTGTGTGCAGATGACATGATACTATACACAGAAAACACAAAAGAAACTATCAGAAAATTACTAGAGCTAATCAGAGAATTCAGCAAAGTTACAGGATACAAGGTCAGTAATAATACACAGAAATCACTTGCAGTCCTATATGCTAACAATGATAAACTAGAAAGAGAAATTAAGAAATCTATCCCATTCACCATTGCAACAAAAAAGAATAATATATCTAGGAATAAACCTACCTAAGGAGACAAATGAACTGTACATGGAAAATTACAAGACAATGATGAACAAAATCAAAGGTGACATAAACAGATGGATAAATTTTCCATGTTCCTGGGTAGGAAGAATCAACATTGTGAAAATGATTATACTACCAAATGCAATATACAAATTCAATGCTATCCCTATCAATTACCAATGCCATTTTTCAGAACTAGAACAAAATCTTTCACAATTCATATGGAAACACAAAACACCCTTAATAGCCAAAGAAATCTTGAGAAAGAAGAATGGAGCTGGAGGAGTCAATCTTCCTGACTTCAGACTATGCTACAAAGCTACAGTCATCAAGACATTATGGTACTGGCACAAAAACAGAAATGTAGACCAATGGAACAAGATAAAGAGCCCAGAGATAAACCCACACACCTATGGTATCTTATTTTTGACAAAGGAGGCAAGCATAGACAGCTACATGTAAAATGATGAAATTAGATCACTTCCAATGCTGTATACAAAAATAAACTCAAAATGGATTAAAGACCTAAATGTAAGACCAGAAATATAAATCTCTTAGAGGAAAACATAAGCAGAATACTCGAAAATGTAAATCAAAGCAAGGTCTTCTATGACCCATCTCCTAGAGTAATGGAAATAAAAGCACAAATAAACAAATGAGACCTAATTAAACTAAAAGCTTTTGCACAGCAAAATAAACTACAAACAAGGTGAAAAGACAGCCCTCAGAATGGGAGAAAATAGGAAACAACTAACAAAGAATTAATTTCTAAAATATACAAGAAGCTCATACAACTCAACACCAGAAAAACAAACAATCCAATTAAAAAGTGAGAAAAGGACCTAAACAGACATTTCTCCAAAGAAGACATACAGATGGCTAATAAACACATGAAAAGATGCTCAACATTGCTCATTATTAGAGAAATGCAAATGAAAACTGCAATGGATACAACATCACACCAGTCAGAATGACCATCAACAAAGTTTACAAATAATAAAATTTGAACAGGGTGTGGAGAAAAGGGAACCCTCCTGCATTGCTGGTAGGAATGTAAATTGATATGGCCACTAAGGAAGACAGTATGTAGACTCCTTTTAAAAAGCTAGGAATGAAACCACCACATGACCCAGCAATCCCACTCTTAGGCACATAGTTTCTTGAGGAAACCACAATTGAAAAACACAGATGTACCCCCAATGTTCACTGCCACAGTGTTTACAATAGCTAAAATATGGAAGCAACTTAGATGTCCATTGACAGACATATGGATAAAGAAGCTGTAGTATACATACATACATACATACATACAATGGAACACTACTCAGCCATAAAATGGAATGCATTTGAATCAGTTCTAATGAGGTGGATAAACATAGAGCCGATTATACACAGTGAAGTAAGTCAGAAAGAAAAATATAAATATCATATACTGACATATATATATATATATAAAAAAAAAAAAAAATATATATATATATAATCTAGAAAGATGGAACTAATGATTTATTTTCAGAGCAGCAATGGAGAAACAGACATGGAGGACAGACCTATGGACATGGGGTGAGGGGAGGAGGGATAAGATGAGATGTAAGGAGAGAATAACATGGAAACTTACAATTCCATATATAAAATAGATAACCATTGGGAACTTGTTGTATGACTGAGGGAACTCAAACGGGGCTCTGTGAAAATTTAGGAAGGAGATTTTGGAGGGAGGGAACATGGGGGTACCTATGGTTGATTTTTTTGATGTTTGACAGAAAACCACAAAATTCTATAAAGCAATTATTCTTCAATTAAAAAATAAATAAAGTGCCAAAAAAACCCCTGCTCTGACTCAGTCTTATTTCCTGGTTACAAGAGTTCCACTGGGACTGTATACACCTAAGTGTTACAAGGTGCTCTTTTGGACTCCTTTGCTTGTCTGTATTTTTCATTATGTTATGCAATTTAGACTCATAACATGGAATATCTCATACACTAATGATTGTAAAATCTAAATCTCCAATAGCCATGTTTATATGCATAAACATTCTTCATATCATCACTTGACTCTCTAATAGTTCTTTCAAATTGATTATATCAAGTGAACTCTTGATTTTGTCCCAAGACATTCTCCTCTTGAAATATTCTGAAACTTAGAAATGTCACCTGCAATTTTCCTATTTCTCAGGCCAAGCACTTGATGTTATCTTTGACTTCTCACTTTCTCTCACATAACACATGTAAAGCCAGAGCATTCCTGTTAATTTAAGTCTGACCTTTATTCATCATTTCGAATTTACATTCATAGTTTAAGCCAGCATATCAGTACCATAACAAACATTGAAGTTACACAGTTAGGATCTATCTCTATGCTTCCTAATACATACACAATGACACATACACTTTAGGATGTAAATTCCTTAATTTTAAGAATTTGACTTGTTCACTGTTGCATTTGCATTGCCTAGCAGGGTGTCTGTCATGCTCCAAGCACTAAAAAATATGTTTCTGCTTTCTAAACAGAAAGAAAAAAATAAAATACAGCAAAAGTATTTTCTAAAGAATATAAAAAGTCACTTAAATCAATACAGTCAATACAGCAGCAACACCTGCTGGATGCAATGAAAGAGAAAATGTTCATGGCCAAGTGAAAAATTTAATTCAGATTCTCTAATATTTATGAAAATACAAATAAAATATCCAGAATATTACCAAATATTAAAATGTTTAGACTAGGACAATTCTTACCTTCAATTAGTGTACCCTTTTTTTTTGCTTATTTGTAACAAACAACCCATAGAAATGTACTAGTCGATGGACCACACTTTGGTTACCATTGGACTAGTGGGAGAAGGGCATTATACTAATGTATCAATTGTTAGAAGCAGATTTTAGAACATTTGTCAATATATAAAAAGTTGTGCCTACTCTTCCCTCCAGGGTCAAATTTCTAAGAGAAACACATGGCTGTTTCCATCAGGGGACATTTATCAGGATACTCGTATCAGAACTGCCTCATTAATAAACAATTTAAGACTTAATCCATAACTATAAATAAAAAATATACTTACCTATTTTTGATCTATAATAGAATACTGAATATGTGGTTAGATAAAATAAATTAACA
>ML660681.1:1590441-1608638 GCA_007570785.1 Antilocapra americana | reverse complement strand
TGTGACCCCATAGACTGTAGCCTACCAGGTTCTTCCATCCTTGGGCTTTTCCAGGCAAAAATACTAGAGTGTGTTGCCATTTCCTTCTCCAGGAGATCTTCCCAACCCAGGGACTGAACCTGGGTCTCCTGCATGGTAGGCAGATGCTTTACCATCTGAGCCACCAGAGAAGACCATATATATATATACACCAATAACAAAAGTATTAATAAGTTCAATATATTTAATATTTTTCTAGTATCATATCATCTGTATATGTAAAATCACATCTAAATCTTCAATGATGATGTACATTGTGAATATTGGGTATGTGTATTTTGCATGTGCATAGTAAAGTCTTTAGCATATATGCATAAGGATATGTTTAACTAATGGATTTGGGCCCAGGGAGGAGATTCAATGTACTACACTTTTAACACCAAGTAATGCTTTAATCAATTGAAGTTTCTGTCTAAATCAATACTTAACTAGGAGTTTTTACACTCAGAACTTTATCAAGAAGATATAAATATTGATAATAAATGACTAGGGTTCATGCTTTTTTGACAAGTCTCTTGCATTTCATTTCAATAAGTCTTTATGCTCCTAAAGTGTGAGCTATAACAAATGGACTTACCCAGGAATGTAAAATGTTATTTGTTAGGAATTTTCAGTTGGAGAAAAATCTATTAGTGTGACTTTCCTGGTTTGTGTCTCAGGCTGTTTTCATACAGAGTTTCAAAAATCCTATATCAAAAAAATGTATAGCTTAGGTTTTAATATAAATATAAATATTTTAAATTAATAAAATATCAAAATAAACTGGATTTATATAAGAAGTAAAAGTAAATTTATATTCATAAGTGTCTACAATAGAAAATCTCATATCAGTGATCTAGGCTTTCATCTTAAGACCGTTGAAAGGAAAAAAAAACATAAAGGGGTAAATAGCAAACAATAAAGAGGACAAATATTTTAAAATGAAAACAGAAAAACAATAGTGAAAATCAACAAAATCAAGAGTTTGTAAAAAAAACTCTTGTAAAATTCTAGTCATACTTATTAATCTTAAAAAGAAGATATAAATTGCTAATATCAACCATGAAAAAGGGGACATCACAAGAGAATCATCATTAATGGAAAAAATGAGAAAATATTAAAACTCTCCATTTTAAGATATTTAAAATATACCTGGAGGAAGGATACTTTCACAGTATGTTCTTGATTATACTAGAAAACAAATAATTGGTTAAATCAATTTAGAAAATGGTTAGGTTAGCAAAGTCAAACAAGCAATGTTTTCTTTAAGGCTTTTCAAACACTCAATAAAAATATATAGTGACCACAATTTTTCAATTTAATGAACATCTTATTATACTGTAGTTTACCTCAAATCATATTGAAGTACTGCAGTCCCACTAAAAACAATTGGAAAATAATTATTTTAAGAATTTACAGTGAATGAAAATATATGAGTAGAGGGGAGGAGTCTACTCCAAATTCTGTACTTATATTAACAGGAAATATCCCTCCAAATAATCAACATTTTATCATAGTCAAAGCATTGACTATAAGCATGGTATAGTTATTCAGAAAGCCATTAAGTGGAGACAAGTATTTCCATTCAATTTTGCAAATATTAAGTGTTTGAGTCCTTCTGGCAAGAATATTAAGATTTTTCTAAATATGCTTTCATAAGTTTTGAGAAGAACAACAAAAACAAAAAGATATCTTTAGAAATGTGTAATATATTTCTTATGTTCTCTACAAGTCCAGTAATCTTCAGTGTATCTTTGGTTGATAAATTTTTGAAAGAATGGACTTACCTTAAATGTTGCCTAAATAATTTAAGATGACAATTCCTTGCAACTGCTGATATTGCCTGCAAAATTTTTAAACTTCCATTGCCCAAAACTTGCAATGATCTATATCTAAAATATTGTGTTCCCAATTAAAAGCCATGAACTAACAGGACATTGGAAAGTAGTTCACTGATATGAGATTTTAGGACCAAAGAAAAGATCTCTTCTTCAAATTAAAAATTGAGATACTCACTCTTTCATGCAATACTATTGTCAGAAAAGTTCAAATGGATTTTTTTTACGTGCTCTGAAAATAAATGGATCAACTGTTCTAACTATTGATAAATACCTTTATAAAAATTACAATACAATGTGTGTCCAAGCAAAGACTAATATGTATTATCAGTATAATTTCTAAATAGATTTTGCATTATTTAATGAAAAGTTTACTTACTCCTAAATTCATCAGTCCTTGTTTTTGTTTTTTCTAGTACTCTGCATTGAATATAAACCTGTTGAGATGTAAAAAGTAAGAGATTTTTTAGTTTTTATTGATGGGTTTTGGCTCTAAGAATAAAAGAAACACCACACAAACACACATACACACCACGAATGCACTCACATTACCCTCAGAAAGCTTTGCAAATATTTTAAAACCTAGCAATCCGATTATTACAAAACTGACTTAATTATTGCTTCAAATATGTTGAATAAATATGGATTGCTGTTTTAAGTGATTTTATAATGAGAAGACTCTGGTCTGTCTTTTGAATTTTAAATTTCATCATCAATGTATTGTTTTGCATACTTACAAACACCCTCCCTTACATGTGCATATGTGTGTGAGAGTGTGTGTATGTGTATATATTTTACCTGTGGTGAATTATCAGACAAATGTAAGTTATTGCTAAAGCACAATGTATCTGAATGCTGTCTGGGAAATCTGTGCAGAATGTTGAGCAATGGTGTGATAGGAAATATTAAACCCAACCAAGTTATATTTAAGATATAGTCTACTCAACTTGTAAATAAAATTTGAAAATATAAAAGGAAAGAAAATACTGGGTTATAAAATTCTGGTGGGAAAACAGACCATATAAAAGATAACTTATGAGGTGGAACAAAGAAAGTTGGCGTAAATAGAAGTTGCTACAAATATTATCATCCATCATCATCATTGTCATCACCATCATAAGCAGACAAGCATGAAAACACAATCCAGTACAAGTTTCAAATGTCAGTAAAAAAAAAAAAATCCTGCAAAAATTCGAAAAGGAACAAATAGCTGCAGAGAGTGAATTAGCAGACTAGTTTGAGAAAGCTTTGAACCACCTACATCCAAGGGGTGCCAAGGCAATATAGACAGAATTTCACAGACTTTGTGATCTAACAAAAAACCCAACCGAGGTGTAAAACATGTCCATACTGGTGGTAATGTTCACACTAGCATATTAAAGTTATACTGTACTCAAGTAATAGATGAAAATTAATAGATGTATACCTTTATACACATTATATTATATATTATATATATTACATTAATAGATGCATATTATATTAATCATATTATATATTATATTAATTATATATTAATTGTATTATATTAATAGATGTATACCCTTATATACATTATATTAAAATAAAATGCATATTAGTATAATTAATAATTATAGGTTTAAAGATACAGTAGTCATAAATGTCATAAATAAGTATAAACTGTGAGAATAAATTATAAATATTTACCAGAAGAAAGCTAAATAGAACATGGCTAATAATAAATAGATGCATCTGACACACTTTTAAAAATAAAGAATGAAGAAAAAGGTGTGACCTAACAAGACTTAATTGTCTAATTTATGTGAGATGTCATTCTCACTGCGCATCAGAAGTTTACCTGGGCAGCTTTGAATTTTGAGGGACTTTACAACTTTTGGAGAAGGAAATGACAACTCACTCCAGTATTCTTGCCTGGAGAATTCTATGGACAGAGGAGCTGGGCAGGCTACAGTCCATGGGGTGGTCGCAGAGTTGGATACAACTCTATGTCTAACTTTCACTTTTACAACTTTACATTGAAAAATTCAACCTGTTGGGTCATATGCCTAGAGCACTAGATACTGTGAATTTCTGATCTCACAACAAAAAAGCCAGTCAAGATGTTCACATGTTCACAATGTTAGGTTTGACTGAGGCTAAGATATTAAGTATATATACAAGTGATAGATATTAATTCAAAGGCATAAACAAAGAATGAAAAGTGTACAGATATTTTGATTTAAAAGTATGGTGAATAAAAGGATAAGTATGGTGATTAAAGGGATGAGAAGAGAATAATTTGCAAAGAATGATAGAGTGACAATGGACAATAAGGGAGGAGTTTAAAATTTGATCATTATAATTAAAAATTTTTTAAAAGATAGTTAAGTAAAACATCCAGAACTAACAATATAAACCAAACAAATGCAACATAATATGCCAGAATAGTATTAAAAGAAAGAAATTGATATCTACAAATAATTCTGTTCAACTTTCAAAGGACAAAAATAAAGTCCCTTTTTTTGTAGGAAAAAAAAATCCAGGAAAGATAAGACTGTATTACCTGAAAAGAGTGAATAATCAGATCAGTCTAAGTTGGCTGTATAACACTGTACATGAAGGCTACCAGGAAAATCTTTTTTTTTTTTTAATTTTACCCAGAGAGATGGAATCGGGAGGGAGGTGGGAGGGGGGTTCTGGAAGGGGAACACATGTATACCCATGGTGGATTCATGTCAATGTATGGCAAAACCAACGCAATAGAGAATAAATAAATAAATAAGGAAAATCTAAAATTATAAGGACTGACATCAGAATGAAAAAATCAACCAAGTGATCCACATGCTCACAGTACTAGGATTGGCCTAGGCTAGGATATTGAAGTACTGGTAAGCCAGTGGAGACAGTGGCTCAGCTGATAAAGAGACCACCTGCCAATTCAGGTGACTCAAAAGACATGAGTTCAATCCCTAGGTGGGGAAGATTTCCTGGAGAAGGGAATAGCAACCTGCTCCAGCATTCTTCACTGGAAAATTCCGTGGACAGAGGGGCCTGGTGGGCTAGAGTCCATGGGGCTACACACACATGTGGTATAAGTAAAAATAAAATGAGAAAGAGAAAACACGGCATGGAAACATTATGATATAAAGTATATGATGATTAAAGAGATTAAAAAAATGAATGATTTGGAAGGAACAAGAGTAGAGTGACAAGCAGACATACAGAAGGTTGTTGAAAAATAGACCATTACAATTACATTTTTAAAAATTCCAGAACTGAAGATGTAAATCAAACATATATCACATTATATAATAATAAAGATAATAAATAATAAAGCCAATATCTAAGCATAGTATACTGGAATTTGAAAAGATCAAAGTTAAAATTAGAAACACACAAAATCGAGAAAAGATTTAAAAAATATATAACCTGGAAAAGGTAAATTATCAGACTAGTGTAATTTGACTCTTAAATGTTATGTACACAAAGGTTGCCATGACAACCTAGAATTTTGAGGAATTTAGACTAGGATATTAAAGGTATAAACAAGTGATAGATAAAAATTCAAGTACAAAATTCTAAAAGAAAAAAATCTCTTACATATTATCCTATACAGTATATCTTTTTTTTTATTTTAATTTTTTTGTATTGTAACAAATTCAGGAAGGACTTGAACATGTATACAATATATCTTAATCGAAGAGATACAAAGTTAATAATTTGGAAAGAGTGACAACAGAATGAGCAACATATATGAGTGGGAGATATCTGAGAAAGACAACTGCAATTACATTTTTAATGTAAGAAAAAAATTTCAGAAAATGTGAATCAAGCAAAAATTATAACTACATATCAGAGTAATCATAAAACAAAGATGTCAACATTCATGTACAAGTTGATTGAACTTTTGAAGTCAAAGTAAGATTTAAAAAATTCTAGAAAAGGTAAAATACATCTTACCTGAGAAGGATGAATGATCAGACTGCTCTGTGTTGGCTCTGAAACATACTGTACTTCATGGTTACCAAGACAGCACAGACAGCATTATGAGGTATTCTATGACATCACAATTACATCACAGTTTCAAAAAAAATAGCCAACATGGCCACATACACACAGTGCTGGATGATCCTAAACTAGAATATTAATGGTACACTCCACTAGATTTATGCTGATTTACGGCATAGAAGCCTTGACACTCAAGGAAACAAGAAAAGATTAACTTAATAGGGCTGATAATGTAGTCAAAATTGATAGTGATGTTGCTAAAGATTGGACTATTACAAATAGATTGGGAAAACTATTAAGAAAATAATTTTTGTCAAAGTTTAACACATGAACCAACTTAAAATTTTACCACTGTTGTTGTTGTTCGTTAGCTAAGTTGTGTCCAACTCTTTGCAGTCACATGAACTGCAGCACACCAGTCTTCCCTGTCCTTCAATATCTCCCTGAATTTGCTCAAACTCATGTCTGTTGAGGTGGTGATGCCATCCACCCATCTCATCCTCTGTCATTCCCTTTTCCTCTTGCCCTCAATCTTTCCCACTGTCAGGGTCTTTTCCAATGAGTAGGTTCTTCTCATGAGGTGGCCAAAATATTGGAGCTTCAGCTTCAGCATTGGTCCTTCCAATGAATATTCAGGACTGATTTCCTTCAGGATTGACTGGTTTGATCTCCTTGCTGTCTAAGGGATTCCCAAGAGTCTTTTCCAGCACACTTTGAAAGCATCAGTTCTTCAATGCTCAGCCTTCTTGATGGTCCAATTCTCATACCCATGCATGACTACTGGAAAAACCATAGCTTTGATTATATGGACCTTTGTTGGTAAAGTGATGGCTCTGCTTTATAATACATTTTCAAGTTTTGTCATAGCTTTTCTTCCAAGAAGCAAGTGTCTTTTAATTTCCTGGCTGCAGTCACTGTCTACAGTGATTTTGGAGCCCAAGAAAATGAAATCTGACACTGTTTCCACTCTTTCCCCATCTATTTGGCATAAAGTGATGGGACTGGATGCCATGATCATTGTTTTTTGAATGTGAAGTTTTAAGCCAGCTTTTTCACTCTCTTCTTTCACCATCATCAAGAAGCTCTTTAGTTCCTTTTCACTTTCTGCCAGTAAAGTGTGATAAATTCTGCATATCTAAGGTTGTTGATACTTCTCCTGGGATTCTTGATTTCAACTTGTGAGTCATTCAGCCCAGCATTTCATATGATGCACTCTGCATATACGTTAAATAAGCAGGGTTACAATAGACAGCCTTGATATACTCCTTTCCCAGTTTGGAACAAGTCCATTGTTTCATGCCCTGTTCTAACTGCTGCTTCTTTTCCTGCATACAGGTTTATCAGGAGGCAAGTAAGGTGATCTGATATTCCCATATCTTTAAGAATTTTCTACAGTTTGTTGTGATCTATACAATCAAAGGCTTTGGCATAGTCAATGAAGACATAGATGCTTTTCTGGAATTCCCTTGTTTTTTTTTATGATCCAGTGGCTATTGACTATTTGATTTCTGATCTCTCTCTCCTCTAAACCCAGCTTGAACATCTGGAAGTTCTCAGTTCATATACTGCTGAAGACTAGTTTGAAGGATTTTGAGCATAATATTGCTAGCATGTGAAATGAGTACAATTATATGGTAATTTGAGCATCCCTTGGCATTGCCCTTTTTTGGGATTGAAATGAAAACTTACCTTTTCCAGTCCTGTGGCCACTGCTCAGTTTTCTGAATTTTCTGGCATATTGAGTACAGCACCTTAGTAGCAGCATCATTAAGGATTTGAAATAGCTCAACTGGAATTCTATCACCTCCAATAGCATTGTTTGTAGCAATGTTTATTAAGGCCGGCTCAAATTAAAATTCATCTCACTCAAGCCAAGATGTCTGGCTTTAGTTGAATGACCACACCATTGTGGTTTTCTGGGTCATTAAGACCTTTTTTTGTACTGTTCTTCTGTGTGTTCTTGCCATCTCTTCTGCTTCTGTTAGGTCCTTACCATTTTTGTCATTTACCATGCCTATTTTGCATGAAATATTCCAATAATATCTCAAATCTTCTTAAAGAGAACTCTAGTATTTTCCATTCTATTATTTTCCTCTATTTATTTGCATTGTTCACTTAAGAAGGCTATCTTATTTCTCCTGACTATTCTCTGGAACTCTGCATTCAGTTGAGTTTATCTTTCCTTTTCTCCTATGCCTTTTGCTTCTCTTCTTTTCTCAGCTATTTGTAAGGACAAACACTTTGACAACCACTTTGCCTTCTTTCATATGCTGTTCTTGAGGATGGTTTGGTCACCAACTTCTGTACAATATTATGAACCTCCGTTCATAGTTCTTCAGGCACTCTTCTACCAGTTCTAGTCCCTTGAATCTATTCATAACGGATTTGATTTAGGTCATACCTCAGTTACCTAGTTGTTTCCCTTGTTTTCCTCATTTTGAGCTTGAACTTTGCAATAAGGAGCTCATGATCTGAGCCACAGTCAGCTCCAGGTCTTGTTTGTGCTGACCATATACAGCTTCCCCATCTATGCAAAGAATATAATCAATCTGATTTCAGTACTGACCATCTGGTGATTTCCATGTGTAGTCATCTCTTGGGTTGTTGGAAGATGTTTGCTATGACCACTGCATTCTCTTGACGAAACTCTGTTAGCCTTTGCCCTGCTTCCATACTTGCCTGTTACTCCAGGTATCTCTTGACTTCCAACTTTTCCATTCTAGTTCCTCTGCCTCAGGTTCCCCACTGAAGGGGAGAGGCCAGGGTGCAATCCACTCCTGGGCATCCTCCAACATGGGCTCCAGCCTCCGCCAGACTCCCTTCCAAGCCACTCCAGCAGGGCTTTTGCCTTGACCTTGGGCCACATGTCAACATCTAACAGCCAGTGAATGTTTACATGATCAATGAGGACCAGCTGGGGGACAACCAGGGCACCAAGCACGTCATCCAGCCATGTGGAACAGCTGAAGGACATGTCCCTGCTAGTTTGGGCCTAACAAAACTTGGTTCACTGAAGAAGGAAATTAAAAAAAAAACACACACATCAGTATTCTTGCCTTGAGAACCCCATGAACAGTATGAAAAGGCAAAAAGATATGACACTGAAAGATAAGCCCCCCAGCTTGGTTGGTGCCCAACATACTACTGAGGAAGAACAGACAAATAGCTACAGAAAGAATGAAGAGGCTGAGGCAAAGTGGAAATGATGTCTAGTTGTGATTGTGTCTGGTGGTGAAAGTAAAGTCTGAATCTGTAAAGAACTCTAGAAGAAGGAAGAATAATAGAAAATCAGGCCCTGACAAGGACCACAAAAGGAATTTGTAATTATGGATAAACTGGATGCAAAGACATGAAACTCTTGGAACAAGTCCAGAGGGAACAGTTCATAATCTTGTAAACAAGATATCATCCTGGGTTCATAAAACTGACCCCAGAATGTTTCCCAACTGGCATCTCAGAGTCACATGTTTTATGTATCTGGAGGAACATCTATAAATAATAATATTAGTCTTAGTTACTGATTTGTTATTGATTACTGTTTCTTAGTTACTCAATGATTAATTATCACTTTGTTCTTTGGCCTTGAAGGCCGCATGAATTTTTTATACCTTAACTCCCTGCACAATTTTTACTTCATGGCTGAGAGTATAATAAAGCTGGCCTGGATTCAGTTTTGGCACCTTCTCCTTGGAGCAGTGTTGGTTCCCTGAGCCTCACTTTTCACTGAATTCTTGTGTCTTGTTTCCCATTCCCTCACTGCATTACCCTTTCAAAAACCCTGCTTGTCGGGCTGGTCTAGACAAAGAACAATATAGCATAAAAACCTGGAATGTTAGGTCCACGAATCAAGGTAAATTGGATGTAGTCAAACGGGAGATGGCAAGAGTGAATATTGACATTTAGGAATCAGTGAACAAAGATGGACTGGAATGGGTGAATTTAATTCACATTATCATTATATCTACCACTTTGAGCAAAAATCCCTTAGAAGTAATGATGTAGCCCTCATAGTTAACAAAAGAATCTGAAATGCTGTATTTGGTTGCAATTTCAAAACTGACAGAATTATCTTAGTTCGTTTCTAAGGCAAATCAGTAAACTTCCCAGTAATCCAAGTCTATGCACCAACCACTAATGCCAAAGAAGATGAAGTTGAATGATTCTATGAAGACCTACAATATCTTCTAGAACTAAAACTGGAAAAAAAAAAGGTTCTTTTCATCATAGGGGACTGGATTGCAAAATTTTACCATATTTAAGGTTAATAATTGTTACCATTATAAGTAATAGGGAAAGCAGGCCAGCATCTACACAAAGTCAGACAAAATGTTCAGAGGAAAGGATAAAAAGAGAGACATACCAATATCCAGAAAAGGAAAAAAAGAATACTGTCTATAAAGGATAAATTGTCAGATGGATTGCCAATTTCTCTGAAAATGTAATTGCAAAATTATCTGGGAATTTATGGGGAATTTTGAGCAATTCTGTGACATTAAAGTGTAAAACCCAAACAACTTATGTTAGCATACTGAAAGCTATATTCTATTCACCTGATAAATGAACACATTTAAAATTAAAAGTATGAGAAATTTTTATAAGAGAATAATGAAAGAAATGAGAAAAATATGAAATATATGAACAGAAAATAGAGTGACCATGCAGATAACTGTGATGAAAAAGAAAACTTTTTCACAGCTTAAAGTCTGAATTTTAATATAATCTCACAATTTAAATGAATAATAATAAAGATTATAAGACAAAGTCATTATAGTGAAAATTTTAAAATCAAGTGTCTTTTTTGTCTTCAGCTTTGGCAATTTGATTATAATGTATCTCACTATGCAATCCATGATATTACAGTTGCAAGGACTGAATGACAACAAAACAATACATTATACTGCACCTATAATGTGTAATAATTATAATTCATCTTTTCATCTTATTGACCTTTTGAAATTCATGGCGCTGAATTTCATTTCTCAAGCCATATTTATGAGCTATCAACAAGTATTTCATTTTTAAAATTTAATTATCAATTAATTTTTATTATATTTGATATTATATCAAATTCATGTGTATAACAAAGTGAATACAATGTTATACATTGTATAGTTATTATAAAATATTATAATAAGTTATTATAAGTATAATTAGTTATTATTATTTTAAGTTATTATAAAATATTGCTTATATTGCCTCTTTTGTACAATACGTATTGTAACTTATTTATTTTATACATATGATAAAATGTATATTTTATCTTCCTTTCCATCTTCTCTCTTCCACCTCACCACTAGTAACTACTAGTTTAGTCTATATGTGTATGAATCTGTTTTGTTATATTCATTCATTTGTTTTATATTTTATATTCCTTTATAAAGGATAATACACTGTGTTTTTCTCTATCTGAATTATTTCACTAAGCTTAATGTCCTTGAGGTGCAACCATGTTGTTGCCAATGGCAAAATTGTATTATTTTTATGACAGAGTAGTATTTCATATATAAGTACATAGTATTTCATTTATATGTATATAAATATATATATATATATACATATATATTGTACTATATATCAACCATATATACTTCATCCATTCATGTGTTAATGGACATTTAAATAGCTTCCATATCTTGGCTGTTGTAAATAATGCTGCTGTGGATACTAGGGTATACGTATATTTTCAAATTAGTGTTTTTGCTTTCTTTGCATATACACAAGGAAGAGAATTGTTGGATCATATGCTAGTACTATTTTCAGTTTTTTGAAGAACTTTCTTATTATTTCGCATAATGGTGGCACCCATTTACACTCCCACCAACCTTGTACAAGAGTTCCCTTTTCTTCACATCATTGCCAACATTTGTTATTGGTGGTCTTTTTGATGATAACCATTCTCACAAACGTGAGGTGATATTGCATTATGGTTTTGCTATATGTTTCTCTCATGATTCATGATGTTGAGCAGCTTTTCATGTGCCTGTTGGAAATATGTATGTCTTCTTTGGAAAAATGTCTATTCAGGCTTTCTGCTCATTTTTAACCAGGTTGTTTCTTTTGTTGATATTGACTGGTAAAAGCAGGTGATGTGTTTTGAATATTAACCCCTATCCATCATATAATTTGAAAATATTTCCCCCATTCAATAGGATGATTTTTCATTTTGTTGATAGTTTCGTGGGCAAAGACAAGTTTAATGAAGTCTCATCTGTTGATTTTTTGCTTTTGATTAGTTTCTTTTAAGAGAAAGATTAAAAAATATGGTTACAATTTATATGCTCTGTATATATTTCCTTCTAAGAATTTTATGGTTTCTAGTATTACATTTAGGTCTTTAATCCATTTTGAGGTTATTTTTTATTGTGTGAGGAAATGTTCTAATTACTTTTTTTTAAATTTTAGCTGTCCTGTTTTCCCAGCATCACTTACTAAAGAGACTGATTTCCCCCATTTTATTTTATATTCCTTCTTCCTTTGTCATAGATTGATTGACCATGAGTCCATGGGTTTATCTCTGGTCTCTTTATGTTAAATTTGTGATAATATATTCAATCAGTTCAGTTAAGTCCCTCAGTCATGTCTGACTCTTTGTGATCCCATGAATCACAGCACCAGGCCTACCTGTCCATCACCAAATTCTGGAGTTTACCCAAATCCATTGAGTCAGTAATGCCATCCAACCATCTCACTTTCTGTCATCCCTTTCTCCTCCTGCCCCAAGTCCTTCCCAATATCAAGGTATTTTCCAATGAGTCAACTCTTTGCATGAAGTGGCCAAAGTATTGGAGTTTCAGCTTCAACATCAGTCCTTCCAATGAACACCCAGGACTGAACTCCTTTAGGAAGGACTGATTGGATCTCCTTGCAATCCAAGCGACTGTCAAGAGTCTTCTCTAACACCACAGTTCAAAAGCATCAGTTCTTCGGCACTCAGCTTTCTTGACCATCCAACTCTCACATCCATACATGACCACTGGAAAAACAATAGCCTTGACTAGACTGACCTTTGTTGACAACGTAATGCCTCTGTTTTTTAATATGCTGTTTAGGCTGGTCATAACTTTCCTTCCAAGGAGTGTCTTTTAATTTCATGGCTGCAACACCACCTGCAGTGATTCTGGAGCTCAGAAAAATAAAGTCTGAAACTGTTTCCACCATTTCCCATCTATTTCCCATGGAGTGACGGGACCAGATGCCATGATGTTACTTTTCTGAATGTTGAGCTTTCAGTCAACTTTTTCACTCTCCTCTCTTACTTTCATCAAGAAGCTTTTTAGTTCCTCTTTACTTTGTGCCGTAAGGGTGGTGTCATCTGCATAACTGAGGTTATTGATATTTCTGCAGGCAATCTTGATTCCAGCTTGTGCTTCAACCAGCCCAGTGTTTCTCATGATGTACTCTGCATAAAAGTTAAATAAGCAGGGTAACAATAGACAGCCTTGATGTACTCCTTTTCCTATTTGGAACCAGTCTGTTGTTCCATGTCCAGTTCTAACTGTTGCTTCCTGACCTGGATACAGAATTCTCAAGAGACAGGTCAGGTGGTCTGGTATACCCATCCCTTTCAGAATTTTCCATGGTTTATAGTGATCGACACAAAGGCTTTGTCATAGTCAGTAAAGCAGAAATAGATGTTTTTTTCTGAAACTATCTTGCTTTTTCGATGATACAGCAGATGTTGGAAATTTGATCTATGGTTCCTCTCCTTTTTCTAAAACCAGCTTGAACATCTGCACATTGACGGTTCATGTACTGCTGAAGCCTGGCTTGGAGAATTTTGAGCTTTACTTTACTATCATGTGAGATGAGTGCAACTGTGAAGTAGTTTGAGCATTCTTTGGCATTGCCTTTCTTTGGAAGTGGAATGGAAACTGACCTTTTCCAGTCTTGTGGCCACTACTGAGCTTTCCAAATTTGCTGGCATATTGAGTGCAGCACTTTCACAGCATCATCTTTCAGGATTTTAAATAGCTCAACTGGAATTTCATCACCTCTACTAGCTTCGTTCATAGTGATGCTTCCTAAGGCCCACTCTACTTCACATTCCAGGATGTTTGGCTCTAGGTGAGTGATCACACCATTGTGATTATCTGGCTTATGAAGATCATTTTCTTACAGTTCTTCTGTGATTTCTTGCCACCTCTTCTTAATATCTTCTACTTCTCTTAGACTTCAACAAAAAACTGATATAATGTGATATTAACGTCATAATAAATATTTCCAAGGTCAAATTTTATTTATTTATGCATATATGCATGTATAAAAAATACAAAACATACATGCTTTTTTTTCTTTCAAATAAGTCTGCATTTTATTTGATTGTTTTTCTTTTTTGGATTGGCACCTCCCTACCATTCTTCTCTATTAATCTATAGCAACTCTAAACAACCCAACAGGCAGAATTCTAATTTGTTGCTTTTTATGTATAATATTGGATAATTTTGCACAATATAGATGTAAAATATTATATTCAGTGGTTCCTATTTTTTACTAATCATTTCTTTTCTTTCTGAATTTTTGCCAACATGAACGATATTGCAATAAATGCATTTATATTAATATGTCTATCCATACATTCTATGATTTCATTTGTATTTACTGATTTCCAGATACTGGGATTGCTGAGTATTTGCTACTCTTGTATATACTCTATATTCAAAAATAAGATATACTTACAAGTTTTTAAACAATCTTAATGTTTTTGTTATATTATTCAAGCTTCATACACTGAATATGTGAACTTCCTGTTATAATTATTGTTCTTTTGCCAGAATAATTTTAACAGCCTTCTGTAAAACCCCCTCTGGCCCAGGGTAAAGCAGTTGTAGATTCATTCCCTGAGAATGGAAACTCTAAGAGGAGAATAGCAGGACAATTAAGGTAGGAGGCTGGGTCCTTCCCAGAACACACATATCTCATTCTCGAAGTCAGGACACCTTCCTTACCAAACATGCACAAAAAGGCTCATTGGAGGTGGAAAAAAGAATGATGTAAAGAGATATTCATATGCCTTCTGGTAGGGTCCATCTTGGCTAAAAGAGGCCTGCGTACACATGGAAGGATCCTGAGATATACCAAATATGGACTGCTTAGTGCTCAGTCACACAGGCTCAGTCGTATTCCACTCTTGGCAATCTTATGGACTCTACCCTACCAGGCTCCTCTGTTTATCTATGGAATTTTCTATTAAGAATATTGGAATGGGTTACTGTTTCCTACTTCAGAGGATCTTCGTGACCCAAGGATTGAATCTGTGTCTCTTGCACCTCCTGCATTTGAAGGCAGATCGTATACCACTGTGCCATCTGGGAAACCCAATATAGACTGAGAACCTGGAGAACCAAAATGACTGGCCAAATGAAACCCAGGAGAAATGTCATGCCCCATAAAAGTAATTCAAACTGCCATGAGGTGCAACTCAGGGACTCTTCCTCTGAGTCTGCCTGTGTGTCTATCCACGTGTACTGTACTGTTTTCATTGTAATAAGTACTTTACTTGTTTCACTACTTTCTACATTTGTAAAAATTCTTTCCTGCAAAACTGAAGAGCTAGAGTCCTTGTCACTGACCACTGGTCTAGTGGTTAGGATTTAGTGCTCTCATCACCATGCCCCAACCTCAGTCTCTCCTTGAGGACCCAAGCCCCACTTCAAATCATTGCAGGCTGCGGTAACTCGAGATCAATTGGAGTTATTTTATCTCTAAAGATGAGGCAACACTATAGATGAAACTATACACTTGCTAGCAGGGTTATGCTCAATATCCTCCAAGCTAGGCTTCAGCAGTATATGAACCAAGAACTTCCAGATATATAAGCTGGATTTAGAAAAGGCAGAGGAACCAGAGATCAAATTGCCAGCATTAGTTGGATCATGCAGAAAGCAAGATAATTCAAAAAAACATCTACTTCTGCTACTTTGACTATGCTAAACCTTTGCTGTGTAGATCACAACAAACTGTGGAAAATTATTCAAGAGATGGGAGTACGAGACCACTCTACCTGTCTCCTGAGAAACCTGTATGTGGGTCAAGAAGGAACAATTAGAACTGGCCATGGAACAACTGACTGGTTCCAGATTGGGAAAAGAGTATGACAAGGCTGTATATTGTCATCCTGCTTATATAATTATATGCAGAGTACATCATGCGAAATACCAGTCTGGATGAATCGCAAGCTGGAATCAAGGTTGCCAAGGGAAATATCAACAACCGCGAATATGCAGATGATACCAATCTAATGGTAGAAAGTGAAGAGGAACTAAAGAGCCTCTTAATGAGGGTGGAAGAGAAGAGTCAAAAAGCTGGCTTGAAACTCAACATTTAAAAAACTAAGATCATGGCATTTGGTCCTATTATTTCATGGCCAATGGAAGTGGGAAAAAAATAGAATCAGTTATGGATTTTATTTTCTAGAGCTCCAGAATCACCATGGATGGCAAATACAGCCAAGGAAGAAAGACACATGCTTCTTGGAAGGAAAGCTATGACAAACTCAGACAGTATATTAAAAAGTGGAGACATTATTTTGCCTATAAGTATGCATAATGTCAAAGTTATGGTTTTCAGTAGTCATGTACTAATGTGAGAACTGGACCATAAAGAAGGCTGAGCACCAAAGAATTGATGCTTTCAAATTGTGGTACTGGAGAGAACTTTTGAGAAGACCATGGATTGCAAGGAAATCAAACCAGTCAATCCTAAAAGAAATGAACCTGAAAACATTGAAATGACAGATGCTGAAGCTCCAACATTTTGGTCGCCTGATGCTAAGAGCTGACTCACTAGAAAAGACCCTGATGCTAACAAGAAGAAGGGAGCAGAGAAAGAGATGCTTAGGTAGTATCACTGACTCAATGTACATGAATTTCAGCAAGCTCAGGGAGATAGTATAGGACAGAGGAGCCTAGCATACTGCAATCTATGGGGTCACATATTCAGACATGACTTTGTGACTGAAAAACAAAAATAACAGCAACATACATGGAACTCATTTGACTTTGATGTGTTTTTCAGAAGCAGATGTTAAAATATCTTTTAAATTTATGTAATGGTAGTGTATGTAAAAAATGTTTCACAATACTATACTGTATACTTAAAAGTTGCTAAGAGAGTAAATCTTAAATGTTTTCATCACATATACACATAGACATACACAAATGGTAATTGTGGAATAATGTGTTACCTAACCTTACTGTAGTAATCATTTTCCAATATGTATGTATGCCAGCTCATCACACCATACACCTTAAATTTACACAATGTTATATGTTAAATAGATCTCAGTAAAGCTGGGGAAATTAAAATAGAAATATAAAACAGTGAAGAGAATATTTCACATCCCTTTGGCTATGCTTTGGAAATTTATATTTGCTAAGAAATTGCATGTTTTCGCTAGATTTTTTAGTTTATTTATACATTAGAGAAGCATATGGTAATTTTTTTTATCTGATTTCACCTTTCCAGGTAAATGCATTATGGATTTTTTTTTCACTCATATGTTTTTCTTTATCCCTTGATCAGGATCATATGGAATGTAACTATATTTTTAAATGGATAAATGTGTATTCTATCTCATCTAAAAGATATGAGAATTAATACCCAAGAAAGCAATAATTCCAGTTTTCAAAGCTGCCAAATTAGCTACAATTATTAATAACTTGGAATATCATAAGGTGGAAAAATTAATTTAGCTTATGATTGTGAGATTAGTAGCTACATATTTCCATGGTATCAGAAAAATGCTAATTCTCAAACTTTCTGGTTACATATTTAGAAGTACTTCGTTTTCATGAGAAGTTCTTATTTGACGTCTTATTTTTACCTTAGAAATAGTCTCAATTTTGTATGAGTATCTATCAATGGCACCCCAATCCTATACTCTTGCCTGGAAAATCCCATGGATAGAGGAGCCTGGTAGGCTGTAGTCCCTGGGGTTGCTGAGAGTTGGACATGACTGAGCAGCTTCACTTTCACTTTTTATTTTTATGCATTGGAGAAGGAAATGGCAACCCACTCCAGTATTACTGCCTGGAGAATCCCAGGGACAGTGGAGCCTGGTGGGCTGCAGTCTATGGGGTCACACAGAGTTGGACAGGACTGAAGCGACTTAGCAGCAGCAGCAACATATATAAGGAATATTAAAAGTATGGCTTCTTCATTCAAAATTACATCTGGCATATAAAAAGAAACAACATCTCAGGAATTAACACATTATGTAACATGAAATTATTACTAAACAGTTGGCACATAGAAGGAAATAATACCAATATATACATGGAAAACAAAGAATTAATGAATATTTTGCCAGCTCACATATTTAAAACATTTTAAAATTCTAAAGGAAAATTTTTATTTCTAAAATTTCTTCTTTCA
>ML660681.1:1554472-1590341 GCA_007570785.1 Antilocapra americana | reverse complement strand
AGTATAAGAAAAAAATTGTTGTCTTTCAGTTATTCATTCTTGTTTAACTCTTTGCGACCCCACGGGCTGCAGCATGCTAGGCTTCTTTGTCCTTCACAATCTCTGGAGCTTGCTCAAACTCATGTCCATTGAGTCGGTGACGCCATCCAACCATTTCACCCTGTCATCCCATTCTCCTCCTGACTTCAAACTTTCCCAGCATCTGGGTCTTGGTGGCCAGAGTATTGGAGCTTCATCTTCAGCATCAGTCTTTCCAATGAATATTTAAGATTGATTTCCTTTAGAATTGACTGATTTGATCTCCTTACAGTGCAGGGGACTCTCAAGAGTCTTCTCAAGCATCACAGTTCAAAGGCATCAATCCTTCAGTGTTCAGCCTTCTTTACTGTCCAACTCTCATATCCCATACATGATGACTTGGAAAATCATAGCTTTGACTATATACATATTTACTGTCAAAGTAATGTCTCTGTTTTTTAATATGATACCTAGGTTTGTCATAGCTTTCCTTCCAAGGAGCAAGTGTCTTTTGATTCCATGGCTGTAGTCATCATCTGTAGTGATTTTGGAGTGCAAGAAATTAAAGTCTGCCACTGTTTGCACTGTTTTCCCATATTTTTGCCATGAAGTGATGGTACCAGATGCCATGATCTTAGTTTCTTGAATGTTCAGTTTTAAGGCAGCTTTTTCACTCTCCTCTTTTCACTTTCATCAAGAGGTTTTTTAGTTCCTCTTAGCTTTCTGCCACAAGAGTGGTATCATCTGCCTATCTCAGGTTATCATATCAATATTTCTCCCGACAATCTTGATTCCAGCTTGTGCTTCATCAAACATGGCATTTTACATGATATACTCTTCATCATTAGAAATGCTGGGCTGGATTAAGCACAAGTTGGAGTGAAGATTGCTGGGAGATATATCAATTGAACTCAGACAAGCTTGTTATATAATCATGGCTCAGTTATTATCTTGTTAAGAGACATTAGATAACATTTCATAAAAATAAATTGATATATAGATAGAAAGAAATATGCCATTCAATCAGAAACTTTCAGAAGTTTGCTCTGAGGATTACACATGAAACATGTAACAAAATACCTGGCATATATTGCAGACTAAAATATATTTTAAATACTCTTTTCACAGTTAGTTTCCAAGAATGATGAGACTATAACTATTAGCATTGTTTCTGTATCATTTCCATTAATTCTTGAAACTCTGTGTTATTACTATATGTATTAGACTTACTGGATCTGCTGTTTCAGGTCAATCATGTAAAAATTAAAGGAATCCATATTGGAAAAGAGGAAGTAAAACTCTTACTGTTTGAAGAAGTCATGATCCTCTACATAGAAAACCCTAAAGACTCTACCAGAAAATTACTAGAACTAATCAGTGAATATAGTAAAGGTGCAGGATACAAAATCAACACACAGAAATCCCTTGCATTCCTATACACTAACAATTAGAAAACAGAAAGAGACATTAAAGAAACAATTCCATTCACCATTGAAACAAAAAGAATAAAACACTTAGGAGTATATCTACCTAAAGAAACAAAAGACCTATACATAAAAAACTATAAAACACTGATGAAAGAAATCAAAGAGGAAACAAATAGATGGAGAAATATACCGTATTCATGGATCGGAAGAATCAATATAGTGAAAATGAGTATACTACAGAAAGCAATCTATAGATTCAATGCAATGTTTATCAAGCTACCAACGGTATTTTTCAGAGAACAAAACAAATAATTTAACAATTTGTATGTAAATACAAAAAACCTCAAATACCCAAAGCAATCTTGAGAAAGAAGAATGGAACTGGAGGAATCAATCTACCTGACTTCAGACTATACTACAAAGCCACAGACAGTCATCAAGACAGTATGGTACTGGAACAAAGATAGAAATATAGATCAATGGAACAAAATAGAAATCCCAGAGATAAATCAATGCACCTTTGGACACCTTATCTTTTATAAAAGAGGCAAGAATATACAATGGAGAAAAGACAATCTCTTTAAAAAGTGGTGCTGGGAAAACTGGCCAACCACTTGTGAAAGAATGAAACTAGAACACTTTCTAACACCATACACAAAAATAAACTCAAAATAGATCAAAGATCTAAACATAAGACCAGAAACTATAAAACTCCTAGAGGAAAACATAGGCAAAACACTTTCCGACATAAACCAAAGCAGGATCCTCTATGACCCACCTTCCATAATATTGGCAATAAAAGCAAAAATAACAAATGGGACCTAATTAAAATGAAAAGCTTCTGCACAACAAAGGAAACTAAAAGCAAGGTGAAAAGGCAGACTTCAGAAAGGCAGAAAATAGTAGCAAATGAAGCCATGGACAAACAATTAACCTTAAAAATATACAAGCAACACCTGCAGCTCCATTCCAGAAAAATAAATGACCCAATCAAAAAGTGGGCCAAAGAACTTAACAGACATTTCTCCAAAGAAAACCTACAAATGGCTAACAAAGACATGAAAAGATGCTCAACATCACTCATTATCAGAGAAATGCAAATCAAAATCACAATGAGGTACCACTTTACACCAGTCAGAATGGTTGCCATCCAAAAGTCTACAAGCAATAAATGCTGGAGAGGATGTGGAGAAAAGGGAGCCCTCTTCCACTTTTGGTGGGAATGCAAACTAGTACAGCCACTATGGAAAACAGTGTGGAGATTCCTTAAAAACCTGGAAATAGAACTGCCGTATAATCCAGTAATCCCACTGCTGGGCATACATATCGAGGAAACCAGAACTGAAAGAGACATGTGTACCCCAATGTTCATTGCCTCACTGTTTGCAATAGCCAAGGCATGGAAGAAACCTAGATGTCCATCAGCAGGTGAGTGGATAAGAAAGCTGTGGTACATATACATGATGGAATATTACTCAGCCATAAAAAAGAATACATTTGAATCAATTCTGCTGAGGTGGACGAAACTGGAGCCTATTATACAGAGTGAAGTAAGCCAGAAGGAAAAATACAACAATACAGTATACTAACACATATATATAGAATTTAGAAAGGTGGTAATCAAAATCCTGTATGTGAGACAGCAAAAGACAAGCAGATGTATAGAACAGACTTTTGGACTCTATGGGAGAGGGAAAGGGTGAGATAGTATGGGAGAATGTCATTGAAACATGTAAATTATCATATGTGAAATCAATCGCCAGCCCAGGTTTGATACATGATACAGGGTGCCCAGGGCTGGTGCACTGGGATGACCCAGAGAGAGGGAATTGGGAGGGACATGGGAGGGGCATTCTGGAAGGGGAACACATGTATACCCATGGTTGATTCATGTCAATGTATGGCAAAACCAACACGATAATTTAAAGAAAAAATAAAGAAAGAAAGAAGACTAAAAAAATAAAATAAAATAATAAAATAAAACTATTCTTATCCTATATGTTCCTTAAGATCAGAATACACAATTTATTTTATACATGAGTAGCATCTAATACTAATAAAAGCTACACTTCATTTATAGTGCAAATATACTTTAAGCTTTTTCCTTCCTTCTTTTCCATCTAATATGATATAAAGTACAGAGTACATGATGTATAATCACTCAAAGTTGTTTATTAAAAATGAATAACTGTTTAAAAATAACAGGCTGCAGAATTGAAATAGTTCAGTAGCAATAAAATGATGATAGGACCACGTAGACAGTGATTATATATTAATGTATCCAAATAAATTCTGTATCAGACTCCATGTGGTGTAAAAATCAATAGCAATGGAAATATTTATGAAAATCATATGTAGCATTGGCATTGGGAATAATGAAAAATTCTCTAAGAAGCAGTGTCACAAAATTGGAAAGAGTTTCAAGTTTTAACTTTACTCTAAGGTTCAAGTGTAACCTACCCTGCATTTTAGCTGTTATCTAGAGCAATTCATTTAACTTTTCCTAGTTTCTCATTGTGAAATGAGTATTATAACACTTAAAACTTACAGAATTATTAAAATTAAATTTTATAATTTACTTGAAGTGCTATGTACATGGAAAATACATGACAATTTACACTCATTATAAACATTAGTTGTAGTCAGGGCTTCCCAGGTGGTGCAGTGGAAAGGAATTCACCTGTCAATTCAAGAGACCTCTGTTCAGTCCCTGGGTTGGATGATTCATTGAAGTAGGAAATGGCAACCCCCTTTTCAGTACTCTTACTCGGAAAATTCCATAGATATCGGAGCCTGGCAGGCTACAGTCCACAGGATTGCAAAGAGCGTGACAGGACTGAGTGACTGAGCATGCACATGCACGCATACATTAGTTGTAATTGCTAGTAGTTGTAATAGTAATATTAATAGTAGTGATTGTAGAAGTAGTAGTAATAGTAATATTTTAGTAGTATTTTGTTAGTTTGCTATTTTGCCATTCTTTACCCCTTTTCCAGGGGCTACCATTGCAGTTAGTGCCCTTCCATCTGTATTAGAAAAAGCTATGTGCATTTTAGAGGCATTACTGGTTAAATTCTTTCTGTTTAGATGGCAAACCGGAAGACATGGGTGAAAGATTTTTTCTGTTTGTTTAAATGTGTTTATATGCAGATTTTAGTTCCTGAGATAATATTCTCTTAGCAGCTCTCTATTAGCAAGGCTAATGTTGCCTATATAGAGTTTATTTGCAGCTTACTACATTCATACCCTAACTAACCCAATGAACTGATATAATTAGACATTGCAAGCTTAATTGGTAAATTACACCATTATGCCACTCTCAGAATGAATCAACATGTTCAAAAGAATATTTTGGTATATTTAAAAAAAATATTCAGGGGAATATCTGGTTTTTAAAATTACAGAAATAATGCATATTCAACACAGAAAAAATTAGAAAGTGCTCATATTTATAAGAAAGATTAACAAAACGTACTCAAATTTCATGACTCAAATTCACTGTTAAGATCTGAACACGTATCATTTCAGACAATCTTTCCTGCCTGTACTGTTTATACTTTGTTCTTATATAGGCTGCATGTTTTTTTTTTACTTAATACTTTTTATGAGAAGAATTTTCCAAGCAGTTTTCTTGGTAGCTAGCTACATATAATTTCTTTACATAAATGTATCATAGTTTACTTACATAAGCTCTTATTATTAATCATTGCCTCACTTGTCCCAAAGTATTGAATACTATATGTGTGTGTGTGTTTGTGTATAAACTGCATCTGATTAAATAATTGGCAGTTTTAAATACATGGATTTATGTCAGTTAAAAGTTGAAAAATTAAAACTTTTTGAAAAACAATAGTTTTATTTCACATAGCAGAAAAATGATTTAAAAAAGAAAACAGTCTTTAGGTAATGGTAAAACCCTCACGTTTTTAGGTTAAGTTTATGAAAAGCTAGGGCTAGAGAGTGTGTGAAAGAAATCTGGATAGCTTGTATATATATGTGTGTGTGTATATATATATATATATATATATATATATATATATATATATGGCTCAGGAAACTCAACAGGAGCTCTGTATCAACCTAGGGGATGGGATGGGGAGGAAGATGGGAGGAAGGTTCAAAAGAAAGGGGATATATGTATACCTATGACTGATTCATGTTGAGATTTGACAGAAAACAGCAAAATTCTGTAAAGCAATTATCCTTCAATAAAAAAAAATAAACTATTTTTTTAATAGACAGTCCCTCAGTCATGTCTGACTCTTTGGGGCCCATGGACTATATAGACCATAGAATTCTCCAGGCCAGAATACTGGAGTGGGTAGCTCTTCCCTTCTGCAGGAGATCTTCCAAACCTAGGGATCGAACCCAGGTCTCGTACATTGCAGGATGATTCTTTACTAACTGAGCCACAATGGAAGCCCAAGAACACTGGTGTGGGTAGCCTATCACTTCTCCAGCAGATCTTCCAAACCCAGAAATCCAACTGGGATCTCCTGCACTGCAGGCAGATTCTTTACCAACTGAGCTATATAGATGTGTGTGTGTGTGTGTGTGTGTGTGTGTGTGTGTGTGTGTGTGTGTGCATGTGTGTGTGTGTGTGTACATCTTTCAATTTTTCAACTTAGATCTCAGCATCTAACGGTAGGTGCTTTTTTCACTGAAATGAAAAGAAATTATTTTCTGCAACAGTGACAAATCTAATTCTCATATAAAGGAAGAATCATGAATATTAAAACTGCTGAATAATCTACCACCTATGAAAACTGAAATAGGTATATGCTCACATCACTTACAATTTTTATTTCTTTTAACCAAAATGAAAGAAAAGAGGTTTTTAATAAAATTTAAAAAATCCAAGTAACTTTTAGAAATGAGTATCTTTATGATAACATCAAAAATTGTAATTTTCTTTACACAAAGCATTAATTTCATTTTAGTTTTGGTACTAATGGAAATTTGATTGGCCTTTCTTGACATATATAAACTGTATTTCTCTGAAATTTATTTATAATTTAAATTGAATTCTTTTTGGTACTTAGTAATTGGTTAGCATTTCTTTTCCCAAATAACAGGCTCTATTATACATTAACTGTTTCTTTCTCACCTTTCATCTCTCAAACTTATTCTGAAGCTGCTCAGGCAGCTTTAGGTTTTCTGCCTTTATTTAGATGGTGCCAAAACATTTCATGACAGTTGCTAATAGTCATTCAGAAACCCAAATGCTCTGATTATATTTTTGCAAATGTTTTTTGAGAGGAAAACAAAAATCTGCTTCTCCATATGAGGAAAGGTTGAATGTTTGACCGCATTATTAGAATGTGCTTACAAACGGGCAGAGGTATTGGGTTGAAACAAATCCAGTCAGGGCTTTCTGTCAAGAGAAATCTGTAATCAGTCCCCGCCCCCCTCGCCCCCCAGCCCTTTCTTCCAGCTTAAGTGTGCTCAACATTATTTTGTGTTCCTGCATAATATGGCTCACTAGAAGATAGCAAGAGTCCAAGATTTTGATTTATACTTAAAGTAAATAGAATGCAATTCCTACTGCAGTCTTTAGCCTAAACTGCTTTGAGTTTTGTGACGGGTGATTTGAGGACTGCCCTAGATAAGAATGACAAAGTGCCTTATTTCTCATTGGCTCTATGCCACATTTTAACATATATATTCAGAAATCTCATAGAGAAGCAGGGTAATTTACACACAGTTATTCATATGATTGTAATCAAATTGTAATATCCTTACAACATTATACTTAATTGTCACAATTGGCAAGATGTAGATATAATACACAGATCACTGATTTTTATTATACCCATTAAAAAGATAATTTAATATCATATGACTGTAGACTGAAATCTGTATGATAGAATGCATGTATTTTAAAAAATAAATTTTGCAGAAAAGTGAGTTGGTAATTTTTAAAATAAAACAGGTATTATTATGAAGTAATATTTAATAATATATTATTATCACCATATAAATATCTTTTAATTGGCATATTAGTAAAAATATCTTCTGCCTAGTCATGACCCTCCTTCTTGAGGTATGGGTTGTCTTTTGACCTTATGACCATTGTTAATTCCTTGTTTCCTTGGTAACGGCTGCTGTACATCTGGTTTTCTGATCTTTATCATTGTCGAAAGAAATTCCTTGTTCAACAGCCTATATATAGTCACACAAAGATCATTAAAGCATCCTTGTTGCACTAGAGACTTGGGTCCCCATGTCGTTCTTTCTCTCTCTCTCCTTTTCTCTCTCCCTCTGGCTGATTCTCTGGGGCATGGAAATCTGCCAAGTTCATTTTCTCACCCGGACTTCAAGACCTCTTCAAGAGCACCCCCTTCGCCTCCGTGAATGGTACAAGCCGTTTTCTAGGGCTTTATTGGTTCTCTGCATAACCTATGGAATATTAGTCTCTCTCTCACATTTGCTTTCTTATCATTGATTCCGGACCACCAGGTTCTGGTCCATTTAAGGACTGCAACAGCCTGGTAATTTCCTTTTAGTAACAATACGGAGTCTTCTTTGAAGAGGAAATATTTTCCTAGTTAAATTCAAATGATTCTGGTATTGGCTTGAACTGTGGGTGCCTCTTTCAGTGTCATGCCTTTTTACATTTTCAATTCCACAGGTCAGTAGGTGTGCAATATGCCACTGGAAATGAGTGGAGAAATAACTCCAAAAAGAATGAAGAGACAGAGCCAAAGTGAAAACCATGGGCAGCTATGGATGTGACTGGTGACAGAAGTAATGTCTGATGCTATAAAGAGCAATATTGCATAAGAACCTGGAGTGTTAGGTTTATGAATCAAGGAAAATTGGAAGTGGTCAAACAGGAGATGGCAATAGTAAACATTGACCTTTTAGGAATCAGAGAACTAAATTGACTGGATGGGTGCACTCAAATGATCATTATATTTACTACTGTGGGCAGGAATCCTTTAGAAGAAATGGAATAGCCCTCATAGTCAATTAAGGAGTCCAACATGCAGTACCTGGATGCAATCTCAAAAATGACAAAATGATCTCTGTAATTTCCAAGGCAAACTAATCAATATCACAGTAATCCAAGTCTATGTCCAACCACTAATGCTTAAGAAGCTGAAGTTGAATGGTTCTATGAAGACCTACAAGACCTTATAGAACAAGCACCAAAAAATATGTCCTTTACTTCACAGGGGACTGAAATGCAAAAGTAGGAAGTCAAGAGATACCTGGCAAGTTTGGCCTTGAAGTACAAAAATAAAGCTGATAAAAGGCTATCAAAGTTTTGCCAAGAGAACACACTATTTATACCAAATGCCCAATTCAAGCAAACAAAGAGAAGACTCTACACATGGACATCACCAGATGGTCAATACTAAAATCAGATTGATTATATTTTTTGCAGCCAAAGATGGAGAAGCTCCATACAATCAGCGAAAACAAGACTGGGAGCTGACTGTGGATAAGATCATGAACTCCTTATTGCCAAATTAAGACTTAAATTGAAGAAAGTGGGGAAAACCACTAGACCATTCAGGTATGAGCTAAATCAAATCCCCTATGCTGGAAGTGACAAATAGATTCAAGGGATTAAATCTGATAGACAGAGTGCCTGAAGAACTATGGATTGAAGTTTGTGACATTGTACAGGAGGCAGTGATCAAGACCATCCCCAAGAATACAAAAGGCAAAATGATTATCTGAGGAGGGCTTACAAATAGCATTGAAAATAAGAGAAGCAAAAGGCAAAGGATAAAAGGAAAGATCTATTCATTTGAATGCATAGTTCCAAAGAATAGCAAGGAGAAATAAGAAAGCCTTCCTCAATGATCACTACAAAGAAATAGAGGAAAACAGGAGCATGAGAAAGACTAGAGATCTCTACAAGAAAACTAGAGATACCAAAGGAACATTTCGTGCAAAGATGAGCAGAATGAGGACAGAAATGTTATGGACCTAACAGAAGCAGAAGATGTTAGGAAGAGGTGGCAAAAATGTACAGAAGAACTATACAAAAAAGATTTTCATGACCCAGATAATCATGATTGTGAGATCACTCACCTAGTGCCAGAAATCCCTGAATGAGAAGTGAAGTGGGCCTTCAGAAGTATCACTATGAACAAAGCTAATGAAAGTAATGGAACTCCAGTGGAGCTATTTCAAATTCTGAAAGATGATGCTGTGAAAGTGTTGCACTCAATATGCTAGCAAATTTGGAAAACTCAGCAGTGGCCACAGGACTGGAAAAGTTCAATTTTCATTCCAATCTCAAAGAAAGGCAATGCCAAAGAATGCTCAAACTACCACACAATTGCACTCATCTCACACGCTAGTAAAGTAATGCTCAAAATTCTCCAAGACAAGCTTCAACTGTACTTGAATCTTGAACTTTCAGATGTTCAAGCTGCATTTAGAAAAGAGAGAGGAACCAGAATTCAAATTGCCAATGTCCAGTGGGTCATAGAAAAAGCAAGAGAGTTCCACAAGACATCTATTTCTTCTTTATTGACTATCCCAAAGCCTTTGACTGTGTGGATCATAAAAAAATTATAGAAAATTTTTTAGGAGATGGGAATACCAGACCACTTGACCTGCCCCCTGAGAAATCTCTATGCTGGTCAAGAAGCAACAGTTAGAAATGGACATGGAACAACATACTGGTTGCAAATCAGGAAAGGAGTACATCAAGGCTGTATATTGCCATCCTGCTTATTTAACTTATATGCAGAGTACATCATGTGAAATGCCAGGCTGGATGAAGCATACACTGGAATCAAGATTGCCAGGAGAAATATCGATAATCTCAGATATGCAGATAACACCTCCCTTATGACAGAAAGTGAAGAAAAACTAAAGAGCCACTTGATGAAAGTGAAAGAGGAGAGTGAAAAAGTTGGCTTTAAACTCACCATTCAGAAAATTAAATCATGACATCTGATCCCATCACGCCATGGCAAATAGATGGGGAAACAATAGAAAAAGTGACAGACTTTATTTTTGGGGCTCCAAAATCACTGAAGATGGTGACTGCAGCAGTGAAATTAAAAGGCACTTTCTCCTTGGAAGAAAAGTTATAACCAACCTAGACAGCATATTAAAAAGCAGAGACATCACCAACAAAAATTCGTCTAGTCAAAAGTATGTTTTTTCCAGTAGTCATGTATGTATGTGAGAGGTGGGCTATAAAGAAAACTGAGTACCAAATAACTGATGCTTTTGAATTGTGGTGTTGGAGAAGACTCTTGAGAGTCCCTTGGACTGCAAGGAAATCCAACCAGTCCATCCTAAAGGAAATCAGTCCAGAACATTCATTGGAAGGACTGATGCTGAAGCTGAAACTCCAATACTTTGGCCACCTGATGTGAAGAACTGACTCATTTGAAAAGATCCTGATGCTGGGAAAGATTGAAGGCAGGAACTGAATTGTGGGTGCCTCAGAACCTGCTTGTTTGGTTCTATTTATCTTTATTTAATTGTGATAGAAGTCTATAATAAGCACCATGATACTATTTCTTCTGTTTTCAGTCCTTTACGTTTTTAACATAAAACTGCTTCCCTCAAAATTTATTTTTCTGCAATGTATTCTTTCTTTCATGCATTACTCACTTCAAGCAATTATAAATTATCTGTTTTTTCTCATTAAAAACTTTGCTTACAGATGATCACCTCCTAGCTCTATATATTCATAATCATTATTACTTCAATGATACCTCTTATCTCTCTGTTTCCTTTTTTCTCATTTACACTCTCTAGTCACTAAATAGAACATACACAACCACTCATTTAAGACTACAGAAGGTTATCTTAAGTAATCTTGCTGTTTATAATATTTCCTCTGTCAAATAAATCTATATAGTGCCACAAAGGCACACTTCTAAAACAGCAATCAGATCACATTTCTCAAAATTATTCAGTGAACTTTCTCCTTGACTACCTGTGTATATATGTGATGCATAAATGTCCATTTTATAATTTGGAGAGAAGAAAAAGACTGAATACTTTTAGGAATTTTCATCATGCTTTGGTTGGAAAACATTCTCAGAAAAATGTTTCTGAGCACAAAATTGTAGGTAAGGTCCTTGTTTGTACATTGTACAAAGGGGAATAAACTAATGAAATGTTCACACTATTCCCAATATAACCTCTTAGAGCATGCCAATCTTTTTAAGAAGTATCAAGGTGATTAATATAAAATCAAACTTGAAATATTTAGATTATTGCTTATACTTTGCTCACATTATTTTCTAATATTTGTCTTCCTTATTTAGTTACAAGTTTTGTCTGCTTCATCTAATAACCACTTTGCCAGAGATCATGTTTTGCCAAAAATATATGCTTCTGCCTTTAAAATGTGATAACTCAGGGGTATGTTTTTGTCTCTTTAAAATTATGGCATTTTCCCTTGAGTACTCCTTTAAACTATGAAATTAAATTAATAAAGTTAATATATAACTTTATTAACCATTTAACATTTTCTACTCTTTATAAAGCCTTCAGAATTATATCAGCACTGAAATTGACTTGTGTATGTACCAAGCAACACTGTGAGTTGGTTTTAATTTACAGTTTTTTTAGAGTTCAGTGAGAACTTGAACACGTTTGAGATGAGTTTTTATTATTTTTTCTTTTAGCCATGCTAAAAATTAATATTTTAAAAATCTATTATCCCACTATGGCATAATTCAAGCTGCTTCTATTTTTCTGATTTTTCTGGTCTATTTTTATTTTTCTGATTTTTCTATTTTCTATTTTTCTGGTCAGCCAAATAAAATATGTGTCTCTGCAGTGATTTCTAAGGAGAAACAGCTCCATCTAAAGACTATTATGAGTCATATCATCTTTCTTTTTCACATCCAAGTTTTCAGAAATCTGTTGCAAAGAAATGGCATCGCTGATAGAAATGGAAACCCCTATATAACTTTAATATGAAGTTATATTTAGCATATATACTTAAGCATATTTGCATATATTTGATTAATAAATGAAGAGCACATTAGACTGGCCCTGATGCTGTGACAGGCTATGTAAGTAAGCAAACCAGATCTAAGCCTGTAAACAATTATTGTTGCCTGTAAGCAAATCAAAATCTAAGCCAGTAAGTTAAAAATTGAAACTTAGGGAGGATCAATCACATTCAATTAGGCTTTAAACTAAAGCTAAACAACAATCTCCTTACCTTACTTCTACTTTGTCTCTATAAAAGTTTCTCCTTGAGTTTCTGTTCAGGAGCACTCCTAAACACTTTCCATTTGATACTGCCTAATTCAAATATATTTTTGTTCAGCTAAATTCTCAAAATTTTTTAAAATTTATTTTTATTGAAAGATAACTGACAAATAATTTTGTTATTTTTTGTCAAACCTCAACATGAATCAGCCATAGGTATACATATATCCCCTTCCTTTTGAACCTCCTTCCCATCGCTCACTTCATCCCACCCCTCTAGGATGATACAGAGCCCCTATTTGAGTTTCCTGAGCCATATAGAAAATTCCTGTTGACTATCTGTTTTACATATGGTAATGTAAGTTTCCATGTTACTCTTTCCATACATCTTACCCTCTTCTCCCCTCTCCTCATGTCCATAAGCTTATTCACTATGTCTGTTTCTCCACTGCTACCTTGAAAATAAATTATTCAGAACAATTTTTCTAGATTCTGCATATGCGTGTTAGAATACAATATTTATCTTTCACTTTCTGACTCACTTCACTCTGTATAATAGGTTCTAGGTCCATCTACCTCATCAGAACTGACTCAAATGTATTCCTTTTAATGGTCACGTAATATTCTGTTGTGGATGTATATATAACTTCTTTATCCATTCATCTGTTGATGGACATCTAGGTTGCTTCCATGTGCTAGTTACTGTAAACAGTGCTCTAATGGATAATGGGGTAGATGTGTATTTCAGCCTTGATTTCCTCAGGGTATATGCCTAGGAGTGGGATTGCTGGTCTTATGGTGGTTTTATTCCTAGTTTTTAAGGAATCTCCATACCATCTTCCATAATGGCTGTATCACTTTACATTCCCACCAACAGTGGAAGAGGGTTCCCTTTTCTCCACAAAATTTCCAGCATATATTGTTTGTAGAATTTTCAGTGATGGCCATTCTGACTGGAGTGGGGTGATACATCATTGTGGTTTTGATTTGCATTCTCTAATAATGAGTGATGTTGAGCATCTTTAAATATGTTTGTAAGCCATCTGTATGTCTTCTTTGGAGAAATGTCTGTTTAGGGTTTTTTTTTCCCTCCACTTTTTGATTGAGTCGTTTGTTATTCTGGTGTTAAGTTGTATGAGATGCTTGTATATTTTGGAAATCAATCCTTTATCCTTTGTTTCATTTGCTATTATTTTCTCCCAATCTAAGGGTTGTCTTTTCACCTTGCTTATAGTTTCCTTTGCTGTGCAAAAGCTTTTAAGTTAAATCAGGTTTCACTTGTTTACATTTGTGTTTGTTTCCATTACTCTAGGAGGTGGGTCATAGAGGATATTGCCTTGATTTATGTCATCGAGTGTTCTGTCTGTGTTTTCCTCTAAGAGCTTTATAGTTTCTGGTTTTACATTTAGGTCTTTAATCTGTTTTGAATTTCTCTTTATGTATGTTGTTAGAAGTGTTCTAATTTCAGTCTTTTACATGTAGCTGTCCAGTTTTCCCAGCACCATTTATTGAAGAGGCTGTCTTTGCTCCATATGTATTTTTAACTCCTTTGTCAAAAATAAGGTTCACATGGGTGCATGGATTTATTTCTTGGCTTTCTGTCTTGTTCCATTGGTCTATATTTCTGTTTTTGTACCAGTATCATACTGTCTTGATGACTGTAGCTTTGTAGTACAATCTGAAGTCAAGAAAGTTGATTCTTCCAGCTCCATTCTTTCTCAAGACTGCTTTGGCTATTTGGGTCTTTTGTGTTTCCATATGAATTGTGAAATGTTTTGTTCTAGTTCTGTGAAAAATGCCACTGGTAATTTGATACGGATCACATTGAATCTATAGATTACATTTGGTAGTATAATCATTTGCACAATATTGATTCTTCCTACCCAGGAACATGGAATATTTCTCCATCTGTTTATCTCATCTTTGATTTCTTTCATTAGTGTCTTCTAATTTTTTGTGTACAGTTCTTTTTTCTCCTTAGGTAAGTTTATTCCTAGATATTTAACTCTTTTTGTTGCAATGGTGAATGGGATTGATTGTTTAATTTCTCTTTCTGATTTTTCATCATTAGTATATAGAAATGTAAGTGATTTCTCTGTATTGATATTGTATCCTACAAATTTGCTAAATTCACTAATTAGCTCTAGTAATTTTTGATACTTTTTAGGGTTTTCTGTGTACAGTGTCATGTCATCTGCAAACAATGACAGCTTTACTTCTTTTCCTATCTGGATTCTTTAACTTCTTTTTCTTCTCTGATTGCTATAGCTAGGACTTCCCGAAGTATGTTGAATAATGGTGAAAGTGGACACCCTTGTCTTGCTCCTGATCTTAGGGGGAATGCTTTCACTTTTTCACCATTGAGAATAAAGTCTGCTGTAGGCTTATCATATATGGCCTTTACTATGTTGAGGTAGTTTTCTTCTATACCCATTTTTTGAAGAGTTTTAAATGTAAATGGGTGCTGATTTTTTTCAAAAGTTTTGGCTGCATCTATTGAGATTATAATATGGTTATCTTTCAATTTGTTCATATGGTATATCATATTGATTGATTGGCATATATTGAAAAATCCTTGCATTCCTGTAATAAGCCCAACTTGATCATGGTGTGTGAGCTTTTTGATGTGTTGCTGAATTCTCTTTGCTAGAATTTTGTTGAGGATTTTTGCATCTATGTTCATCAGTGATATTGGCCTGCAGTTTTCTTTTTGTGTGTTGTCTTTGTCTGGTTTTTCTATCTTGGTAATAGTGGCCCTGTGGAATGAGTTTGGAAGTGTCCCTTCCTCAATTTTCAAAAAGAATTTTAGAAGGATAGACATCTGCTCTTCTCTAAACATTTGATAGAATTCTCCTGTGAAGCCATCTGGCCCTGGGATTTTGTTTTTTGGGATATTTTTGATCACAGCTTCAATTTCAGTGTTTGTAATTGGGTTGTTCATAATTTTTATTTCTTAATGATTCAGTCTTGAATGATTGAACTTTGCTAAGAATCTATCCATTTCTTTCAGATTATCCATTTTGTTGCCGTATTTGTCTCTTATAATCCTTGGTATTTCTGCATTGTCTGTTCTATTTATGCATTGTCTCCTTTCTCATTTCTATTTTTTTTTAAATTTGATCTTTTTCTCTTTTTTTCTTGGTGAGTCTGGCTAAAGGTTTGTCAATTTTGTTTATCTTCTTAAAGAACCACATTTTTGTTTTATTCATCTTTATTGTTGTTCCTTTCATTTCTTTTTCATTTATATCTGCTTGGATCTTTATGATTGCTTTCCTTCTACTAATTTTGGGTTTTTTTTGTTCTTATTTTTCCAGTTGTTTTAGGTGTAACATTAGTCTGTCTATTCGATGTATTTCTTGTTTCTTGAGGTAGGGTTGTATTGCTATAAACTTCCCTCTTAGAACTGTTTTTGCTACATCCCATAGGCTTTGACTTGTCGTGTTTTCATTGTCATTTGTTTCTAGAAATTCTTTTTATTTCCCTATTGATTTTTTTCCAGTAACCTGCTGGTTATTTAGAAATTTGTTTTATCTCCATGTGTTTGTGTTTCTTACAGTTTTTGTATTGAAATTGATATCTAGTCTCAAAGCATTGTGGTCAGAGAAGATGTTTGATATGATTTCAATTTTCTTAAATTTAATGAGGTTTGATTTGTGACCCAAGATGTGGTCTATCTTGGGGAATGTCCCATGTTCACTTGAGAAGAAGTTGTATTCTTCTGCATTTGTATGGAATGTCCTGAATATATCAGTGAGATCCATTTCATCTAATGTATCATTTAAGACTTCTGTTTCCTTATCAATTTTGTGTTTTGATGATCTGTCCATTAGTGTGAGTGGGCTGTTAAAGTCACCTACTGTTACTATGTTTCTGTCAATTTATCCTTTTCTGTCTGTTAGTGTTTTTCTTATGTATTGAGGTGCTCCTATGTTGGGTGCACAGATATTTACAATTTTTATGTCTTCCTCTTGGATTGATCACTTGATCATTATGTAGTGTCCTCCCTTTTCTCTTATAACTTTTTTATTTTAAGGTTTATTTTGTCTCATATGAGGATTGCTATTCCATCCATCTTTTGCTTCCCAATTGCATGGAATATATTTTTCCATCCTCTCAATTTCAGTGTATTTGTGTCTTTAGGTCTGAAGTGGGTTTCTTGTAGACAGCATATATATGGGTTATTTTTGTATCCATTCAGCCAGTCTTTGTATTTTTGTTGGAGCATTTAATCCATTTACATTTAGAGTAATTATTGATATATATGTTCCTATCCCCATTCTCTTAATTGTTTAGGGGTGATTTTGTAGATGTTTTTTCTTCTCTTGTATTTCTTGACTATATCATCTTTCATCTTTATTGTAAAGCTGTTTTAGTGGTACTGAATTCTCTTAACTTTTGCTTGTCTGAAAAACTTTTATTTCTCCATCAATTTTAAATAATATCTTTGTTAGGTACAGTAATCTTGGTTGTAGATTTTTCCTTTTCAGTACTTTAAATATATCCTGCCATTCCCTTCTGGCCTGCATAGTTTCTGCTAAAAGATCAGCTGTTAAGCATATGGGTTTTCCCTTGTATGTTACTTGTTGCTTCTCCCCTGCTGCTTTTAATATTCTTTCTTTGTGTTTAGTCTTTGTTAGTTTGATTTGTATGTATCTTTGCATGCTTCTCCTTGGATTTATCTTGTATGGTGTTCTTTGTGCCTCTTGGAGTTGATTGACTATTTTGTTTTCCATTTTTGGGATATTTTCAACTATAATCTCTTCAAAAATTTTCTCATACCTTTTCTTTTTCTCTTCTTCTTCTGGGACCCCTATAATTCAAATGTTGGTGTGTTTGTTATTGTCCCAGAGGTCTCTGAGACTATACTCAGTTCTTTTCACTCATTTTACTTTATTCTGCTCTTCAGAGGTTATTTCCACAATTTTACCTTACCGCTCACTTCTTTATTGTTTTGTTGCAAACATTCTGTTCTTGATTCCTTCTAGAGTATTTTTAATTTAAGTAATGTTGTTGTTTGTCTCTACATGTTTATTTTTTAATTCTTCTATATCTTTATTAATTGATTCTTACATTTTCTCCATTTTGTTTTCAAGGTATTTGGTCATCTTTACTATCATTATTCTGAATTATTTTTCAGTTAGTTTACCTATTTCTTCTTCACTTATTTGGACTCCTATGTTTCTAGTTTAGTCCTTGATTTGTGTATTACTTCTTTGCCTTTTCATTATTTTCTTAATCTTATTGTGTTTAACTTCTCCTTTTCCCAGGCTTCAAGAAAAATTGAATTCTTTCCTTGAAAAAGGTTAAGTTTTTTTCTTTATTTTGGTCGGTCCAGTGGTTTGTTTAAGCTTTGTATAGAGTGAGACTTGTACTGCGTGTTTGTTTCCTATGATGGGCAAACCTGAATGAGATGGCAATCCTGTCTGCTGATGATTGGGTTTGTATTTTTGTTTTGTTGTTTAGATGAGGTGTCCTGCACAGGGTGCTACTGGTGGTTGGGTGATGCAGGGTCTTGTATTCAAGTGGTTTTATTTGTGTGAGTTCTCACTATTTGATCCTCCATAAGGTTAGTTCTCTGGTAGTCTCCCACTCTAAAGACTCAGGGCCTTTGGGAGATCAAGCCCTAAGCTTGATCTCTGGTCGAGAATGAAGATTCCACAGGTGGTTTGTTATGGCACTAAGTGAGATGAAAACAAATATCCAAAAACGAGAAACCAAAGATGAACCCCAGACAAATGGCAGTTACAAAATCAGGTAAGTAATAACCAAAATAATGGAATATACACATAAACACATATTCATATATACCCTTGAGCAAAGTCAAGACAGTCCGACAAAAATAAAGTACAGTAGATTGATCTGGTCAACAAAGGAAATCAAAAATTATATTTACCAGTTAAGAACAAAACTAGCTAAGGCACAAACTGGAAAACAAAACTAACACAAGGTGCCAAGTGGGGAATAAAGTAATGAAAACAAAACTAACAAATATGTTGAGAGGAAAAGAAAGAAAGAATAGATATGCAAAGTTAAATAGAGTTAGATGAAGAATATGTATGTATATTAAAGATTAACTGCAAGAGGAAAAGAAGAGTAGGGAAGGCAAACAAAAGAATAAATGTAGAAAAATTTAATAGGTTTAAAAAAATAGAAATTAAAATTATAAAAAAGAGGGGAGGAGGAAGAATAAAGAACAAAGAAAACAAAAGGAAAACTCCACAGAAAAGCAAAAGCTCAATGTAGAGGCAGAGGTTTATTACAATAATAAAAAATGTGATGTATACATATACAGTCAGCAAAATCAAAACAGCCCAACAAAAATAAAGTACAATAGATGCAACTGGTGAGCAAAGGAAATCAAAAATTATATCTACCAGAACAAAATTAACTGAAACACAAACTGGAAAACAAAATTAAAGCAAGGTGCCAGTTGGGATATAAAGCAATGAAAATAAAAGTAACAAATATGTTGAGAGGAAAAGAAAGGGAAGAAAGAAAGAATAAACATGTAAAGTTAAATAGAAGTAGATAAAGAAGATTTATATATGTTACAGATTAACTGTAAGGGGAAAGAACAGTAGGAAAATCAAACAAAGGAATAAGTGTAAAAAAAAGCAATAATAAGTTTAAAAAAAAAATGAAAAACAAAAGAGAAAAAAAAAACACTCCCCAGAACTGCAAAAACCCAACATGGAGACAGAAGTTTATAATAACAATAAAAAATGTGACTGAGAAAAGAAGAAGGAAAAAAATACCTCAAAACATTAGTTAGATTTCATAGTTCCAATTAAATCAACAACTAAGACAGAGGGGAGAAAAGGGGGGAAAAAAAACCAAAAGTATCTACAGAAGAAGTCAAAATATCAGAATAATAAATTTTTTTCTGAGTCACTGCTGTCAGAATCCTTTTCCTCACTGGGAGTCACAGTCCATTTCACCTCTCTAGGATGCTCTCTAATAATGTGCTGGACCTACTCTAATACTCTGGACCTACTGTGGAGGCAGCTCGGATTCTAATCTCCTATTCCTCTGTGTTCTTGCCTCCAATGTCTACAGTTATCATAACTAGTGTGTTTTCTTTTGTGGGGGCTTTCATTGACCTTTTATATATTCCACAGACACAGAGTCTGCCTAGTGGATCATTTAATTTAATCTGCAGTTTGTACAGCTGGTGGAAGGGTTTGGGGTCTTCTTCCTTAGCCACACTGCCCCTGGATTTCAATTGTGGTTTTATTTCCACCTCTACATGTGGGTCATCAACTGGGATTTGCTGCTGAGGCTGCCCTGGAGGACTTGGGTTTGTCCCTGTGAGGACCATGTATAGAGGTGGTGCAGCTGCTTGAGTCATAGGGCTTCTGACAGCACCAGGTACTCAGGGGAGTTGGCAGCTTGGGCAGAAAGAAATATAGTGCTCTAGAAGGGTATGGCAACCTGTATTGGCTAATATGCTCCAGTATTCTTGTCTGAAGAAACTCTCCTCCCTGACAGAGAAGGCTGGCATGCTACAGTCTACAGGGTTGCAAAGAGTCAGAAACTACTGCAGCAACCCTGCCAGTATCGACACAAGACTATTTTTGCCTGTGGAAGCTCTGCCCCAATGAGAGTTGAGCATGAAGGTAGTGCAGCTGCTTGGTTTGTAGGCACCCTGGTGGCGCCAAGTGTGAAGGGACATGGACTGCCTTCACTACAGTCTTTTTTTGAACCACTTGTAACTAATGATCAGAAGGCCTCTTTGGCCAGTCTTTCTCAATATCTCTGCCCATTCAGGAAGTTAGAGGACTCCCTTGCCTGGGGTCCTTCTCTGTTGTTCGGCACATCAGATACATATAGCTCCCCCCACCCCTCTGGTTGGCATCCTACTCTGTAGATCAGCACATCAGGCACTTAAAGGGACACCCTGGCTGGGGTCCTACTCTGTAGTTCAGTGCATCCAGCATTTGCTTGGCCAGCCTTTCTATTGTTAAGCTGCCAATACTGGCATGAAGGGGGAGAGAACCTATGGTGATGGGTCCACCCCCTACACATGACTCAGCAGTATCACCTTGCTTCCATGGCTGCCTGGCTTTCCTCCACAGGCATTTCTCTCCACAATCTCCTCCCTCACATCCCATCGATCATCTATCTGCAGTCAACAGCAGCCCTTGCCCTGAGATTGTTCAATAATCCCTAAACTCCAGCTTCCAGCTACTGTGCTGTCAGGGGTATGTATGACTGCAGCAAGAGCTGTCTGATTCTCATTCCATTTAGGCTGCCACAGATCAGCTGTTTCCCTTTCAGCCTTAAATGTTTCTTCTCTGTCTCAGGCAAATACCCTAATGTGGGACTCCTGCTTCAGTTCCCCCACCCACTAAGGGCAGGTCCAGTTCTACTAATGTTCCCATTTTTCCCCCTTGTTCTTTCATCCTATCAAGTTTTGTGTGCTTTTATATATTCTTTTCCACTGTTCAGGTACTCCTATCTACTCTCAACTGACATTCTGCATGCACTTCTGTGTCTGAAGGTGTATTTTTGATATATTTGTGGAGAGAGATGTATTCCACACCCACCTACTCCTCTGCCATCTTGTTCCTCCTCAAAATTTTTAATATGCCTCAATTTATCTTTCAACAGTCTTGGTGTAAGAAGAGAGATCTAGAGGACCCTTCTATGGTCCCAAAGAGAAAAAAAGCAACCAGGCAAAAGTAAATCTACGGAGCCCTTTGCTCTCACTGCTTTCTTGCTGCCTCTGGAGGTCAATGGTAAGTCCCTCTAGGATGCTAGTTCTGAAGCTTTTGTGTTATGTGCTGTCAGACTTTATTTGAGCATTTCTTCTTCTGAACGGGGTCCAGATACCAGCCAGAGTCAGACTAGATTCCATTTAGAAATTGCACTGGATTCAGAGTTGGACTAGATATGTCTTGAACTGGACCAGATCCAGTGTGAAGCTTCAAATGAATATTTTTTCAAGGCTGAACAAGTAGCTTAACCTTAGAAAAATTAATCTTGAATTAAAGTAGCTTCAGTGGAGAACTTTTCAACTAAATAAGCTTATCCATTTACAAAGTACCCTAGAGAAAAAGGGATCTCAGCCAACTATTCACCCATGTAAAGGGTAGAGGAAAAAATATCTTTTCTCCTCTATTATTTCTGGTGATCAAGATGAGACGTATTAGAATGTCCCACTTCCTCCAGAGACTGTAGTTGAGATTGGCAGAGTGAGAATTCTTACCAAAGTCAGCTCTCCTGGATCTCTATCTGTGGTTCATGGTCTAGAGAGGAAGGTACAATATCACGTTGTTCCTTATTTTGCAAATTCAGATTGGCAGCAGTAAACAAAACAAAATAAACTTTTGTAAATATTAGAACTTTGAATTGTGACTCCTGAATTTGCTTTTGGGTGGCTCAGACGGTAAAGGATCTGCCTGCAATATGGAAGAGACTCAGTTTCATCCCTGGGTCGGGAAGATCCCCTGAAGAAAGGAATGGCTACCCACTCAAATATTCTGGCCTAGATAATTCCATGGACAGATGAGCCTGGTGGGCTACAATCCATGGGATTGCAAAGAGTCAGACACAACTTAGTGGCTAAAACTTTCACTTTTTCACCCACTTGTTATAGAATCTTTCTCTCTCAGGGACAGCTATTGCCTTTATTGTCTTCTTGTCTATCTCATGTCCTAAAAACCTGCCTTGGAAACTGCCAGTTGGGGGCCCTCAAAATATAGCTAGATAGAAATGTGGATTTCACTCAATTTGCAGCTAGAGTCCTAGTGATTTCAAGTTGCCTCAGCGTTCAGTGACTTGGAACAAGATTTTGGTTCCTGTCCAGATATTGAAGTCAGGCCACAGCAGTGAGCAAGCTGAGTCCTAACCATTAAATCACCAGGTTCCAGAGGCCATTGACAGTCTTAGTCCATCAACTATGTAGAAATTAATTTCCTCATAGAGACTGAAAGTACTAAAACAAGTTAAGTGTTTATTAGGAGGAAAAAGAGTATGTGTCAATAGACTCACACGGGCAAGCTCAGAGAGACTCACACTTTCTTGGTAGCTTGACTTATTTATGTTACATGTTTCTTTCTGGTTTCCTCTGGCCAATCATTTTGTTTGCCTGGCTTGGAATCCATATTTGGTTTTACTCGAGGTTCTTCACAGTTTGCATGTGCATCTTTTAGTCAAGATGGATTCTGGCAAAGAGGCCTATGGGTAGGTTGATATCACCATATATGTAGTGGTAATCCCTCCTTTTTTGACCTGAAGGAGCCTTTCTGTGCATGTGTGTTGACCTAATGGTCTGGAAGCAAGTGACGAGAATAAAGACAGAACACGAAATCTGATGCAATGGGTCAGGAAACCTGCAGCCTCTATTGGACTGAAATACAGAGTCCACTCTGAGCCCAGCTTCTATTCCTAGTTTCAGCCTACAAGAGTTTCTCAGATCTTATCTTTCTCAAGACACATGCTGTGTTAATCACATACCCCTAAATGTCATGGACTACACTGACATAGTTCAGATTTCCTTGTGTTTACCCCAGGCTATTCCTTTATGTGCTAGTCGTGGGAACAATTAGCAAGAACATAGGCAGTATTCACTGGGCTGGATGAAGCACAAGCTAGAATCAAGATTGATGGGAGAAATATCAATAACCTCAGATATGTAGATGACACCTCCCTTAATAACAGAAAGCAAAGAAGAACACAGAGCCTCTTAATGAAAATGAAAGAGGAGAGTGAAAAGGATGGCTTAAAGCTCAACATTCAGAAAACTAAGATCATGGCATCTGGAGCCATCACTTCATGGCAAATAGATGGGGAAACAGTGGGAACAGTGACAGACTTTATTTGGGGGGGGCTCCAAAATCACTGCAAATGGTGACTGCAGCCATGAAATTAAAAGATGCTTACTCCTTGAAAGAAAAATTCTAACCAACCTACACAGCATATTAAAAAGCAGAGACATTACTTTGCCAACAAAGGTCTGTCTAGTCAAAGCTATGGTTTTTCCAATAGTCATGTATGGATGTGAGAGTTGGACTGTAATGAAATCTGAGAACAGAAAAATTGATGCTTTTGAACTGTGGTATTGGAGAAGACTCTTGAGAGTCCCTTGGAGTAAACTCTTGAGAGTCCCTTGGACTGCAAAAAGATCCAACCAGTCCATCCTAAAGGAGATCAGTCCTGTATACTCATTGGAAGGACTAATTCTAAAACTGAAATTCCAATACTTTGGGCACCTGATGTGAAGAACTGACTCATTTGAAAAGACCCCGATGCTGGGAAAGATTGAAGGCAGGAGAAGGGGACAATAGAGGATGAGATGTTTGGATGGCATCACCGACTCAATGGAAATGAGTTCGAGTGAACTCAGGAGTTGGGGTGATGGGCAGGGAGGCCTAGCGTGCTAAGCGACTGAACTGAACTGAACAGATAAAGTTCATACCTGATGCCAACCCGGCACTCCAAGGTCCATAGTTCAATGATTCCAGTCATACTTCCTTCTGGGTCTGGCCCTGGGGTTTATAAGAAGGCTATTATTCTAAGACATGAAAAATAATCATCAAAATATTCTTGATATATGCTGTTTTTTCAGATGCTGTTTCTGTGAAGTTTCTTTTTTTTATTGTTTTTGCCATACATTGTCATGATATCACCATGGGTTTACATATGCTTCCCCTCTGGAACCCCCCTCCCTCCGCCCTCCCCCCTGGGAAATCTCGCTGCACCAGTCCCGAGCATCAATCCTGGGCTGGCGACTGATTAGACACATGACAATTAACATGCTTCAATGCCCTTCTCCCATATCATCCCACCCTTACCCTCATCCACAAAGTCCATGAGTCTATTCTATACATCTGCGTTCCTTTTGTTGTCTCCCATGTTGAGTTCTCGTTACTGTCTTTCTAAATTCCATATATATGCGTTAATATACTGTATTGTTGTTTTTGCTTCTGGCTTACTTCACTCTGGATAATGGGCTCCAGTTTCGTCCATCTGAGTAGAATCGCTTCAAATGAATTTTTTTTTAATGCTGAGTAATATTCCATTGTGTATATGTACCACAGCTTTCTTATCCATTCATCAGTTGATGGCCATCTAGGTTGTTTCCATGTCTTGGCTATTGTTTCTTAAGGCTGTGAAAGTACATTATTAGGAATTCCCACTACACATGTGTAGTCTGGAATGTCTTCTTGACTTCAAGAATAAGAACTAAGTAGTCTCTTTACCTCTTATCTGTGTAGGGCTCAGCTCCTCCTCCCTCCTGTTTTTATCATCTTGGAGTTTCTGTCCACAGAAACATCTGGATTTAGGAAACAAAACACTTCTTGGAGAAGCTTACACCTTCCTCTGTGCTTTTGAGATGTATGTCTGTCTTAGTCTTCTTTCAGAACTCAGAGTTAAACCTTAAAATGCAAACTTCAAGGAGGGAGTTCTTACAAGAAATCAAATAGATAAACTATTTTGAAACTAGGCAAATACAACCTTTTAAAACTCTTTTCCACAAATATTAGTAAAAAGTTTTGGTCATCTGAACAAATAATTTTAATGTATTTCGTCTTCCAGAAACACTATTTGGATCTGTTCTTCTTCTTCTTTTTTTTAATTTAGCTTTTAATTTGAGGAAAATTGCTTTACAATGTTGTGATGGTTTCTGCCATACAACTTTGTGGATCTAACTGTTCTTTTACAAATCTTTGCTTTGAGGTGTCTGTCTAATGGCTAGAATTTAAAAATGAAATCTATAATGCCTCTTTTTGCATCTGTTTGCATGTTTATGTATATTATAGATGTGTAACATTTTTACCTTTGGATGGTATACCAAAATTAATTTGTGAAGAGCTTTATTTAATTGGCTTAAATAAAAACAGAGTGTTTTATTAGCTCAGTCATGTCCAGCAAAATTACTGGAGTGGGTAATCATTTCCTACTCCAAGGGATCTTCCCAAACCTTGATTGGTATAAATGCAGTTAGGACTCAATGTCCTAGAAATGATGGGGGAAATCATAATGACCACTAATAGCTCAGTTGTATCTGACTCTGTGATCCTGTGGACTGTAGTCTTCCAGGCTCCCCTGTCCACGGAATTTTCCAGGCAAGAGTACTGCAGTGGGTAGCCATTCCCTTCCCTTCTGCAGGGGATCTTCCTAACCTAGGGATTGAACCTCGGTAGATTCTTTACCATGTGAACCATCAGGGAAGTCGATAAGTGTGTTAGTCACTCAGTCATGTCCAACTCTTTGTTACCCTATGGACAATAACTTCAAAATAAGCACTTATATAAATTAAGTATACTCTCAGAAATATAGAAACTAGCCCAAATGTTTTTCAAGTTCACATGGTCTAGGATAATCTTTTCTGAATAAAAGCTAACTTGTTTGTTAGTCTAATTAATATAGGCATATCTTCAGAATTATCAATATCAAATATAATGCAGACATATATCTTTATACTACTTGGGTGTGCAAGTCATGTTGGTGTTATCTCTTACAAAATATAACAGCAAGATAAATAAGATGATGGCTTGCTATTTAGTGTCTTGAAATTTTTCATGAATAAGGTAAACAATTATTAAGAATAAATATACTACATATAAGTAAGGTAGAAGTTTAAAAATCAACTTTTTAATAATAATTATGGTTTATGGTGTATCTACTCCTGGTTTATAATTACAGGGGCATTAAAGATATGTTTATCTATTAGTAAAAATGTTTTGTGCTACATTATATTTTTAAAATGAAGAAATACAAACTTCAATAAATTAAGATATGTAGTCATAAACTTTTTAGTACAGAAAATGATAGTATAACAGTTCATAATTTCTTCTTAGTTTTCACTAGAAGATTTCTAAGGTTTCAGAATTCTAATCAATATATGTAATTAAAATTGCTTCAAAATGTGAGTGAAAGAAAACAACGGTGTATGAAAATATGTAAGGAAAGCAAAATGTGCTTTTTGGGTAAGAAAAGATGTATGAAGAACACGCTTTTTGTTAAAGGAAAAATGAGAGTAATTCTGTTCTTAAATTAGAATTACTAGTTGTTTCAAATAAGAAAAGAAGAGACATTGAATGGATAGAATATTGTGAGAAAGGAAACTTGGGAAAGGAATTTCATGTATTGTTAAGTTAGCTAAGATTGGAAAGAATTCATTTAAATTTTTAAAAGGTAAGACTTGACATCAAAATACTCTGGTGCAAAATAAGAATTTGGTTATCTCTGGGTTAAAAAGCACAAACTACAATGAAATATTTACCTGCTTTTTGATAAAATATTGTGAAAGATTTTTCTTTAACTTTTTAAATAATATGCCTTGAAAGAAAATATTTTGTGCCTTACACAATAATTTTCTGTGCTTATTGTTGTCTTTATCAAGAATTTAACTACTTCGGAGGTAAAGTGAAAATGAAGTTGCTCAGTCGTGTCTGACTCTTTGCCACTGCATGGACTGTGGCCTACCAGGCTTCTTTATCCATGGGATTTTCCAGGCAGAAATATTGGAGTGGGTTGCCATTTCCTTCTCCAGGAGATTGCCATTTCCTTCTTCCTACCCCAGGGATTGAATCCAGGTCTCCAGCTTTATAGGCAGATGTTTTACCATCTGAGCTACCAGGGAAGACTTGGGAGGTAAGTCTTCTCAATATTTGAAGAGCTAAATTTTTAGCAAGAATACATAAAACTGTACAAGGATACACAGAAGAACTGTTCAGAAAAGGTCTTAATGACCCTGATAACCACATTGGTGTGGTCACTGTCCTATGCAGATGACACCATCCTTATGGCAGAAAGCAAAGAAGAACTAAAGAGCCTCTTTATATGCAGATGATGTCACTTTAACAGAAAAAAAAGCCTCTTGATGAGGGTGAAAGAGCTTGCTTAAAGCTCAACATTCAAAAAACTAAGATCATGGCATCTGGCCCCAAACACTTCATTGCAAATAGAGGGGGGGAATGGAAACAGTGGCAGATTTTATTTTCTTGGGCTTCAGAATCACTGTGGATGGTGATTGCATCTATGAAATTAAAAGATAAATACTCTTTGGAACAAAATTTGTGACAAACCTAAATGGTGCATTATTAAAAAGCAAAGACTTCACTTTGTGACAAAGGTCTATATAGTCAAAGCTATGGTTTTTCCAATAGTCGTGAATGGATGTGAGAGTTGGACCATAAAGAAGAATGAGTCCAAAGAATTGATGCTTTTGAATTGTGGTGATAGAAAGAATTTTGACAGTCCCTTGGATAGCAAAGAGATCAAACCAGTCAATCCTAAAGGAAATTAACCCTGAATATTCTTTGGAAAGACTGATGCTGAAACTGAAGCTGCAATAATTGGCCACCTGATGCTAAGAGTGGATTCACTGGAAAAGACCCAGATGCTGGGAAAGATTGAGGGCAGGAGGAGAAGGGGATGGCAGAGGATGAGGTGATTGGATAGAGTCACCAACTCAATGGACATGAGCTTAGTCAAACTCTGGGAGATAGTGAAGGACAGGGAATCCTGCAGTCCAAGAGGTCACAAAGAATCAGACACAATTTAGTGACTGAACATCAACAACTTGGCCTCCTCTTTGATAAGAGATTGTGAAATACTTTTGTTTATCTTTTAAAAAAGTCAAACATGATTGAGCAAATGAGCCCATGTGCGCATACACACACTCCTGCATTGGGAACAGGCAGAAGCAGATGTAAAATCTCCTAGAAGGTGCTTCTTTGAGGAGCCATGGTTGAGAACCACTGCTTCAATATGAGTATTGGAGCGTGCTGATCATGATGAATCTAGGCAATGTTTACATGGATATCAGGTAGGTTGACTTGTCTTTCACCTAAAACTTTTTGCTAAAGAAAAGGGAAGACTAAAGCTGCAGGATATAGACTTATGTAAAGTACCCTCAGGAAAATAGAACAGAGAAGATAAGCAAGAGTTACTGTTACATTCCTCTTGCTGTAACCATATTTCTCCTCTTTCATATATCTTAAATGTCTTCTCAAGTCTCCTATACCCCATTTATATACCATAATGAATTTTATTCTCTTTATATACAATAGTTCTTCTTAATTTTTCCATGTTATCATTGTCCATTTTCTGTGAAAAGGGTATCTAATTTATTAAAGGTTTTACTTCATGTGCTCTTTGCCCAAAGTACTTTTGGGGGGGAGGAGGTGGTGTAAGGTTGGTTCAGTTCAGCCACTCAGTCATGTCCCACTCTTTGCAACCCTATGGACTGCAGCAAGCCAGGCTTTCCTGTCCATCACTAATGCCCAGAGCTTATTCAAACTTATGTCCATCGAGTTAGTGTTGCCATGCAAAGACCTCATCCTCTATCATATCCTTCTCCTCCTGCCTTCAATCATTCCCAGCAACAGGGTCTTTTCAAATGAGTCGATTCTTTGCATCAGTTAGCCAAAGTATTGGAATTTAAGCTTCAGCATCAGTCCTCCAATGAATATTCACCATAGATGGTGTTTGCTGTGACCAGTGCATTCTCTTGGCAGAACTCTATTAGCCTATGTGCTGCTTCATTTGGTACTCCAAGGCCAAATTTGCCTGTTACTTCAGGTGTTCTTTGACTTCCTACTTTTGCATTCCAGTCCCCTATAATGAAAAAGACACCTTTTTGGGGTGTTAGTTCTAGAAGGTCTTGTAAGTCACTACACGTAGTTACAGATTTTTTTTTATGATGATAATTTTCAAGACCTATTGTCTTAGCGACTTCAAAATATATGATGTAGTATTATTAACTATTGTCTCCAAGTGGTACAATACACCCCCACAAGTTATTTATATTAGAACTGGAAGTTTGTACCTTCTGACATTTTGAGTGCATAACAAACTTTATTATGGGCTTCCCTGGGGGCTCTGAGGGTCAAAATTCTGCCTTCAATATGGGAGACCGGTGTTCAATCAATTGGCTGGAAGATCCCCTGGAGAAGGGAATGGCTAGCCACTCTTGTATTCGTGCCTGGGAAATCAAATGGACAGAGTAGCCTGGAGGGCTACTAGGCATGGGGTTGCAGAGTCAGACATGACTGAGCAACTAACTCACACATATATATATTTGGCCCACTCATAACCCCAACCTCTGACAATCACAAATCAGTTTTATTTCTACAAGCTTCTTTTTTATTGTTGCTGTTAGATTCTACATATAAGGGAGATTATATGGCATTTGACTTTCATTTTCTAAAATATTTAATTCGTAATGCCCTTAAGGGATTTACCAGGTGACACAGTGGTAAAGAACCTGTCTGCAAAAGTAGGAGGCGTTATAGACTCGGATTCCATCCCTGGGTCAGGAAGATCCCCTGAGGAAGAAAATGGCAACCTGCCCCAATATTCTTGTCTATAAAATTCCATGGGCTATATCCATGGGGTTTCAAAGAGTCAGGCATGACTGAGCTTACACACAGACACACACAGACACATACACACACACACACACACACACACACACACACACACACACACACACATACACACAATGCCCTCAAAGTTTTTCCATAATGTCATAAATGGCAAAATTGTATTTTTTTATGGCTGAATATTTCCTTATATCTATCTATATAGATATATTGGTTTTGTAACTTTCAACTTTACTGAGCTCATTTATATATTCTACATGATTTTTGGTGATTTATTTACGGATGTAGAGAGAGAGAGATGATATATAGATGGATAGCTACTCAAACTATCTGCAGATATTTTATTTCTCATGACAAAATTTGTTTTCTTTCTCATGTTTACAGAGTGGATACTGTATTTTAGTCACGAACATATGCTTGTATTCATATTCAGTCGCTTCAGTCATGTCCGACTCTTTGCAACCCCATGGACTATAGACCTCCAGGCTCCCCTGTTCATGAGATTTTCCAGGCAGGAATACTGCAGTGGATTGCCATTCCCTTTTCCAGGGGATTTTCCTGACCCAGGATTGAACCCACATCTCTTATGTCTCCTGCTTTAGCATGCAGTTTCTTTACCACTGGCACCACCAAGGAAGCCCAGTCAGTAGCATATACATTTTTAATTGTCAAAGTTGCTTTGTAACTGTAAACCCACTTAATAATCAAGCAAACCATCTTAATTTTCCCAAAGTCACACACAAAAATTAAATATTTTATTTTATTTTTTCACTTTATTTGCTAGTTATTTTTTATTGGGTTGGTTTTGCCATACAATGACATGAAACCGCCATGGGTTTACATATGCTCCCCCTCCAGAACCCCCCTCCCTCCTCCCTCCTGATTCCCTCCCCCAGGGTCATCTCGGTGCACCAGCCCCGAGCATCAATCCTGGGCTGGCGATTGATTTCACATATGATAATTAACATGTTTCAATGCCATTCTCCCCTATCATCCCACCCTTGCCCTCTTCCACAGAGTCCATGAGTCTGTTCTATACATCTGCATTCCTTTTGCTGTCTCGCATGCAGGGTTCTCATTACCATCTTTCTAAATTCCATATATATGCGTTAGTATACTGTATTGTTGTTTTTCCTTCTGGCTTACTTCACTCTGGATAATATTTGCTAGTTTTTAAAATGTTGAAATAGTTGCCCAATATCCTCTAAATTGTGATCTCCAAATACCATTCCCCACTTAAAAAATTAGGATTCCTTGGAGAAATTGATAATTCCATGTCTGGATTATGAAATATACATGATAAACCTGGAAGGTCTTATCATACAATTTATCTAAATAGCTATCTTATTTTCTTTCTGCTTGCACTGAGACAGAGTTGGTACTGAGAATACCTAAAATGTGAAAACAGCTTTGGAACTGGGTAGAAGCTGTAATAGTTTTAAAGTGTGTGCCAGAAAAGCCTACATTTCTTTGAATAGATTACTAAAGGTGATTCTGGTGAAAGCTCAGAAAGAAAAGAGGAGAGCTGTAAAGAAAGTCTAACTTCTTAGAAATAGCTTAGTAATCTCAAACAGAACATTGGTAGAAATAAGATGGTATAGGTTATCCTGATGAGCTCTCTGATGGAAATGAAAAATGTTACTGGAGAATGCAGGAAAAGTGATATTATCTATAAAGTAGAGGGAAAAAATAGCTGAATTGTTAGTGTCCTAGGGTTTTTCAAAATATAGTACTTGTGAGTGATAAAATTGAATATTCAAGTGAAGCTATTTTTAAGCAAAGTAATGAAGGTGTGGTGTGGCTCTTCCTGACTGCTTATAGTAAAATGTGAAAAGAGAAAAATGACATAAAGATGGAACTGTTAAGCAAAATTTAAAGATTTGCAAAACTCTCAGCCTATCTGTATTGCAAAATATAAGTAAGATGTGGCAAAACAAATATAAAGAGATGAGTATGAGCCATTTCAAAAGAAGCCAGGAACTATTTTTCAAAACCATGGAAGAATGACTCTGAAGGCAATTCAGAGATCATCAGGGTTGCCAATCACATGACAGGCCAGAGTGCTAAGAGTAGGAGACGGAGATTTTGTAGGATGGCCTGCCTGTGTCCACCTGTGGGACCTTTGACTGCACTGCTTAGTGTCACATCACATTGAAAGCTCCACTCCACAATGCTCTGGTACCATGCTCATTAGCTGCCCCAGGTGCAATTCCAGTGGGTGTAAGCTATGGTGGCCAACCTTCCAGAGAGTACAGGCAGCAATCTTTGATGGTATTTATGGGGTGCCGTCTCGTGGAATGCACAAGCCTGGGGATTATGGTTGACTCCAACTAGATTTCAAAGGGTAGGGCTTCCTGGTAAAATTGTGGGCCCAGGCCTCTAGCTTGAAAGAGATGCTGCAGGTGGATTCATTAAAGCCAAGAGGGTGACGTTTCTACCCCAGTAAACCTGCCAGGCAGAACATCAAGCCCAAAAGGGTTCTTTTAAGCATTAAGAGTTAATTTTGTTTGCCCCGTTAGGACTTACATAGGAGCTATCTTTCTTTTATCTCCTTTTTTTCTCCCATTTTGAAAGGTAACATCTAACCTATGCCTGTTCCACAACTGTACTTGGAAACACATAAATTTTATGGTTTCCTAGTGGCAAGGAAATATACCTCAGAATAAATCACACATTTAGTCTCACCAATATCAAATTTAGGTGATATTTAGAGGAGACTTTGGATTTAGATTTTTGAGTCCATGATGAAAGAAATTGAGACTTTCAGGGTTACTGAAATGGAATGAATGCATTATGCACATGAGAGAACATGGATATGAGGGAACCAGGGACAGAAAATTATATACTATTTAATTACCACAAAATCAATTTATTGAAATCTAATCCCCAATGTGATGGCATTTGATGGTAAGGACTTTAGGATGTCATGATTGCAGAGTCCACTTCAATGGGATTAAAAATCTCATAAAAGAGACTCAAGAGAGCTCCCTCACCACCTTAAATCATGTGAGAACACAGCAAGAAGATAACTGTCTATTAAACAGAGATTGAAACTACACCACACACTGAATCTGCCCGTGACTTGATCCTGGACTTCTCAGCCTCTGGAGATGTGAAAATAAATCTCTATTGTTTCCAGCTACCTAGTTTATGGCATTTTTTATAGAAACTGGAACAGACTAAGACATGATATTATAAGTATTTCACCTCAATATAAAGGGTGAAAGTATTAGTTGCTCAGTTGTGTCCGACTCTTTGTGACCCCACAGACTAGCCCACCAGTCTCTGCTGTCCATGAGATTGCCCAGGCAACAATACCAGAGTGGCTTGCCATTTCCTTCTCCAGAGGACCTTCCCAACACAGGTTTCCTGCACTGCAGGCAGATTCTTTACCATATGAGCCTCCAGGGAAGCCATATCAATTTGGTCCAGTCAAAACTAAGAAATCAATATGCGCACATTAGTACTAACTAAACTTCAAACTTTATTTGGATTTCACCAGTTTTTCCACTAATATCCCTTTTTAGGAAGCCTTGAACTATTTACTACAGAAGTTATTAGGAAAGTTTGTACAAATTACAAACATGTCGAGTTTTGGTTATATTTAAACCTAATACCTCTCACCAAGATCAGAGTATGCTCCTTAGCTAAAAAATATGGAATGATTTTCTGAATTGCATTTTTATTTTCTATTAAAATTCAAGCTTGAAGATCCTCTTGTTCTATTCCACATTATTCTTGTTCTATGATGGTTATTGTTTGAATAGTTGAAAGAAATAGTTACAATTTGAAAAAATCTTTGAGTTCTACACGCATCAGTCCTAGGTGTTCATTGGAAGGACTGATGTTGAAGCTGAAACTCCAAAACTTTGGCCACCTCATGCGAAGAGATGACTCATTGGAAGAGATCCTGATGCTGGGAAAGATTGAGGGCAGGAGAACAGGAAGACAGGATGAGATGGCTGGATGGCATCAACTATGCAATGGCCATGGGTTTGGGTGGACTTCAGGAGTTGGTGATGGACAGGGAGGCCTGGTGTGCTGTGGTTTATGGGGTCGCAAAGAGTCGGACATGACTGAGAGACTGAACTGAACTGAATTGAACTGATCCAGGAGTCCTGAATTAGAGCTTCTAAGCTCCCCTCTCCATGTCCAATATCCTCCATCTTGCAGCTAGGTTCCAGGGGTCAGAGTTGTATGATGCTTTGAAGCTTGTTTATCAGCACCGACCCCAACAGGGCTCCAGGTCCTGGAGCACTCTCTTTCCCCTCCACCAAAGAAAAAAGAAGTAGAGGAATTTTTAGCCATCTTTAGACTGTTGCGAAGATCTGAAGTATTGTGTGTACACTCTTCATTATAGTTTTTCTGCTCTTTTAAATCAAATCCTTACGACTACTTGGAAATGAGAAATAGATTTAAAGGACTAGATCTAATAGACAAAATGACTGATGAACTATGGATGGAGGATTGTAACATTGTACAGGAGACAGGAATCAAGACCATCCTCAAGAAAAAGAAATGCAAAAAAAGCAAAATGGCTGTCTGAGGAGACCTTACAAATAGCTTTGAAAGGAAGAGAAGTGAAAAGGAAAGGAGAAAAGGAAAGATACACCCATTTGAATGCAAAGTTACAAAGAATAGCAGGGAGAGATAAGAAAGCCTTCCTCAGTTGTCAGTGCAAAGAAATAGAGGAAAACAATAGAATAGGAAAGACTAGAAATCTCTTCAAAAAAAATTAGAGATACCAAGGGATCATTTCAGGCAAAGATGGGCTCAATAAAGAACAGAAATTGTAGAGACCTAACAGAAGCAGAAGATATTAAGAAGAGGTGGCAAGAATACACAGAGGAGTTGTACAAAAAAAAAGATCTTCACAACCCAGATAATCACAATTGTGTGATCACTCACCTAGAGCCAGACATCCTGGAATGTGAAGTCAAGTGGGCATTAGGCAGAATCACTATGAACAAAGCTAGTGGAGGTGATGGAATTCCAGTTGAACTATTTCAAGTCCTGAAAGATGATGCTGTAAAAGTGCTACACTCAATATGCCAGCAAATTTGGAAAACTCAGCAATGGCCACAGAACTGGAAAAGGTCAATTTTCATTACAATCCCAAAGAAAGGCAATGCCAAAGAAGCCTCAAACTACCACACAATTGCACTCATCTCACATGCTAGTAAAGTAATGCTCAAAATTCTCCAAGCCAGGCTTCAGCAATTCATGAACCGTGAACTTCCAGATGATCAATCTGGTTTTAGAAAAAGCAGATAAACCAGAGATCAAATAGCCAACATCCACTGGATCATCAAAAAAACAAGAGAGTTCCAGAAAAATATCTGTTTCTGCTTTATTGACTATGCCAAAGTCTTTGACTGTGTGGATCACAATAAACTGTGAAAAATTCTGAAAGGGATGGGCAAACCAGACTATCTGACCTATCTCTTGAGAAACCTGTATGTGAGTCAGGAAGCAAGAGTTAGAACTGGACATGGAGAAACAGACTGGTTCCAAATAGGGACAGGAGTACGTCAAGGCTATATATTGTCACCCTGCTTATTTAACTTATATGCAGAGTACATCATGAGAAATGCTGGGCTGGAAGAAGCACAAACTGGAATCAAGATTGCTGGGAGAAATATCAATAACCTCTTATATGCAGATGACACCACCTTTATGACGGAACGTGAAGAAGAGTGAAGTAAGCCAGAAGGAAAAACAACAATACAGTATACTAACGCATATATATGGAATTTAGAAAGATGGTAACGAGAACCCTGCATGCGAGACAGCAAAAGGAATGCAGATGTATAGAACAGACTTGTGGACTCTGTGGAAGAGGGCAAGGGTGGGGTGATATGGGAGAATGGCATTGAAACATGTTAATTAACATATGTGAAATCAATCGCCAGCCCAGGATTGATGCTCGGGGCTGGT
>ML660681.1:1532832-1554072 GCA_007570785.1 Antilocapra americana | reverse complement strand
AGTTTTCCTAGGAGTCATGTATGGATATGAGAGTTGGACTGTGAAGAGAGCTGAGCACAGAAGAATTGATGCTTTTGAACTGCGGTGTTGGAGAAGACTCTTAGGAGTCCCTTGGACTGCAACAGGATCCAACCAGTCCATCCTAAAGGAGATCAGTCCTGGGTGTTCATTGGAAGCACTGATGTTGAAGCTGAAACTCCAGTACTTTGGCTACCTGAGGAGAAGAGCTGATCATTGGAAAAGACCCTGATGCTGGGAATGATTGGGGGCAGGAGGAGAAAGGGGAAATAGAGGATGAGATGGCTGGATGGCATCATTGACTCGATGGCCATAGGTTTCAGTGGACTTCGGGAGTTGGTGATGGACAGGGAGGCCTGGCATGCTGCGGTTCATGGGGTCACAAAGTGTCAGACACAACTGAGCAACTGAACTGAACTGAATATCTTAAAGTTTATATTTTATTTTAAATAGGCATCTAGTTATAGAAGATGAAGAGATAGAGTAGATTTTCCTCCAACATGTTTCTTTCATACATGTGTATGTGAACCTCAAAATGCTGTCTAAAATTGGAACTTCATTGTTGTATACTAATATTTCAGAGTAATCACATGGTCTGTTATTACTTATTAGTCTAAATGTCCAAGTTGAAAAAACTCTGCTGCCCTAAATTGTTATTTGTTTTTATTTATTTAGAATAAATGAGTTCACTATTTTTATATTTTGCCATAATAATAGTAAAAATAATTTCATGACTCAACAAAGTTACTTCAAGTAAATGAAGCAATTCTCACTTGATAAAACAGTCAATGGATTCAGGAATTGTTTATTCAGTTTGTTGTAAATGTGATTAAACCAATGATATTACATTTAAAAAAATCTTAGGAGATTTGGAAACATGTATATATGTATATGGCCAAGTCCCTTCGCCGTTCACCTGAAACTCTCACAACAGTGTTAACCAACTATACCCCAATGCAAAATAGTTAGAAAAATAAGTAAGTTACATTGAAATTCTCAAAAGACATACCATGCAACTTATATGTGCAAGTGTTTAAAAAACATATAAGTTTTTTCTTTATAATGAAGAAAAAAATTAACATACTTTTTGGTGTCTTTCAAGGTGAATTAAAATCAAAGAAAATAATAAACTACTGAATTTTAAATGCATAAATTTTCATTCCCTGTATCACAGAACAAATTGCTACCTTGAGGAACAACAGGTAAAAGCTAAAATTTAAACTTTAAATTGAAAATAAGTATACATATAACATGTAAAAATTAATATGCACAAACTTGAGTTCTTGTCATGTGAATTATCAGGAATGCAAGAGATGGACTGACATCAAAATCTGAAATTCAAGTTATAAAACAAGCTAAAGAGTAAAAACCTCTCAAGTCTTTTGAAGGCTGAAACACTGACAGTGTGAATGAGTATCCTCTTCCAACCTATGACAATAAAAACTTAAAATGGAAAGCATTGAGTGACAAGTAAATGTGTTGAACTTGTAGGCAGCTTGATTCCTTTTGAAAAATTGATGTTTGATAAACAGTAACTTTAGAGCTCCAGTGTTTAGATATGAACATACCAAAACTAAGAAATAGTTTCCAGTTTCTACTAAAGTTACACATATACACATTTTCTTTTTACCAATACAAATGTCAAATTTTACTTCATTTTGGAAAGAACTAACCATTTAACATGTTCACGAGAATGTACTCCTTAAGCAATAACTATAACCAAATTTAGTCAGGATTGGAATGGTCAAATTGCTGTGGGAATGCAAAGTCAATTTGATATCCATGAAGCCTCATGGCAAGATAAGAATTTCTTAATGATACATTATAAGCAATTCTTTATTCTAAAATTTAATATTTCTACCTAAATAATTTAAAAAGTGAAACTGAAAAGAGAAAATACTTAGCAGATAGAATATTTTAATAATTACTTCATGAAATATAATGAAAAGTGAAGGTATAATAGATAACTAATAGATAGAAAGTCTCTAAGTCTAGTAAATAATTATAATTTATTTAAGTCACATATCTTTCATATAAGTTTGTCTTATGACTCTATTGATCTAGATCAAAACAACACAAGCAAAACAAAACAAAATATAACATCAAAAACAAAAAACAAACACAGGAAAACTAAAACAACTATTACAAATTACTACCACTACTTTTGCTTAAATCTAGTTTCTATCTGATTTGCCAGCTGGCACTGTGTTATCCTTGTAAATTTAAATTTCAATTCAATATGTCATTATTTTAAAAAGGTTGCCTTTCTCTGATGTCCTTTGCCCATTGCACAAAGCATACAGCCTGTTATTGACAATTTAGACCTGAAAAATTAACAGTGAGATTTACTCGGAATATACAGGTAGTTATTCATAACAGATACATTTCTCCTGGTAGAACTTACTGTGCATAAACTGCTATTCTTAATAACTTGTGACATGCTGAACAATATACATTTTATTCAGGTGACAGAAATAATTATAGGGAAGCCATCTTTCAGAATTCACACTCATTTTAAAGGAAACTAGTTAATGATTTTGATTCTCTGAAAATGTAAAGTTGAGCTATAATGGGGAAAAACATCAAAAATAATTAAGATAAATCTTCTTTTGGATCACAGAAAGAAAACAGTTTATTTCATGAAGATTTTCTCATCTTATTTTAAAACTCTTTTTATACATTCAGTCTAGAGTTGAAGTGCTAACCTGGTAATAATTAGTGCAATAAATTTCCTGCTATTGTAAAAAATGCAACAAAATTGTTATTATAAACAGAGGAGTAATAAATACAAACATATGTCAAAATCCTGGTACCCAAATTAAGACCAAGTAAACAATAAACTCTTAAATAATAGAGACACAAGACAATAGAAAAATAGAAAACAGAGTATAGTCTGAGAGATTTGTTTGGCAGTGTCTATAACTCATTCTAACAAATCCCTCTTTATCTCAGGTTACCCATGATCTATATAGTTATGTACTTCTTCTATTAAAAAAATGCCGATTATCAGATTACTAATATTAAGTTCATTTTAGTCATAAAATGTAGAAGAAAAGGTAGCTTTAAAATATAGACTTTGGAAAAGGAATGGTCGGAAATATTTTTGCCTTTTAGATAGTGACAAATGGGGGAAATTTACTTACCTCTCTCCAGCCTCCCTTACTGTTTCCATCAATAAGAAAATAGGCATATAATTTGAGAATGATATTTTATCCAAAAAGCAAAGAGGCACTATCTTTACTTCTCTAAAATATGCTGTAGCAACATCTAAGAACTTTTCCAGATTTTGGAAATTTCTACACGCAACCCTCAGTAAGAATGTCTTCCCAGGTCTGGACAGGGATCTGCTTAGATAGGAATTTGCACAAAGTGGAAGTGGCCTTTCTCTGCTGCTCCCTTCCTGTCCCAACTGTTAGAAGGATTACTGTGATTAGAACCTGTGCTTATACAACAAGCTTTGATATTCTTAGATGAAAGTGACAGATTAGCGTAAAAATTTTTATCCATAAAGGAATCCAAGCAAATAGCATTGTCATAATGGGTCTTGCTGCCGAAAAAAAAAAGGGCATGTTCAATAGCAACTAGAATTACATACTACATTGATTTGTGAGTATTGAAGAATACTTGCATCCTTGGGATAAAGCCCACCTGGTAACTATGTATGTTTTTTTGAATATGCTATTGGATTATGTTTGCTAGAATTTTGTTGAGGATATTTGCATCTACGTTCATCAGTTATATTGGCCTGTAGTTTTCTTTTTTTGTTGCATTTTTATCTGGTTTTGGTATTAGGGTGATGGTGGCCTCATAGAATGAGTTTGGAAGTTTACCGTCCTGTGTAATTTTCTGGAAGAGTTTGAGTAGGATAGGTGCTAACTCTTCTCAAAGTTTTTGGTAGAATTCACCTGTGAAGCCATCTGGTCCTGGGCTCTGTTTGTTGGAAGACTTTTTATTACAGTTTCAATTTCCATGCTTGTGATGGGTCTATCACATTAACAAATTGAAAGATCAAAACTATATGATTACCTCAATAGATGCAGAAAAAACCTTTGACAAAATTCAACATCCATTTATGATAAAAACCCTCCTGAAAGCAGGCACAGAAGGAACATATCTCAACATATTAAAAGCCATATATGATAAACCCACAGCAAACATTATCCTCAATGGTGAAAAATTGAAAACATTTCCCCTTAAAGTCAGGAAGAAGGCAAGGGCGCCCACTCTTGCCTCTACTATTCAACATAATTTTGGAAGTTTTAGCCACAGCAATCAGAGAAGAAAAATAAATTAAAGGAATCCAGATTGGAAAAGAAGTAAAACTCTCACTATTTGCAGATGACATGATCCTCTACATAGAAACCATAAAGTATCCACCAGAAAATTACTAGAGATAATCCATGAATATAGTAAAGTTGCAAGATATACAATTAACACACAAAAATCCCTTTCATTCCTATACACTAACAACAAGAAAACAGAAAGAGAGAAATTAAGGAAAAATTCCATTCACCATTTCAATGAAAAGAATGAAATACTTAGGAATAAATCTACCTAAAGAAACGAAAGACCTATATATAGAAAACTATAAACTACTGATGAAAGAAATCCAAGCGGACACAAATAGATGGAGAATTATATCATGTTCATGGGTCAGAAGAATCAATATAGTGAAAATGAGTATACTACCCAGAGCAATCTATAGATTCAATGCAATCTTTATTAAGCTACAAATGGTATTTTTCAGAGAACAGAACAAATAATTTGACAATTTGTATGGAAATACAAAAAACCTCGAATAGCCAAAGTAATCTTGAGAAAAAAGAATGGAACTGGAGGAATATGACAAAGCCACAATCATCAAGACAGTATGGTACTGACACAAAGCAGAAATATAGATGAATGGAACAAAATAGAAAGCCCAGAGATAAATCCACTCACCTATGGACACCTTTTCTTTGACAAAGGAGGCAAGAATATACAATGGAGAAAAGACAATCTCTTTAACAAGGGGTGCTGGTCAACCACTTGTAAAAGAATGAAACTAGAACACTTTCTAACACCATACACAAAAATAAACTCAAAATGTATCAGAGATCTAAACGTAAGACCAGAAACTATAAAACTCCTAGAGGAAAACATAGGCAAAACACTCTCTGGCATAAATCACAGCAGGATCCTCTATGACTCACTTCCCAGAATATTGGAAATAAAAATAAACAAATGGGACCTAATTAAAATGAAAAGCTTCTGCACAACAAAGAAAACTATAAGCGAGGTGAAAAGACAGTCTTCAGAATGGGAGAAAATAATAGCAAAGGAAGCAACTGACAGAGAATTAATCTCAAAAATATACAAGCAGCTCTCACGGTTCAATTCCAGAAAAATAAATGCCCCAATCAAAAAATGGGCTTAAGAACTAAGTACACATTTCTCCAAAGAAGTTATACAGATGGCTAACAAAGAGATGAAAAGATATTCAACATCACTCATTATCAGAGAAATGCAAGTCAAAATCACAATGAGGTACCATTTCACACTGGTCAGTATGGCTGCTATCAAAAAGTCTACAAACAACAAACGCAGGGGAGGGTGCAGAGAAAAAGGAACCCTCTTACACTGTTGGTGTGAATACAAACTTAGTACAGCCACTATGGAGAACAGTGTGGAAATTCCTTAAAAAAGTGAAAATAAAACTGCCATAAGACCCAGTAATCCCACTGCTGAGCATACACACCAAGAAAACAAGAATTGAAAGAGACACGTGTACCCCAATGTTCATTGCAGCACTGTTTACAATAGCTAGGACATGGAAGCAACCTAGATTCTCATCAGCAGACAAATGGAAAAGAAAGCTGTGGTACATATCCACAATGAAATATTACTCAGCTATTAAAAAGAATGCATTTGAGTCAGTTCTAATGAGGTGGATGAAACTGGAGCCTATAATACAGAGTGAAGTAAGTGAGAAAGAAAAACACCAATACAGTATATTAATGTATATATATAGAATTTAGAAAGATGGTAACGATGACCCAATATGCTAGACAGCAAAAGAGACACAGATGTAAAGAACAAACTTTGACTCTGTGGGAGAAGGTGAGGGTGGGATGAGTTGAGAGAATAGCATTAAAACATGTATATTATCATATGTGAAATAGATCGCGAGTCCTGGTTTGATGCATGATACAGGGAGCTCAAGGCTGGTGCAATGGGAGGATACTGAAGGATGGGATGGGGAGGGAGATGGGAGGGAGTTTCACGATTGGGAACACATGTACACCCATGGTTGATTCATGTGAATGTATGGCAAGACCCACCACAATATTGTAAAGTAATTAGTCTCCAATTAAAAATTTTAAAAGTTAATTAGTCAGTTAATTATAGATTTTTTGAAGACATATTCATTGGCAACAAAGCAAATACTAATGATCTTTAAAATACCAAATATGAAAGAGATAATGAAAATATATTTGCAATATATTAATATATAAAATATTTTGAGTATCATATCACATAGAAAAATTGATGATCTAGGAAGTGAAAATTTAGTAGGAGATTATTTTATTGTATGACATGCTAGTTTAACATTTTTTAATTATTTACATTAAAAATATCTTGCAATAATTAATGTATAGATTAATGATTAAAAATTTGGTTCACAGAGTACCCATCCTGTTCTGCACCTTCAAGTCAATTTTAAAAATGATTTATTTATTTATTGTTTTTCATTCATCCACTCATCATTGTTCTGATTTCATGTTCCACTTTTAATATTAAACAATAGAAATTATTCAACAAACAAGTCAGATAAGTTTTACTAACACCTCAAAATGAGAACTTTTATGTGTCACTATTTTTTGTACATGATATAAAAACAGATCACATTTTGAATTCAAGCATTTGCTATCAGAAGGCTACACTATTTATGACTCATCTGGAAGTCTTTGTTAGAAAAAAATGAAACATGAATAAATAAATTCAATATTTATAATACAGCCTGACTATACTCTCCAGACCCCAGAATATATATTATATTCAGACAGTAAAAGAAAATCCATGTTTAAGTACCTCTCACAATGTAGTGATCGTAATTTAACAATTTTAACATTATACAAAAATCTTGAATGTATTGTTATCTTAGGTTTTAGTACCCATATTAATGAAACTATTTTAAACTGAAAATATGTGGTTAAACACTCAATGATCTAATAATGTTTTTATATCTAACAATTATAAATGTAAATTGTGAAAAAGTTTTAGAAAAACGAAAAGTATTTTTAAAACTGGACATAGTTCTGTCACTCAAGTTTACTAGCAATATTTTGTTTCAGTTTAAATTTTGGCCTCTTAATTTTTTATTGTGATGAATATTGCATAATATATATAATTTTATGTCTTATTTACTCAACTAAATATTATAATGAGCATTTCAGTGTTGTGAAATATGTTATGAAAATATGATTGAAGACTGCAGTAGTCCATTGATAAAATATATACCTTAGAATTTTAATTAATGCCTTAACATTGAATGTTGTTCTTGTTGTTCAGTTGCTAAGTCATATGCTACTCTTGGCAACCTCATGGACTGTAACAGGTCATGTGCCTCTGTTCTCCACTATCTCCCAGAATTTGTACAAATTCAAGTCCATTCAGTTAGTGATGCTAACCATCTCGTCTCTGCTACCCTCTTCTCCTTTGCCTTCAATCCTTCCCAGCGTCAGGGTCTTTTCTAATGAACTGGCCCTTCACATCAGGTGGTCAAAGTACTGGAGCTACAGCTTTAGCAACAGTCTTTCCAATGAATATTCAGGGTCGTTTTTTTTTTTTTTTTTTTTTTTTTAAGAATAGACTGTTTTGTTCTCCTTGTAGTCCAAAGGACTCTCAAGAGTCTTTTTCAGCACCACAATTTGAAAATATCAGTTTTTTCACACTCAGCCTTCTTTATGGTCTAACTCTCACATTCATACATGACTACCAGAGAAAAACATGGTTTTGAATATACAGACATTCATCAGAAAACTGATATCTTTGCTCGTATTAACATTGTCTGGGTTTGTCATAACTTTCTTCCCAAGGAGCAAGCATCATTTAATTGCATGGGTGTAATCACAGTCCTCAGTGATTTGGGAGCTGAAGAAAATAAAATCTATCACTGCTTCCACTTTTTCCCTTTATATTTGCCAAGAAGAATGGGACCAAATGCCCTGATCTTAGATTTTTGAATTGAATTTCAAGCTAGCTTTTTCACGCTCTTCTTTCACCCTCATCAAGAGACTCTTTAGTTCCTCGCCACTTTCTGCCATTAGATCATGATATCATCTGCATATCTGAGACTGTTGATATTTCTCCTGGAAATCTTAATTTCAGCTTGTGTTTGTTTCGTCCTTGCGTTTTGCATGATATATTCTGCTGCTGCTGCTACTGCTGTTAAGTCACTTCAGTCGTGTCCGACTCTGTGCGACCCCATATAGGGCAGCCCACCAGGCTTCCACATCCCTGGGATTCTCCAGGCAAGAATAATGGATTGGGTTGCCATTTCCTTCTTCAATGCATGAAAGTGAAAATTGAAAGTGAAGTCGCTCAATCATGTCTGAGTCTTAGAGATCCCAGGGACTGCAGCCTACCTGGCTCCTCTGACCATAGGATTTTCCAGGCAAGAGTACTGGAGTGAGTTGCCATTGCCTTCTCCACAATATAAGTTAAATAAGCAGGGTAATAATATATAGCCTTGATGTACTCATTTCTCAATATTGATCCAGTCTGTCTTTCCATAACTACCAGATCTAATCCCTTGAATCTGTTTGTGACTTCCACTGTATAATTGTAAAGAATTTGATTTAGGTCATACATGAATCAATTCAGTTCAGTTCAGTTGCTCAGTCATGTCTGCCTCTTTGTGACCCTTAGACTGCAGCATGCCAGGCGTCCCTGTCCATCACCAAATTCCAGAGTTTCACCAAACTCATGTCCATTGAGTCAGTGATGCCGTTCAACCATCTCATTTTCTGCCATCCCCTTCTCTTCCTGCTCTCAATCTTTCCCAGTATCATGGTCTTTTCCAATGAGTCAGCACTTTGCATGAGGGGGCCAAAGTATTGGAGTTTCAGTTTCAACATCAGTCCTTACAGTGAATACCCAGGACTAATCTCCTTTAGACTGAACTGGTTGGATTTCCTAGCAGCCCAAGGGACTTTCAACAGTCTTCAGCAACACCACAGTTCAAAAGCATCAATACTTCAGTGTTCAGTCTTATTTAAGGTCCAGTTCTCACATCCATACATGACTACTGTAAAAACCATAGCCTTGACTAGATGTAACTTTGTTGGCAAACTACTGTCTCTGCTTTTTAATAAGCCATCTAAGTTGGTCATAACTTTCTTTCCAAGGAATAAGTGTCTTTTAATTTCATGGCTGCAATCACCATCTGCAGTGATTTTGGAGCCCAGAAAAATAAAGTCAGCCACTGTTTCCACTGTTTACCCATCTATTCCAAATGAAGTGATGGGATCAGATGCCATGATCTAAATTTTGTGAATGTTGAGCCTTAAGCCAACTTATTCACTGTCTTCTTTCACTTCTGTCAAGAGGCCCTTCAGTTCTTCTTCAATTTCTGCCATAAGGGTGGTGTCATCTGCATATCTGAGGTTGTTGATATTTCTCCAGGCAATCTTAATTTCAGCTTGTGTTTCATCCAGTCCAAGTTTTCTCATATGTACTCTGCATATAAGATAAAAAAAGCAGGGTGGCAATATACAGCTTTGACATACTCTTTTCTCTATTTGGAACCAGTCTGTTGTTCCATGTCCAGTTCTACCTGTTGCTTCCTGACCTGCATACATGTTTCAAACTCAAGAGGCAGGTCAGGCGGTCTGGTATTCCCATCTTTTTCAGAATTTTCCATGGTTTATTGTGATCCACACAGTCAAAGGCTTTGGCATCGTCAATAAAGCAGAAATAGATGTTTTTCTGGAACTCTTGTTTTTTAGATGATCTAGCAGATGTTGGCAATTTGATCTTTGGTTCCTCTCCCTTTTCTAAATCCAGCTTGAACATCTGAAAGTTCACAGTTCATGCATTGCTAAAGCCCAGCTCAGAGAATTTTGAGCATTACTTTGTAGTATGTGAGATGAGTGCAATCGTTCAGTAGTTTGAGCATTTTTGGCATTGCCTTTCTTTGGGATTGGAATGAAAACTGACCTTTTCCAGTCCTGGGGCCACTGATGCGTTTTCCAAATTTGCTGGCATATTGAATGCATGACTTTCACAGCCTCATCTTTTAGGATTTGAAATATCTCAACTGGAATTCCATCACCTCCACTAACTTTGTCCGTAGTGATACTTCCTAAGGCCCACTTGGCTTCACATTCCAGGATATCTGGCTCTAGGTGAGTAATCACACCATCGTGATTATCTGGGTCATTAAGATCTTTTTTGTACAGTTTTGTGTTTTCTTGCCACCTCTTCTGCTTCTGTTAGGTCCATACCATTTCTGTCCTTTATCGAGCCCATCTTTGCATGAAATGTTTCCTTGGTATCTCTAATTTTCTTGAAGAGATCTCTAGTCTTTCCAATTCTGTTATTTTCCTCCATTTCTTTGTATTGATCACAGAGGAAGGCTTTCTTATCTCTCCTTGCTATTCTTTGGACCTCTGCATTGAGGTGGGAATATCTTTCCTTTTCTCCTTTGCTTTTCATTTCTCTTCATTTCACAGCTATTTGTAAGGACTCCTCAGACAGCCATTTTGCTTTCTTGCATTTTTTCCCATGGGATTGTCTTGATCCCTGTCTCCTGTACAGTGTCACAAACCTCTGTCCATAGTTCACCAACCAATCTGTCTATCAAATCTAGTCCCTTGAATCTATTTCTCACTTCCACTGTAATCATAAGGGGTTTGAGTTAGGTCATACCTGAATGGTCTATTGGTTTTCCTCACTTTCTTCAATTTATCTGAATTCTGCAATATGGAATTCATGATCTGAGCCACAGTCAGCTCTCAGTCTTATTTTGGCTGACTGTATAGATCTTCTCCATCTTTGGCTGTAAAGAATATAATCAACCTGATTTTGGTGTTGGACATCTGGAGCAGTCCTTGTGTAGAATCTTTTCTTATGTTGTTGGAAGAGGGTGTTTGCTATGATCAGTGTGTTTTCTTGGCAGAACTCTATTCGCCTTTGCCTTGCTTCATTCTGTACTCCAAGGCCAAATTTGCCTGTTACTTCAGGTGTTTCTTGACTTCCTACTTTTGCATTTCAGTCCTCTATAATGAAAAGGACAACTTTTTGGTGTTAATTCTAGAAGGTCTTTTAGGTCTTTGTAGCACCATACAACTTCAGCTTCTTCAGTGTTACTGGTTGAGACATAGACTTGCATTACTATAATATTGAATGGTTTGCCTTGGAAAAGAACAGAGAGTATTGTGTCATTTTGAGATTGCATCCAAGTACTGCATTTTGGACTGTTTTGCTAACTATGATGGCAACTCCATTTCTTCTGAGGGATTCCTACCCACAGTAGTAGATGTAATGGTCATCTGAGTTAAATTCAACCATTCCAGTCCATTTTATTTCGCTGTTATTCATTCTTGCCATCTCCTGTTTGACCACTTCCAATTTGCCTTGATTCATGGACCTAGCATTCCAGGTTCCTATGCAGTATTGCTCTTTATAGCATCAGAACTTACTTCTATCACCAGTCACATCGACAACTAGGAGTTATTTTTGCTTTGACTCGGTTTCTTCCTTCTTCCTGAAGTTGCTTCTCCACTGATCTCTAGTAGCATATTGGGCACCTACCGACCTGGGGAGTTCATCTTTCAGTGTCCTATCTTTTTGCTTTTTCATACTGTAACTTGCAGTGGCCTCCCAAATTTTCCTAGTTTTCCTTTTCTATCTATACTCCTATACTGGGACTTCTACAACTACCTGTATAACTATCCTGATCTATCCCTGTCAGTTTGACAAAGGTTATACCTGTATTTTAATATAAATGGATATAAGAACTAGCACATTGGTGAGTTTATCCACAGTCTAATGATTGTTTCCCTACAAGATACCTGTTCTTTAATACATTTTGTTGATATATTAATTAATTGAGATCAATGGTGATGCAACCAGCTTCCTAGACCTGGTAAGAAAATATACCATCTCTCATCCCCTTAAAATAAATGGTATAAGCAGTGATTTATATTAAAATAAAACAATACAATGAGAATGAAACAACTAAGAACTATTTTTGCAAGAGAAAACTTCATTATATCTTTCAGTTTCATTTAGACTGGCTGTGATCAGTGTAAGGAAATAAGGAAATAAGATTTTGATATCTGCATTCACCTTCATACATAGCTTACCATTTGATTAATTCATCTGGTGGGCCAGCGATATATTTTGAAAGACATTAAGGTTTCAAAACAAAGAACTAGAAGTTCTGAATATGAAAGTATAAAACAGTGTATTGTAAATGCTAGAGAAAATAAAATTTTATTTCACAATAACTAATAATAATAATTCTTGAGCCATCTAGCAAACAAAGTAAACTATCTGGCTTTCCTGAAATACAGCATTTGCAGTCACAAATTTTCAATTGCAGTTTCCATGTATGGCAGGTTTCCTCTGAAGTCCTATAAAAAGGAATATGAAAATAGTGTGATAAACACATCTATCATGCCTACTCAATCTCTTCACAAGAATTTCTTCAAATGATTTTGTTATTCTGATGTGTTGTTCCAGTACTGGATATTTATTGATCTATTTAAATGTTTGTAACTGATAATTCCAACATAAGAAATGGGTGATTCATTTTTATTATTAGTTTTCATTTGACTATAACTTCAAGTAGTTTCTTTTGATTTAAAATGAGAAATGCATAAGATATAAATATTTCGCCATGCAAAATGGCACTAATATAAAAATCCAAAGTAAGTATGTTTTATATTTTCACCTAATACTTAAAGATATGTTGCTTAATTTGGATTGCATTTTACTATATCATAATGGGAAGTGAAATGCAAAATTCAAATGGTATCTGACAGTTTTAGGTCATCCAAATTTTTAACACAAATTCTCCCTCAATAGAACAATTTATGACTGAATAATGTCATCATCTGTAGACTGGAGACTTGAGAAGACTATTAAATATTTAACAATAAGTAAGTTAAAGAACTTTAATTTAAAACAATAAAATTAAGCAGTATTAACATAGGAGAGTAAAAATGAGGAAGTGGATACTTTTAAATATATATATGTATAAAACAGTATTTGTAATTTTAACATCTAACCAATAGATAACCCCAGAGGGTAAGAATTGAAAAGTTTGTTTTTAAGCATGGAAACTGGGCTTTATTGTAAGTTACTTATTAAATGATTATATAATACCTTCTGATAGGTGAGTATAAAAATGGAGAATAAAAAAATTATCTAAAGAAATACATATGCATATATGATATGCATAATATATATATATATATTTAATTAGGATTACTTTTGTAGAACAGGCGAAAATGGATGAACAAGGATTCAGAACAAAGTCAAATATCTCGCTACTAAAAAATTCTTCTGCTTCAAGATTTCTTCATTTTTTTAACTCAAGTTTATCTATTGCCATACAAAATCTCACCACAAAAATAAGACGAAATAGTGGGTAACATTCACAAGACTTGTAGTCTAATTATTGAATGCACAAAGTAGAATTTAGCCATATTATCATTATGAAAGATATTCATTTATTAGCTTAAGATAAATATATGTTATAAAAGGATCCTGTTATATAATGGATCCTGAACTCAGTGCCATACACAGGTTGTTGTTTAGTCTCTAAGTCGTGTATGACTCTTTTGTGACTCCATGGACTGTAGACCAGGTTCCTCTGTCCAGGGAATTTCCCAGGAAAGAATACTGGAATGGGTTTTCATTTCCTTTCCAAGGGGAACTTCCTGACCCAGGGGTTGAACCCACATCTCCTGCATTGCAGGTGGATTCTTTACTGCTGAGCTACCACATATATCCTTATGCCTTGGTTGGTGAAAGCATTAGAAGCTAAGATTTATTTAAATTAATCATATTCATAGTCAGCTTATAGCGTTAACCAGAGAACTAAAATTTTATTACTTAAGAATGAACTATTAATCCATTGATGGGTAAAGTATCCAATTGACATTTCTGGGAACCAGATTACATGTGTCTTAGTTTTACCTTTGAAATTAACTAGGTGGGTGATCTTATTAAATTATTTTACCTCACAAAGAATTCATTTCCTTATAATTAAAAGGAAAGGAGTTGAGGTATATAAGGATTTTTAAAAAACCTGTAGCACTAGAGTGGTTTTTATAAACTTAAATGCATGTGGAGCTCCAATATACAAAATAAGTGAGATCTGTTGGTTTCCCAGGGTTGGAGTTCCAAAGCTTCAATTTATCAAAATTTTCCTCACAATGCCTTCAAGTAGTCCCTGAGGTAAGTTCATAAAGTTTAAGAATTGCTGTACCAGATTGATGCCAAAATTACTTACAGCTTGGATATTTTATGATTTCACAAAATTGACTTAAGGATTAAAAAAAATAATAATAACCTTATAATTTCAGAATCGCCAGGGCTTATAGTTGCAATTTCTATGAAATATAAATGCAAAATGACGTACTTTTTGAAAAGGAGGTTATTTAGCTATATGTATATTTAGGGCTTCCCAGGTGACACTATTGGTAAAGAACCTGCATGTGAATGCAGGAGATGTAAGAGATAAGAGTTCAATCCTTGGATAGAGAAGATCCCCTGGAGGAGGAACTGGCAACCCACACCAGTTCTTGCCTGGAGAATCCCATGGACAGAGGAGCATGGAGGGCTATAAATCATGGCGTAGCAAAGAGTCAGACACAATGAAACGAGTTAGCACACACACATGTATATTTATTTAAAAATTTATTGGGTTACTAATACACAAAATGTTTTATAGTGTATGCCTAAATTACAATGCTAAATAAAAGCAAGCATGTTTCCTATCATAGATTTTTATGATATAGTGAAAAATTGAGATATCATGCAAATGATTGAAATATCCAGTAAATGATAAAGAGCAAATTTTAATTTGAAGGGTTTTTTAACATCAAATTTATTGAGATATAGTTAAGGTATAGCAATGGTATATAGCTATGTATAAGTTTAAGATGACAGTGCAATGGCTTAACATAAATACTGTGAAATAATTACCGCAATACGTTTGCTTAGCATCTCATACACAGAAAGATACCAAAAAAGAGGTGTTTTCCTTGTGATGAAAACCTCTTTGATTTACTATTTTAGCTGCTTTCAAATATACCAAATAGCAATGTCAACTATAGTTATCAAATTGTACAGTACATCACCAGTACTTTTTTATCTTACAACTAGAAGTTTGTAACTTTTGACTAAATTTTACTGTATTGGTGTAAAAGTGGAAAGCAAGAGAGGTCCAGAAGAAATCTACTTCTGGCTTACTGACTATGCCAAAGTCTTTGACTGTATGGACCGCAATAAACTGTGGAAACTTCTTAAAGAAATGGGACTTTCAGAACACCTGGCTTGCCTCTTGAGAAATCTGTATGCAGGTCAGGAAGCAACAGTTAGAACTGGACATGAACAAAAGACTGGTTCCAAATAGGAAAAGGAGTATGTCAAGGCTGTATATTTTCACCCTGCTTATTTAACTTATATGCGGAGTACATCATGAGAAACACTGGGCTGGATGAAACATAAGCCAGAATCAAGACTGCCTTGAGAAATATCAATAACTTCAAGTATGCAGATGACACCACCCTTATGGCAGAAAGCAAAAAAGAACTAAAGAGCTTCGATATGAAAGTGAAAGAGGAGAGTGAAAAAGGTGACTTCAAACTCAACTTTCAGAAAACTAAGATCATGGCATCTGGTCCCATCACTTCATGGCAAATAGATGAGGAAACATTGGAAACTGTGACAGACTTTATTTTGGGGGCTCCAAAATCACTGCAGATGGTGATTGCAGCCATGAAATTAAAAGACACTTTTAGAAGAAAAGTTGTGACCAACCTAGACAGCAAATTAAAAAGCAGAGACATTCCTTTACCAACAAAGGTCCATCTAATCAAAGCTATGGGTTTTCCAGTAGTCATGTATGGATGTGAGAGTTGGACTGTAAAGAAAGCTGAGCACCAAAGAACTGATGCTTTTGAACTGTGGTGTTGGAGAAGACTCTTGAGAGTCCCTTGGATGGCAAGGAGATCCAACCAGTCCATCCTAAAGGAAATCAGCCCTGAATATTCATTGAAAGAACTGATGTTGAAGCTGAAACTCCAATACTTTGGCCACCTGATAAAAAGAACTGACTCATTGGAAAAGACCCTGATGCTGGGAAAGATTGAAGGCAAGAGGAGAAGTGGACAACAGAGCATGAGACAATTGGATGGCATCACTGACTCAATGGACATGAGTTTGTATAAACTCTGGGAGTTGGTGATGGACAGGGAGGCCTGGCGTGCTGCATTCCATGGGGTCGCAAAAAGTAGGACATGACTGAGTGACTGAACTGAACTGACTTAATTATGGTTTTTCTTTTTTGAACTTTGTCACTTGATATTGGAATACATTCTTAAATGTGGTTATGTTATACATCATTTTAATGTGCATTTCCATGTTTTTGCTAGTGAACTATCACTTGTTTACTTTATATGTATTTTTGACTATGGAAATGATGTTAGACAAAAAGCAAATTCAAATGATTTATTTATTTGTGTTCAAAATGGGTCATAAAGCAGTGGAGACAACTCACAACATTAACAATGCATTTGGCCCAGGAACTGCTAACATACAATTCAGTGGAGGTTTAAGAAGTTTTAAATGAGAGTTTTAAAGATGGCGAGCATATTGGCCAGCCATCAGAAGTTAACAATTACCAACTGAGAGATCACTGAATCTGATCCTCTTATAACTATATGAGAAGTTGCCCAATAACTCAAAGTTGAACATTCTATTGTTGTTTGGCATTGGAAGCAAATTGCAAAGGTGAAAAAACTTGAATAATGGGTGCCTCATGAGTTGACTATAAACTAAAAAGATCACCATTTTGAAGTGTTGTCTTCTTTTATTCTATGCAACAACTAATGAACTATTTCTCGATTGGGTTGTGACATGTGACAAAAAGTGGATTTTATACAACAATGAGTGATGAACAGTGATTGGACAGGAAAGAAACTCCAAAGTACTTCCCAAGGCCAAACTTGCACCAAAAAAAAAAATGGTTTGTGGTCACTGGTGATCTTCTGTCAGCCTGATTCACTACACCTTTCTGAATCCCTGCAAAGACATGACATCTGAAAATTATGCTCAACAAATCGATGGGATTCACTGAAAACTGTAACACCTGCAACCAGCATTGATCAACAGAAAGGGCCCAATTTTTCTCCACAACAATGCCCAACCAACGTTTCAAAAGTTGAAAGAATTTGACTATGAAGTTTTGCTTCATCTGCCATGTTCACCTGACCTCTCACCAACTGACTACTACTTCTTCAAGCATCTCAACAACGTTTTGCCTGGAAAATGCTTCCACAACCAGCAGGACACAGAAAATGCTTTCCAAGAGTTTGTTGCATTCCAAACCACACAATGTTATGCTATATGAATAAACAAATTTATTTATTGTTGGCAAAAATGGGTTGACTGTAATGCTTTTTATTTTGATTAATAAAGATGTGTTTGAGTCTAGTTATAATGATTTAGAATTCAGGGTATAAAACTACAATTACTTTTGCATCAACCTAGTAATAGATGTTACATAAAGAAAAGGTATATGGAGCCAAGAGATCAAATAAGGGGATGAAATTGACTTCATTACAAAGATATGAACATATTTTCTTAAGAAAATGACACCTGAATTGAAAAGTATAGTATGAATAGCAGATGAAGAGTGAAGGAAAACAGAGAGGTCCTGCATGGAAGGTAAGAAAGTGAGTACAAGAGACTGAAAGGAGGCCAGAGAGATTGGGGTGCAGAAAATGAACAAAAATGTGAGATAAGATGCAAGTGAAGAGGTAAGGAAAGAACAAACTAGAATAACGTAGGCCATTATAAGAAATTTTACATTTATTCAATGAGAAGTGGAATCTGGTGAAGGAGTTTAGAATGAAATGACTAGAGAAAAATCAACATCTTTTAAAATAAATAAAAAATAAAATACTTCAGATATTAAACTCGTATGTCTTACAGTAATCAAAAGTAAATTTTGAAGGCTTCCCGGAAATGAGTGGGAGCTGAATGAAGTCCAGAGAAAATACATACAAAGAGTTTTTCTGTGTAGTATACTTGATCTTTCACTATTATCAGAATACCATGAGGAAGAAGTCCCAAGGGTTTGATCTGGAAGTCAGGCTCAAATAATTAAGGCATCATCAGCTGAAGTCAAGTATGTCAGATACTCTGAACACCATTACACCTACATCTTAGGGATGTGCCCGATTCCAATCTATGAGTCAGAATCCTCTCCCAGCTCCTCTTATAACTCTTGACAGTTCTCATGAGCTTCTATTGTCTTGTAACTGAATCTGATCTTCTCTAGTCTCAACATCACTGTAGGGTAACTGCATTTGAAGTCATTCATGAACAGACTGTTTTGAAACTCTGTGTATTCTATAAACCACATAGTTTTAATTTGATGCCAAATATAGTATATTAATTTGTCAAGGCTGATAAAACAAAGTACAACAAACTGCATGGCTTAAACAATAGAAATTTATTGTCTCATAGTTCTAAGGCCAGAAGTCTAAAGTCAAGATGTCTGCCAGGTTGGTTCCTTCTCAGGGCTGTAAAGACAGATCAGTTCTGGGCTCCTTTCCTTGCCTTGTAGATGGCCTTGTTTTCCCTATGTCTCTTTATATTATCTTTGCTTCTTAAGCATCTATGTCTGTGACCAAGTTTCTCCTTTCTGGATTCCAATGACCTCACTAACTACATCCTCACTAATTACATGCACAAAGACTCTATTTCCAAATAAGGTTTCCTTCTGGGGTACTGAGGGTCAGGAGTTCAACATATAAATGGGGGGGGCATAATTCAATTGACAACATATAGGAAGCAACTTTATGTACATTATGTTATGCCAATGTATATTTATAGGAAATATTTTATGTTTTGGAATCTGTTAAAAGTTTTACTATTTTGAATCATCATGTTCTCTGATTTATTATGCTATCATTATGTAAAAGAATACATTGATCTGAGGACCCTCAAAAGAAATTCAAGATAGATGAAATACAGAACACAGTAGGCATTCTTGCACATTATAACTTTTCAGGTAACATGTATGTCTGTAGTAAAGAAAGAGGAACTACATTCACACAACAGATGATTATAGCTGGAAAAAAGACATAAACTAATTACAAATTAGTTTATTTATTAATTGTGGACATTAGCTAAATTTCACTATTTTATTAAAAGTAGAAACTTTTTATAATCCATAAAATTATTTGCATGCAAATATGCAACCATTTTTTAAAATTTTATTTCATTAAATTTTACATATTTCCTTTTAAAAATGTCTTAGCTACTTAGTATTTTTTGTTTATTTTGTAAATACGATTTTTTTATCATATTTGATATTTTTTCACTGCTGGTTTGAGAAAAATTACTGACATTTGTACATTAATATTTTATCTTATCAATTTGCTAAAGTCCTTTATATTCACTTTTTTACAGTTAGTAATGTTAGGTTTTCTAAACACGATCTCTGTATATTCTGCTTTCAAATCCTCTGTCAGAATATGTCTTGCTTTTCAAAAAGGAAAGAAAAGTGGATATCTAAGAGTTATACCTTTTTCTCTGTTTTCCACTTATTGTATATTGACTAATATACAAAACAATAATAAATAGTTGGTTATTATGAACATTCTTATACTTTTAATTTTAATACTAAGAAATACCTTATAATATGATTAGTACTTTTTACTATTTCCTGTTTTTTATTTAGAGAGATTCTAATTTATGTGTTCCTAGCAAGTCATGTTAATGCATATGGATACTTTCACTGTTTTTTAATACCTTTCAATTATTTGACTCACCAGTCTTCATATAGCAACTGAATCAAGGTGATTCAGTGCAGGGGCAAGAACAGAAAAGGCCAATGGGGTATAATAGAAGAGATTCTTGCATATTTACAATCAACAAAGGTGCCAAAAGTATTTGAATGTATTGAAAATTGGGGAAATGGCAGCCTTTCCAAAAATCATGATGAAATCAATTAATAATCACCTGTGAAATAAAAAAACTAGTGTGTTCTCCACATCATATAAAAAATTCTAAAGGATCCTATTGTCAAACCTGTAAGTTAAAATTATTACTCTTCTAAAGGAATCATAGATGCATATTTTTGCCACGTTGGAGTAGCCTGAAGTTTAAGACACACACAAAAGCCAAAGTGCAAGACTTGGGCATGAGGATAGCTGTTGGCTTGCTGAAAGTAGCAAATTCCATATCACTGGCGTCCTGCTGAACAGCACCATACCTGGTGCTGGACACAAGAGCAGAGCAGCGGTGTCCCTCCCAGCAGCACAGCTGCCAGGGTAGAATGGGGTCAGAGGTTACAGGTGTTGCTGCCCTCCCCTCGGCCTCCAAAGCAGCTCACTGACAGAGAGGGAAGAGACACTGAGCTGGTTCTTCCAGGTTCTCAGAGCAGTTTTCTAAATATTGGAGGCAGGATGTTGGCTCTTCTGGATTCCCCAAGGCTTTGGCTTCTGGACAAACCTGGCCGAGTCCACACAGATCTGAGGTCAGTCTCCTCAGGATATATTGGAGCTTCAGATTTTGAAAAACCTTGGTCCTCATCCATGGAGAAAGGAGCCCAGTGTCTTCAGGACCCATCTTGGAAGAGGTAAGGAAAAAGTGGAGAGAAATGTCCTGTATATGAGTGACTACTTAGGGGGGGCCAATTTTCAGAGGAGCCACCAGAGGAAGGTCTTTATATGGAAAATAATAATTGCAAGTAGTTTTGTGTATAGAGTAGACAGTTTTCAGTGTCTTTTTTTTTTTAATTTTTTTTTATTATTGTTTTTGCCATACATTGTCATGATATCACCATGGGTTTACATATGCTTCCCCTCCGGGTCCCCCCTCGCTCCTCCCTCCCCCCCGGGAAATCTCGCTGCACCAGTCCCGAGCATCAATCCTGGGCTGGCGATTGATTAGACACATGACAATTAACATGCTTCAATGCCCTTCTCCCAT
>ML660681.1:1485394-1532822 GCA_007570785.1 Antilocapra americana | reverse complement strand
ACAGCTTTCTTATCCATTCGTCAGTTGATGGGCATCTAGGTTGCTTCCATATCCTGGCTATTGTAAACAATGCAGCGATGAACATTGGGGTGCACGTGGCTCTTTCAATTCTGGTTTCCTCGGTGTATATGCCCAGCAGTGGGATTGCCGGGTCATATGGCAGGTCTATTTGCAGCTTTTTAAGGAACCTCCACACTGTTTTCCATAGTGGCTGTACTAGTTTGCATTCCCACCAACAGTGTAAGAGGGTTCCCTTTTCTCCACATCCTCTCCAGCATTTATTGCTTGTAGACTTTTGGATGGCAGCCATTCTGACTGGTGTAAAGTGGTACCTCATTGTAGTTTTGATTTGCATTTCTCTGATAATGAGTGATGTTGAGCATCTTTTCATGTGTTTGTTAGCCATTTTTATATCTTCCTTGGAGAAATGTCTGTTAAGTTCTTTGGCCCACTTTTTAATTGGGTTGTTTATTTTTCTAGAATGGAGCTGCAGGAGTTGTTTGTATATTTTTGAGATTAATTGTTTGTCTGTTGCTTCATTGGCTATTATTTTCTCCCATTCTGAAGGCTGTCTTTTCACCTTGCTTATAGTTTCCTTTGTTGTGCAAAAGCTTTTAATTTTAATTAGGTCCCATTTGTTTATTCGTGTTTTTATTTCCAATATTCTGGGAGGTGGGTCATGGAGTATCCCGCTTTGGATTATAGCAGAGAGTGTTTTGCCTATGTTATCCTCTAGGAGTTTTATAGTTTCTGGTCTTATGCTTAGATCTTTGATCCATTTTGAGTTTATCTTTGTGTATGGTGTTAGAAAGTGATCTAGTTTCATTCTTTTACAAGTGGCTGTCCAGTTTTCCCAGCACCACTTGTTAAAGAGGTTGTCTTTTCTCCATTGTATATTCTTGCCTCCTTTGTCAAAGATAAGGTGTCCATAGATGCGTGGATTTATCTCTGGGCTTTCTATTCTGTTCCATTGATCTATGTTTCTGTCTTTGTGCCAGTACCATACTGTCTTAATGACTGTGGATTTGTAGTATAGCCTAAAGTCAGGTAGGTTGATTCCGCCAGTTCCATTCTTCTTTCTCAAGATTGCTTTGGCTATACGAGGTTTTTTGTATTTCCATACAAATTGAGAAATTATTTGTTCTAATTCTTTGAAGAAGACCTCTGGTAGCTTGATAGGAATTGCATTGAATCTATAGATTGCTTTAGGTAGTATACTCATTTTCACTATATTGATTCTTCCAATCCATGAGCACGGTACATTTCTCCATCTGTTTGTGTCCTCCTTGATTTCTTTCATCAGTGTTCTATAGTTTTCTATATACAAGTCTTTTGATTCTTTAGGTAGAAATACTCCTAAGTATTTTATTCTTTTTGTTTCGATGGTGAATGGGATTGTTTCCTTAATTTCTCTTTCTGATTTCTCACTGTTAGTGTATAGGAATGCCAGGGATTTCTGTGTGTTGATTTTGTATCCTGAAACTTTGCTATATTCACTGATTAGCTCTAGTAATTTTCTCGTAGAGTCTTTAGGGTTTTCAATATAGAGGATCATGTCATCTGCAAACAGAGAGAGTTTTACTTCTTCTTTTCCAATCTGGATTCCTTTGATTTCTTTATCTGCTCTGATTGCTGTGGCCAAAACTTCCAAAACTATGTTGAATAGTAGTGGTGAGAGTGGGAACCCTTGTCTTGTCCCTGATTTCAGGGGGAATGCTTCCAGCTTTTCACCATTGAGGATAATGTTTGCTGTGGGTTTGTCATATATAGCTTTTATTATGTTGAGGTATGTTCCTTCTATTCCTACTTTTTGGAGGGTTTTTATCCTAAATAGATGTTGAATTTTGTCAAAGGCTTTCTCTGCATCTATTGAGATAATCATGTGATTTTTATTTTTTAATTTTTTAATGTGGTGTATTACATTGATCGATTTACGAATATTGAAGAATCCTTGCATCCCTGGGATAAAGCCTACTTGATCATGATGTATGATCTTTTTGATGTGTTGTTGGATTCTATTTCCTAGAATTTTGTTGAGGATTTTTGCGTCTAAGTTCATCAGTGATATTGGCCTGTAGTTTTCTTTTTTTGTGGCATCTTTGCCGGGTTTTGGAATTAGGGTGATGGAGGCCTCATAGAATGAGTTTGGAAGTTTACCTTCGTCTGCAATTTTCTGGAAGAGTTTGAGTAGAATAGGTGTTAGCTCTTCTCTAAATTTTTGGTAGAATTCAGCTGTGAAGCCATCTGGTCCTGGGCTTTTGTTTTTTGGAAGATTTCTGATTACGGTTTCAATTTCCGTGCTTGTGATGGGTCTATTAATATTATCTAACTCTTCCTGGTTTAGTCTTGGAAAGTTGTACTTTTCTAGGAATTTGTCCATTTCATCCAAATTGTCCAGTTTATTTGCATATAGTTGTAGATAATAGTCTCTTATGATCCTTTGTATTTCTGTGTTTTCTGTTGTGATCTCTCCGTTTTCATTTCTAATTCTGTTGATTTGGTTCTTCTCCCTTTGTTTCTTGATGAGTCTGGCTAACGGTTTGTCAATTTTATTTATCTTCTCAAAGAACCAGCTTTTGGCTTGGTTGATTTTTGCTATGGTCGCTTTTGATTCCTTTGCATTAATTTCTGCCCTGATCTTTAAGATTTCTTTCCTTCTACTAGACCTGGGCTTCTGCATCTCTTCCCTTTCTAGTTGCTTTAGGTGTATAGTAAGGTCATTTATTTGATTTTTCTCTTGTTTCCTGAGGTGAGCTTGTATTGCTATGAACTTTCCCCTTAGCATTGCTTTCACAGTGTCCCATAGGTTTTGAGCTGTTGTGTTTTCATTTTCATTCGTTTCCATGCATAACTGAATTTCATTTTTAATTTCTTCTGCAATTTGTTGGTTATTCAGCAGTGTGTTGTCGAGCCTCCATATGTTGGAAGTTTTGAGAGGTTTTCTCCTGTAGTTGATATCTAATCTCACTGCATTGTGGTCAGAAAAGATGCTTGGGATGATTTCAATAGTTTTGAATTTATCAAGGTTAGATTTATGGCCCAGGATGTGATCTATCCTGGAGAAGGTCCCGTGTGCACTTGAGAAAAAGGTGAAATTCCTTGTTTTGGGGTGGAATGACCTATAGATATCAATTAGGTCTAGTTGGTCTATTGTTTCATTTAAAGTTTGAATTTCCTTGTTACTTTTCTGTCTAGTTGATCTATCCATTGGTGTGAGTGGTGTATTAAAGTCTCCCACTATTATTGTGTTGTTGTTGATTTCCCCTTTCATATTTGTTAGCATTTGCCTTACATATTGTGGAGCTCCTATGTTAGGTGCATAAATATTTATAATTCTTATTTCTTCTTCCTCGATTGATCCTTTGATCATTACGTAATGTCCATCTTTATCTCTTTTCACTGCCTTTATTTTAAAGTCTACTTTATCTGATATGAGTATTGCCAATCCTGCTTTCTTTTGGTCTTTATTTGCATGGAATATCTTTTTCCAGCCTTTAACTTTCAGTCTATATGTGTCCCTAGGTTTGAGGTGGGTCTCTTGTAGACAACATATATAGGGGTCTTGTTTCTGTATCCAATCGGCCAATCTTTGTCTTTTGGTTGGGGCATTCAGCCCCTTTACATTTAAGGTAATTATTGATAAGTATGATCCCGCTGCCATTTATTTTATTGTTTTGGGCTCCAGATTATCTATCCCATTGGTGTTTCCTATCTAGGAAAGATCCTTTAGCATTCTTTGGAGGGCTGGTTTGGTGTTGCTGAATTCTCTCAGTTTCTGCTTGTCTGAGAAAATTTTGAATTCTCCTTCAAATTTGAATGAGATCCTTGCTGGGTACAGTAGTCGGGGTTGTAGATTGTTTTCTTCCATGACTTTAAGTATGTTTTGCCATTCCCTTCTGGCCTGAAGCGTTTCTGTTGAGAGATCAGCTGTTATCCTTATGGGATTCCCCTTGTGAGTTATCTTTTGCTTCTCCCTTGCTGCTTTTAATATTTGGTCTTTGTATTTGATATTTGCCAATTTGATTAATATGTGTCTTGGGGTGTCCCGCTTGGGGTTCATTCTATTTGGGATTCTCTGTGTTTCTTGGACCTGAGTGGCTATTTGCTTCCCCAATTTAGGGAAGTTTTCTACAATTATCTCTTCAAGAATTTTCTGATGGTCTTTCTTTTTGTCTTCTTCTTCTGGGACTCCTATGATTCGAATATTGGTGCGTTTAATATTGTCCCAGAGGTCTCTAAGGTTGTCTTCATTTCTTTTAATTCTTTTTTCATTTTTCCTTTCTGTTTCATTTATTTCTGTCATTCTGTCTTCTATCTCTGTTATTCTACTGTTGGTTCCCTCCAGAGTGTTTTTGATCTCATTTATTGCATTATTCATTGTATTTTGTCTCTTTTTCATTTCTTCTAAGTCTTTGTTAAAGCTTAACTGCATCTTCTCAATCCTTGCCTGCAGGTTATTGAGCTGTAACTCCAACTTATTTTCCAGGTTTTGGATCATTTTCACTATCATTATTCGGAATTCTTTGTCAGGTAGACTTCCTATCTCTTCGTCTTTTGTTTGGTCTAGGGGGTATTTATCCTGTTCCTTTACTTGCTGGGTATTTCTCTGCCTTTTCATCTTGTTTATCTTGCTGTGTTGTCCCTTTATTGTGGGGATTCCTCTCTATGGGAGGGGTTGGATGCGTGGTTTGTCGAAGTTTCCTGGGTGGAAAGGCTTGTGTGGTTTTCTGGTGGGTGAGTCTAGGTTTCCTCACTGTTACTCCTCACGTCGGCACTGGGTCGCCTCTCCAGATGCCCGATGTCCTCTCCCAGCATTCAGTTCCTGTTTTTTGGAGTTTGCTCGGCCTTTAAAAGTTCTTTTGTTATATTTATTGGGGAGAGAGTGTTCTCCCCGTCCTATTCCTCTGCCATCTTAGTTTCGCCTCCTTCAGTGTCTTTTTTTGGTGTGTGATATCTAATTTTCTTGGCATTATTTATCCAGAGGACTTTCTTGGCATCATTTATCCAATGCATGTCCTTTGTCATAAATTAACTGACCATATACACATGGGTTTATCTCTGAGTTCTTTTTTTCAGTTCTTCTGGCGCATAAGCCTTTCTTGTGCAGGTTCCACACTGTTTTGGTTCCTTTGGCTTCCTAGTGTAGTTTGAAGTCAGGGAGCAACTTGACTCCAGCTGTTCTCTCCTTTCTTAGGACCACTTTGCCTATTTGGCTACTTGCCTATTTGTCCTTTTTGACTCCACACACATGATAGGGTTTTTTGTGTGTTTGTTTGTTTCTGTGAAAAATGCTATTTTAATTGTATTAAGAATTAAAATGAATGTGTACACTGCTTTGGCTGGATGAACGTTTTAACAATATTCTTCCAATGCCTGATCAGATAATGTTTTTCTAGAATATTTATTTTTTCTTCTGTTTCTTTATTAGTGTCTTACAGTTTTCATTGTGCAGGTGTTTCACATCATTGGTTAAAGATATACCTAGATATTTTATTCTTTTGGATACAACTGTAAGTGGGATTTCCTTTTGCTGATATTTCTTTATTAGTGTATAGAAATTCAACTGATTTTTGTGTATTGCTTTTGTATTATGCAACTTTACTAAATTAATGCATTACTTGCACCATTTGGTGGTCTATGTCAAAAATTGTAACTCAAAAACTCCTATTGTTTCTACCATATCCCAGGTTATTTACCACACTGAAGACATGTTGACTACTAATATAATCTCCCCACAGTACCTCTTAATAATATGTGGATTCTTATAAGAGCAATTAGATTAACCATTTTGAGTGAACTGAATCTGGGTAGGACTTAACTCCTATAATAAAGTTTGATATCTTATCTACTTTTCTGGCTGGTATTGACACTTTGTTTGGAAAAGTTACTTGCTTTCTAATAATTTCAAACACAGAAAATATGCAGTAACAGTACAATGTACTGCTTATCTGCAATTTAATATTTCCCAGTCATCATTGATTTACCACATATGTCAATTTAAATGACAACTTTCACTATATTTTACTCTAAAGAGGGACAGTCACTCACATAACCCGCAAATGAGAAATCACTGATTTTCACCTTAGACTTGAATTCATAGGCCCGCTTCCACTTTCATCATCTGCCCCACAGTATGAAAATGTCTTTTTGCATTCTGATCCAGTTCTTTCCTGAAAGTGTTCTTGAGACTTTCCCTCATTTTCACATCTGTGATGAATATAAAACACACAAGATGAGTGTGATCTAGGTAGCCTTTTCTGCATAGCTTATTTCTTTTAGGATGTGTTCAATGTTCATGCATGTTGTAACATGTATCAGTACTTCATTCACATTTTGCATTATGATAACATTTATCATTTAAACCATGTAAAGTAGATAGTTCTATGTTGTACAAATATTCTCATCATCCAACTTCTGTACTTTTTAAATTTTTTCCAAGTGAAACAGCATCCATTAAACACTAAGTCTCTTCAGCCCTCATCAACCATCTTCTACTTTCTATTGCTGAACTTCACCTTTCTTGATACCTCATAGAGGTATGCTATGGTGCTTAGTTGCTCAGTCATGTCCAACTCTTTGTGACCCCATGGACTGTAGCACTGCAGCCTGCCAGGCTTCTCTGTCCATGGAATTCTCCAGGCAAAAATACTGGAGTGGGTAGCCATTTCTTTCTCCAGGGGATCTTCCTGACCCAGGGATCAAACCCAGGTCTCCTGCACTACAGGTGAATTCTTTACCTCAACTGAGCTACCAGGGAAGCTGTCAATCATGTAATTATATAATGTCCATCCTTCTTGTGACTGAGTTATTTCACTTATCATAATGGCCTTCTGGCTCATACATGTTGTAGCATGTGTTTGAATTTCCTTCTTTTTTAAGGAGGAATAATATACCATTTGGAGAAGGAAATGGCAATCCACTCCAGTATTCTTGCCTGGAGAATCCTATGGACAGAGGAGGCTGGTGGGCTACAGTTTGTGGGGTCTCGAAGAGTTGGACACTACTGAGCGAACACTCACAGTACACCATTATGTATCTATCACATTTTGTTTATCAATTCACCTATCCACAGACACAGGTTGCTTCTTACTTTTGGCCCAGTTGAATACTACAGGTATTAAAATATACTTCACACCCTGTTTTCAAACCTTTTATGTGTCTACCCTGAAGTGCAATTGATAGATCATATGCTAATTTTTGTTTTGTGTAAGTTTTTGGTGAACTACCACATTGTTTTCCACAGCAAATACATCATTTTACTCTTTCTATATATAGCAAAGTAATATAGAACTTTATAAATCTACTCTTTTTGCTTATCATTCATCCAGTATATAATATGAAGAATATTCAAATTGTTTTTACCTTTGCATCAATGTCAACAATGCTCTGAATATTCATGTACCACTTTTTCGTTAAACACCTATTTTCAGTTCTCTGTGGCATATATCTAAGAATAGGGTTCCTGAATCAAACTAATTGTATTTTACCTTTTTGAGGAAATTGCAAACTATTGTATATATTGTCTGTGCTATTTTACATTTCCACAAGGTGTAATGGTTTCAGTTTCTAAAAAATAGAAAAAAAAGGAAGCAGTATGTCAACTCTGTCATTCTTTTCATATGAAGTTCATTAAATCACACAACAGCACTTAAAAGTACAAGCATATTTTGGATTTTTTATTCTATTTCATTTTTAGATTCAATTCACCATCAGGCTCTAAAAATAAAAGTATTAAGCTATTTTTGACTCTATTCCTGTGTTGAATTCTGACTTTCAAAGATTCTGATTTTCAAATATGTTAAAAATTAATTTTATTTCTAATGTGATAATTGTTCTGTGTATAACAAGTACAAACATAGATCTTGATATTTGAAAATATTAAGATATCAGTATATTTCTTTCCTTCACTCTTTTTTTTTTCAGTCCAAAATGCATCTGCACAAAAGCAAGTCAGTAATTGAACCCATGATATTCTTTATTGAGAAATTAGTTTTGGCTTTGATTGAAACAATTACAAAAAATCAGAGTAGTCAAAGATACATTCCATGTGTCACTTTAGGGAAGATCTTAAATAACTGTTTTTGAACTGGGTAAATTTAAGCTAGTTTGCATCATCTCCCAAACATCAAAGTGACATGTTTTTACAGTCATAACTTAATTACTATATTGTTCAGACCTGTTGATAAAGCCTGCAGGAATTCTAATTAGCTGTGATTCTGACTTGCTTTCTCTGTTGTATAACCCACTGTTCTCAGCTTGCAAGCTCTGGTACTATGACTTGCTCAGCCAAGGATGAATATAGATATTGGCCTTTTGGCTTATATCCAAGCTGGAAAATCCTGCCATATTTCTTTTCTAACCTTTATCTTCTTGTTTTCTAGTTCAAATATTAGCAAGAAAATGTTTAAATTTGTCCTAAAAAGAGAATAAATTTCATTTCTAGCAATAGGTTTAAAAGCATTATTTTCTATTGCCCTTTAATGATTTAACATTAATTTCTAAATTCAAAGAGTAAATAAATAGTTACATTTTTTCAAGATTTTGATAGTTACATTAGGCAAAAGAATCATTTTTAGTACTAAACATGATGCACATTTTTTGTGACTTTTCAACTACAAATCTCTATTTCATTTTAACAATTTAAAATTTTGATAAGATCTCAAATGAAATAGATATGTGACAAACAAAATTCATCTTGTTAAAGGAACCATTAAGTTGATAGTAACACTTAAAGTCAAATAATAATTGCAAATGAGGGAGTAAAATACAATTTCTCACACTGTTTTAAATTCTGATTTTTTTTAAACATTTAAACATAGATGAAGATGGTTCCTTAGCTATATAACTAATGACAAACAGCATCATCATACTATGATTTATTCTACCTGGGGACTGTGTTCCTTAAGGGAACATTAACTTTTACATTCCTATGAAATTTAGAACTCTGTTAGACAAATTCTAGACATCATTGGTAGCATGTTCATAATTTCATTAATAAAATTACTAAATTTAGCAACTTTCTTTTATCTATATTTTAGCTTCCAGCTTTAATCATACACTGTACTTTTAAAACCAAAGTACAAAAATTATATTTTATACTTAAAATGTGTGAGCTTCTTTAATGTTACTTTATTATTTGTTCTCAAAACCACGAGTTCACAAGCAATATCCAACTGTCAGTCTAAGTGGTCAATGTTGTTAAATTTCACATGAATTCTTTATATTTAAATGTACTCTAATCAACCTGCAAGCAGAGTCCAAATAACTTAATTGATGGATGAAACCTGATCCGATAAAGAGATGATATTTCTAATGTCTTCAGAAGAAAATTATAATTATAAAATTGATCATTTATTATTAAGTATAAATATCAATTCTAAGGGATGAAAGTTGACTTAAGATATTTTTCCTAAAATGACCAAGTATGTTTCATGTCTTCATTGTCCTGTAATCTTTAGCTCTGGAACCATTTACTCCTTACCTGTAACTTCACTTCAGGCTCTCTGAAAAATGCAACTCCTATGAGGGCACATATAAGGAGTGTTGGTTACATAGCTCATTCGCTTAGCATTTATTCATTTAGCAAACATTGAATGCCTCCAATGTGCTACATATTAAGGACATAGTAATGAATTGAACATTATTATCACTCTTGTCATGGAATTTTGCTTTTGGCTTCATCTGAGCCTTGTAGCACATTCCCAATAACTGGATCTATGTTCTGTTGCCTCCAAGTTTCTATCTATTTAGTACCATCTATCTATCTTTACCCTCTGTCAGTGTGTTTATAAACAAATATAATTGTGTGTATATCAGCAAGTTTATCAATATCAAATCTTAATTCCAATAATTGATTTTTCTTGAATTTTTCAATGTAAACAATTGTATCATATGAAAATGATGTTTTATTATTTCCTTTCCTTTCTGAATATGATCATTTTTATTTATTTATACTTACATTATCACAATAGGTGATACTCTCAGTGTAATATTAGATATAAGTGGAGGTAGTGGGAATCTTTGCCTCATTCTAGATGTCAGTGCAAATTATTTCATCATTTTACCATTAAATGTGCTATTTGCTATAGGTTAATCAATATTGGATTAAGAAAGTCTCCTTTTATTTTTAGTTTATTTTTTCATAAATGGATGTTGGATTTTATTAAATTCATTTTCAGTATTTATCAAAGTGATCACATTATTTTTTCTCCTTTTTTCTGCTTATATGATAAAACACATAGAATGATTTTCATTTGTTATAATAACTATTAATTCTTGAAATAAACCAAAATTAACTTTAAAATATTACCCTTTTTCTATATTGCACACCTTGTCTTTCTAACATTTTATTTATAACTTTTGCATTTACCTTCATGGATTAGACACTCTTATGGTAAGACTGATACTATTTCTTCCTCAAATGTTTGCTAGAGTTAACTATTGAAGCTGTTTTGGCCTGGAGTTGCTTTTAAGAAAGGTTTTTCACTACGAATTCAATGCTGTTAATAGTGTGGAATTTTCTTGAAGAGATCTCTAGTCTTTCCTATTCTTTTGATTTTTTTTTCTAATACCTCTATGGTATTTTTATTAGAAAAAATTTCTATTTCATCTGTATTTCCAATGGCAAGACATATTTTATGATAAATTCCTGCTAAACTTTCTCATGTTTATATAATTTTTAATAATATCCCATTTTAAATATGATATTTGTTTTTTGTTTCATCATACTTTTTATTTTCCATTACTTTAGCTATAGATGTTTCAATATTACTATTCTTTCAAAGAACTAACTGTTGGCCATATTGATCCTCTGTTTTTGTTTTCTTCTTTATCTGTACCTTCTAACATCTCTTTTTTTCTTTATATACTTAATTTTTGTTTTTTCCTAACATTTTTATATGTTTCCTAAGCTCACTGACTTTTCAGCCTTCATTATTTTAAACATTGTGCAGATAAAGTTAACATGGTATAATTGAAACAGTTATCCTTTAAAAAGACTTGTTTATTAGATTGGATATTGGCTGGTATCTGGAAAATTAATTGGAAAACAGTATCCTACACTAACATAGAATTTATTTATAATTAGTGTGGGTTACTGTGCTTAAAAATTGAAAGAAAAAAAAAACATTGCTTATGCTGAATGCTTGCTTTACTTCTGGGACTTTGGAATTTTGTATGTGCTAGACAAAAAGTGTCAGCATGACTGAGTTATAAAATCCCAAAGGTCACAGACAACATCATCCTTGATGGTGGAAAATTCAACAATATTTCATCTAGTATCAAAAATAAGACAAGGAGACCCACTCTAACCACTTTTATTCAACACAGTGCTGGAAAGTGTAGCTGGAGCAATTAGGCAACAAACCATAAAAGGTATCTATATCAGAAAGAAAGAAATAAAACTGTCTCTGTCTTCATATGATATTATATATCAAAATCCAAATAGTCCAACAAAAATACAGAAATAGTAAGTGATTTTTCAGTAAAATTGCAGGATTTAAAATCAATAAACAAAAATCACTTGCACTTCTACACACTAAGAATGAATTATCAGAAAGAGAAATTGAGAAGATAATCCCATTTGAAATTGCATTAAAAAGAATAAAACACCTAGGAATAAATTTAATGAAGCAGGTGACATATTTGTACATTGAAAACTACCAAACTTTAAATCACTGATGAAGGAAATGAGGATGGCACAAATAAATGGGAACATATTTTATATTCATGAATTTAGAGGGTTACTGTGAAAAATGTTTTTTGCACAAAATAATCTTAAGATTCATGTAATTGCTAACACTATCAGTGGTATTTTTCACAGAATTAGAACAACTGTAAAATCTTTATGAAACCATGAAAGATTCCAAATAGACAAAGCAAATTTAATAAAGATTAAAGCTATATCACACTTTCTGATTTCAAACGATATTACTAAAGCTATAGCAACCAAAATAATACGGCACTGACATAAAAACAAACAATGAACAAGACCGATATAACATGATAATCCTCTAGAAATAAACTTATGCATATATGGTCAATTAATTTTGGCAAAGGAGCCAAGAATATGCAATGGGGAAAGGGTAGTCTCTTCAATAAGTGGTACTGGGAAACTGGACAGCTACATGCAAAAGAATGAAACAGTTATCATCTCATCCTCTATTCCCTCCCTTCTGTCCCTCAGTCTTTCCCAGCATCAGGGAATTTTAAAACGAGTCTGCTCTGTCCGTCCACCTGAGTAGAACTGATTCAAATGAATTGTTTTTTATGCTGAGTAATATTCCATTGTGTATATGTAACACAGCTTTCTTATCCATTCGTCAGTTGATGGGCATCTAGGTTGCTTCCATGTCCTGGCTATTGTAAACCTATTATCCAGAGTGAAGTAAGCCAGAAGGAAAAACAACAATACAGTGTACTAACGCATTTATATGGAATTTAGAAAGATGGTAACGAGAACTCAGCATGCGAGACAGGAAAAGGAACGCAGACGTGTATAGAAGAGACTCGTGGACTCTGTGGATGAGGGCAGGGGTGGGATGATTTGGGAGAATGGCATTGAAACATGTTAAGTATCAGATGTGAAATCAATCGCCAGCCCAGGATTGTTGCTCGGGGCTGCTGCACCGAGATTTTCTGGGGGGAGGGAGTCGGGAGGGAGGAGGGAGGGGGGTTCTGGAGGGGGAGCATATGTACACCCATGGCAATATCATGTCATTGTATGGCAAAACCAATAAAAAAAATGAAAAAAAAAAAAAAAACCCGAGTCTGCTCTTTGCATCAGGTGGCCAAAGTAGTAGGGCTTCAGCTTCAGCTTCAGCAACAGTCTTTCCAGTGAATATTCCTTTAGGATTTACTGGTTTGATCTCCTGGCAGTCAAGACTCTCAAGAGTCTTCTCTAGCACTACAATACCAAATCATTAATTCTTTTGTACTCAGCCTTCTTTATGGTCCAACTGTAGACAACTACTGGGAAAATCATAGCTTTGACTATATGGAATTTTGATGACAAAGTATTGCCAACTGCTTTTTAATATGCTGTCATAGCTTTCCTTCCAAGGAGCAAGCATCTTTTAATTTCATGGCTAAAGTCACCATCCACAGTGATTTTGGGGGCTAAGAAAATAAAATCTGTCATTGCTTCTGCTTTTCACCCTTCCATTTGCCCTGAAGTGATGGGGTCAGATGCCATGATCATGGCTTTTGAATGTTGAGCTTTAAGCCATCATTTTCATTCTCTTCTTTAGGCCTCATCAAGAGGCTGTTTAGTTCCTCTTTCCTTTTTTCCATTAGAATGGTATCATCTGCATATCTGAGGTTGTTGGTATTTCTCCTGGCAATCTTAATTTCAGCTTGAGATTCATCCAGTCCAGCGTTTCACATGATGTACTATGCATAAACAACCCAATTAAAAAGTGGGCCAAAGAACTTAACAGACATTTCTCCAAAGAAGATATAAAAATGGCTAACAAAACACATGAAAAGATGCTCAACATCACTCATTATCAGAGAAATGCAAATCAAAACCACAATGAGGTACCACTTTACACCAGTCAGAATGGCTGCCATCCAAAAGTCTACAAGCAATAAATGCTGGAGAGGATGTGGAGAAAAGGGAACCCTCTTACACTGTTGGTGGGATTGCAAACTAGTACAGCCACTATGGAAAACAGTGTGTAGGTTCCTTAAAAAGCTGCAAATAGACCTGCCATATGACCCAGCAATCCAACTGCTGGGCATATTCACCGAGGAAACCAGAATTGAAAGAGCCACGTGTACCACAATGTTCATTGCTGCATTGTTTACAATAGCCAGGACATGGAAGCAACCTAGATGCCCATCAACTGACGAATGGATAAGAAAGCTGTAGTACATATACACAATGGAATATTACTCAGCATTAAAAAAAAATTCATTTGAAGCAACTCTACTTAGATGGACGAAACTGGAACCCATTATCCAGAGTGAAGTAAGCCAGAAGCAAAAACAACAATATAGTATATTAACGCATATATATGGAATTTAGAAAGACGGTAATGAGAACTCAACATGCGAGACAGCAAAAGGAATGCAGATGTATAGAATAGACTCGTGGACTTTGTGGATGAGGGTAAGGGTGGGATGATATGGGAGAAGGGCATTGAAGCATGTTAATTGTCATGTGTCTAATCAATCGCCAGCCCAGGATTGATGCTCGGGGCTGGTACAGCGAGATTTCCCGGGGGGGAGGGAGGAGGGAGGGGGGTTCCGGAGGGGAAGCATATGTAAACCCATGGTGATATCATGACAATGTATGGCAAAAACAATAAAAAAAAAAGTTAAATAAACAGGGTGACAACACACAGCCTTGATGCATTCCTTTCCCAATTTTGAACCAGCCCATTATTCCAAACCCAGTTCTAACTGTTGCTTCTTGACCTGTATATAGGTTTCTCAGGAGACAGGTAAGGTATTCTGATATTCCCATCTCTTTAAGAATTTTCCACAGTTTGTTGTGATCCACACAGTCAAAGGATTTAGCATGGTCAATTAAGCAGATGTAGATGTTTCTCTGGGATCTTAGCTTTCTCCATGATCCAAAGAATGTTGGCAATGTGATCTCTGATTGTTCTGCTTCTTCTAACCACAAGTTCTACATCTGGGAGTTCTCAGTTAACATACTGCTAAGGCCTAGCTTGAAGGATTTTGAGCATAACCTTACTAGTATAAGAAATGAATACAATAACTGGAACATTATTTGACATTGCCCTTCTTTGGGATTGGAATTAAAACAGACCTTTTCCAGTCCTGTGACCACTGTTGAGTTTTTCACATTTGCTGACATATTGAGTGCAACACTTTAACAGCATCATCTCTTAGGATTTTAGAGAACTCATCTGGAATTTCATCACCTCCACTAGCTTTGTTCATAGTAATGCTTCCAAAGGCCCACTTGACTTCACACTTCAGGATCTCTTGCTCTAGGTGAGTGACTACAACACTATGGTTATCAGGTCATTAAGAATTTTTTTGTGTAGTCCCTCTGTGTATTCTTGTCACTTCTTGTTACTCTCTTCTGCTTATGTTAGGTCCTTAGTCTTTCTGTCTTTTATTGTGCCCATCCTTGCATGAAATTGTTCCTTGATAAATCCAATTTTCTTGAAGCGATCCCTAGTCTTTCCTATTCTTTTGATTTTTTTTCTATTTCTTTGCATTGTTCATTAGAAAGGCCTTTTTATTGCTCCTTGCCATTCTTTGAAACTCTGCATTCAGTTGAATATATCTTTCCCTTTCTCCCTTGCCTTTCTCTTCTCTTCTTTCATCAGCTATTTGAAAAGCCTCCACAGACAACCACTTGCCCTTCTTGCATTTCTTTTCTTTGGGATGGTTTTGGTCACTGTGTCTTGTACAGTGTTATGAACTTCTATCCATAGTCTTCAGGCACTCTGTCTACCAAATCTAATCCCTTGATTTTATTCATCACTTCTTATGTTTAATCATAAGGGATTTGATTTAGGTCATACGCAAATGGTCCAATGTTCTCCCTATTTTCTTCAGTTTAACAATTATTTTCCAGTAAGGAGCTCAGTTCTGAACCACAGTCAGCTCCAGGCTTCATTTTTGCTGACTGTATACAGTTCCATCTTTCACTGAAAAAAAAAAAGTAATCAACCTGATTTCAGTATTGAACATTTGATCATGTCCATATGTATAGTCGTCTGTTGGGTTGTTGGACAAAGCTGTTTGCTATCACAAGCCTGTCTTCTTGGTAAAACTCTGTAAGCCTTTGCCTTCCTTCATTTTGCACACTAAAGCTAAGCCTGCCTGTTATTCTGGGTATCTCTTTATTTCTTACTTTTGCATTCCAATTCTCTATGATGAAAAGAACATCTTATTTTAATGTTAGTTCTAGGAGATGTTGTAGGTCTTCAAAGAGGTGATCTACTTCAGCTTCTTCAGCATCATTGTTTGGGGCATATACTTTTACATGTAGCTATCCACTTTTCCCAGTGCCATTTATCAAAGAGGCCCTCTTTCCCCATCATATATTCTTGGCTACTTTTTTATAGATTAATTGACCATATGTGTGTGTGTCTGTTCCTTTGCTTTTTATTCTATTGATATGTATGTCTGTTTTTTGTTGATACTATTCTACTTTGAGCTCTTTATTGTCATCTAAAGTCAGGGAATCTGATAACTTTTTTGTTTTTGTTCAAAATTACTTGGTTATTTGGGATATTTTGTATTCCACACAAATTTTAGGATTATTTGTTTTAGTTCTCTAAAGAATGCTATAGGTATTTTTTTTATTGTTTTTGCCATACAATGTCATGATATCACCATGGGTTTACATATGCTCCCCGTCCAGAACACCCCTCCCTCCTCCCTCCCCCCAGGGAAATTTCGCTGCACCAGCCCCGAGCATCAATCCTGGGCTGGCGATTGATTAGACATGATAATTAACTTGTTTCAATGCCATTCTCCCATATCATCCCACCCTTACTCTAATCCACAGAGTCCACGAGTCTATTCTATACATCTGCGTTCCTTTTGCTGTCTCGCATGTTGGGTTCTCATTACTGTCTTTCTAAATTCCATATATATGTGTTAATATACTGTATTGTTGTTTTTGCTTCTGGCTTACTTCACTCTGGATAATGGGTTCCAGTTTCGTCCATCTGAGTAGAATTGCTTCAAATGAATTTTTTTTTTTAATGCTGAGAAATATTCCATTGTGTATATGTACCACAGCTTTCTTATCCATTCGTCAGTTGATGGGCATCTAGGTTGCTTCCATGTCCTGGCTATTGTAAACAATGCAGTGATGAACATTGGGATACACGTGGCTCTTTCAATTCTGGTTTCCTCGGTGTATATGCCCAGCAGTGGGATTGCTGGGTCATATGGCAGGTCTATTTGCAGTTTTTTAAGGAACCTCCACACTGTTTTCCATAGTGGCTGTACTAGCTTGCATTCCCACCAACAGTGTAAGAGGGTTCCCTTTTCTCCACATCCTCTCCAGCATTTATTGCTTGTAGATTTTTGGATGGCATCCATTCTGCCTGGTGTAAAGTGGTACCTTACTGTGGTTTTGATTTGCATTTCTCTGATAATGCGTGATGTTGAGCCTTTTTTCATGTGTTTTGTTAGCCATTTTTATGTCTTCTTTGGAGAAATGTCTGTTAAGTTCTTTGGCCCACTTTTTGATTGGGTCGTTTATTTTTCTAGAATGGAGCTGCAGGAGTTGCTTGTATATTTTTCAGATTAATTGTTTGTCTGTTGCTTCATTGGCTATTATTTTCTCCCATTCTGAAGGCTGTCTTTTCACCTTGCTCTACTAGAAAATTACTGGAGCTAATCAGTGAATATAGCAAAGTTTCAGGATACAAAATCAACACACAGAAATCCCTGGCATTCCTATACACTAACAATGAGAAATCAGAAAGAGAAATTAAGGAAACAATTCCATTCACCATCGAAACAAAAATAATAAAATACTTAGGAGTATTTCTACCTAAAGAAACAAAAGACTTGTATATAGAAAACTATAAAACGCTATAGGTATTTTTAATGAGATTGTATTAAATCTGAACATTGCTTTGGGTAGTATGGTGTTTCAGGGACATATTATTTAGCCTGCATGTGTTTGTATTTTTTTTAATATTTTTTTCTTGTAGTTTGTTTCTAATCTTGTAGGATTGTGTTCGGTGAAGAATTTCTTCAGTTTACCAAGGATTATCTTGGGGCCCATTGTGTGATCAATCCTGGGGAATATTTCATGTGTACTTGATAAGAATGTGTATTCTACCTATTTTGAACAGAATGATCTTTAAATACTAATCAAGTACATCTGGTCTAATGTGTTATTTAAGGTCTGTGTTTCCTTATTAATTTTCTGTCTGGATGATCTGTCCATCAATGAAAGCAGAGTGTTAATATCCTCCACTATTACTGTGTTACTGCCACATTCTCCCTTTATGGTTGTTAGCATTTGCCTTACATATTGAGATGGCCCCTTACATATATATATGTACACACATATATTCACATTATAGATTATACAAATGATGTATGAGTACATTCTTGCAAATGTCTGGAATGCTAATGAGTTAATTAAATATTTAGATTAAAAATAACAGTCACTTTTCACATACTGTGTGACCCTTCCAGTGATTTAAGAAAAATATTTTCTATTTTTTTCCTTTTTTTCAGTTTTTTAAAATTAATTTATTTATTTTCTTTACATTATCGTGTTGGATTTGCCATGCATTGACATGAATCCGCCAGGGGTATGCATTTGTATCCCTCCCAGAACCCCCCTCCCACCTCCCTCATGATTCCATCCCTCTGAGTCATCCCAGTGCACCAGCCCTGAACACCCTGTATCATGCATCAAACCTGGGCTGGTGATTCATTTCACATGTGATAATTTATATGTTTCAATGCCGTTCTCCCATATGATCCCACCCTTGTCCTCTCCCATAGAGTCCAAAAGACTGTTCTATACATCTGCATCTGTTTTGCTATCTCACATACAGAGTTATCGTTACCATCTTTCTAAATTCCATATATATGCGTAGTCTTAGGAAAGAAAAATGGAGCAGGAGGAATCAGGCTCCTTAACTTCAAACTATACTGCAAAAGGTACAGTAATCAAACAGTATGGTAGCAGCACAAAACCAAATATACACCAATGGTACAGGATGGAAAGCCCAAAGATAAACTCAACACCTATGAACACCTAATCTATGACAAAGGAAACAAAAATATACAAAGGGGAAACACAATCTTTTTAAGAAATGATGCTGGGAAAACTGACCAGCTACATCTAAAAGAATGAAATTAGAACACTACCTATCATACACAAAAATAAACTCAAAATGAATTAAAGACCTAAATGTAAGATTGGACACTATACAACTCTTTGAGGAAAACCTAGGCAAAACACTCTTTGACATAAATCATAGCAAGATCTTTTTTGACTCACCTCCTAAAATAATAAAAATAAAACAAAAATTAAAAATGGGACTTAATTAAAATTAAAAATATTTTTCACAGTAAACAAAACCATAAACAAGATGATAGACAAGAATCAGATTGAGAGAAAATATTTGTGAAGGAAGCAAAGACAATGGATTGATTTCCAAAATATACAAACAGCTCATGGAGTTGTTTATATATATATATATATATATATATATATATATATATATATATATAAACAACCAAAAATCCAATAAAAAAAATGGGCAGAAGACCTACATAGACAACCCTCCTAAGAAGACATACAGATGAAAAGAGACACATGAAAAGAGGCTCAACATCACTAATTATTAGAGAAATGCAAATTGAAACTATAATGACCAGCCAGAATGTCGATCATCAAAAAATCTACAAACAACAAATCCTGGAGAGGATGTGGAGAAAAGGGAACCCTCTTACACTGTCTGTGGGAAAATAAATTGGTACAGTCACTGTGGAGAACAGTATGGAGGCTCCTTAGAAACCTAAATGGACACAGGTAGGGGAAGGAGAGGGTGGGATGAATTAAGAGAGTAGCATTGACACATATACACTACCATATGTAAAATAAAGAGCTAGCAGAAAGCTGCTGTATAGCACAGGGAGCTCAGTCCAGTGACCTAGAAGGGTGGAATGTGGGAGAATGGGAGGTACACACAAGAAGGAGGTAATATATGTTTATATATGCGTGATTCACATTCTGTACAGCATAAATTAACACATTATAAATAAATTAACTCATGGTGGATTCATGTCAATGTATGGCAAAACCAACATGATAATGTAAATAAATAAATATTTTTTAAAAAACAATAATAATCTCATAGATACATAGAACAGATTGGTTGTTGCTACTGGCAAGAATAGGGTGCAAAAAATGGGTGAAGGTGATCAATATGTAAAAACTTCTGATTGTCACTTCTGAGATATAATGCACAACATAGTTACTATAGTTAACCAAAATATGTTGCATGTTTGGAAGTTGATAAAAGAATATATTTTCTTTTTGAGAGTAAATATTAAGTGTTCTCAACACTAGAAAAAAATTGTAACTATATAAAGTAATTGAAAACAAAACTTTGACAAACCTAGACACTGTATTAAAAAGCAGAGACATCAGTTTGCTAACAAAGGTCCATATAATCAAAGCTATGGTTTTTCCAGTAGTCATGTATGGATGTGAGAGTTGGACCATAAAGAAGGTTGACTGCCAAATAATTGATGCTTTCCAACTATGGTGCTGGAGAAGACTCTTGAGAGTCCTTTGGACAAGCAAGATCAAACCACTCAATCCTAAAGGAAATCAGTCCTGAATATTCATTGGAAGGACTGATGCTGAAGCTGAAGCTCCTATACTTTGGCCACCTGATGTGAAGAGCCGATTCATTGGAAAAGACCCTGATGCTGGGAAAGATTGAAGGCAGGAGGAGAAGGGGGGTACAGAGGTTGAAAAGTTTGGATGGCATCACCTAGTTAATGGACATGAATCTGAGGAAACCCTGAGAGATAGTGAAGGACCGGGAAGCCTGGCATTCTGGAGAACATGGCGTTTCAAAGAATCAGACACAACTGAGTGACTGAACCACAACAACAATAAAGGTGATTGACATTAACTAAGCTTATCGTGTGTTTTTTTTGGCAACATATACACTTATCAAATCACTAAATTGTATACTTTCTTCCTGCTTACATAGTTTCTGAAGAGAAGACCAATATACTTCTTATTCTTACTCCTGTATAGGTAAATTTTTCTTTTCATTTGTTTTATGTTTGGTTTGGTCTTCCAACTTCTGTCAAGATTTTTGTCTTTGCTATTCTGCAGTATCCTGTTCCAATATTTCCTTTCCTTATCTTACATTTATTATGCTTATATTATACACTTAATAATTTTCTTGCAGCTATTGAATTTTTTTTTTTACTTTCATTCATTTTCTCTTCGTTTTTTTGTTTGGGCACTTTATCTAGACATTTCTTCCAGCTTGACAATTTTTTTTTCTCAGCCATGTCCAGGGAACTAAAGAACTTGTCAAAGATATTATTCACTTTTGTGATGTTTCTAATTTCTAGCATTTCAAATTGATTATTTCTTGAATTTCCATCTGTCTGCACACATGTTTACATTACTAATTTGTCTTTGCATAATTTCAACTTTTCTTTTTTTCTGTTAGAGCCCTAGTCTAGTCTAGTTAAGTTGCTCATCCACATCCAACTCTTTGCAACCAAATGAACTGCAACACACCAGGCATCCCTGTCCATCACCAACACCCGGAGCTTGCTCAAACTCATATCCATTGAGTCAGTGATTCCATCCAATCATTTCATCCTCTGTCATCCCCTTCTCCTCCTGCCTTCAATCTTTCCAAGCATCAGGGTCTTTTCCAATGACTCAGTTCATCAGGTGGCCAAATTATTGGAGTTCCAGCTTCAGTATCAGTCCCTCCAATGAACTTTCAGGACAGATTTCCTTGAGAATTGATTGATTTGATCTCCTTGCAACCCAAGGGACTCTCAAGAGTCTTCTCCAACACCACAGTTCAAAAGCATCAATACTTTGGTGCTTAGCTTTCTTTTTTTTCAAAGTAATCAATTAATTTTTTCCTTTACATTATTGTGTTGGTTTTGCCATACATTGACATGAATCCACCATGGGTATACATGTGTTCCCCTTCCAGAACCCCCCTCCCACCTTCCTCCCGATTCCATCCCTCTGGGTCATCCCAGTGCACCAGCCCTGAGCACCCTGTATCATGCATCAAACCTGGGCTCGCGATTGATTTCACATATGATAATTTCCATGTTTCAATGCTGTTCTCCCATATCATCCCACCCTTGCCCTCTCCCGTAGTGTCCAATAGCCTGTTCTATACATCTGTATCTCTTTTGCTGACTCACATACAAGGTTATTGTTATCACCTTTCTAAATTCCATATATATGTGTTAGTATACTGTATTGTTGTTTTTCCTTCTGGCTTACTTCACTCTGTATAATAGGCTCCAGTTTCGTCCACCTCAGTAGAACTGATTCAAATGTATTGTTTTTAATGGCTGAGTAATATTCCATTGTGTATATGTACCACAGCTTTCTTATCCATTATTCTGCTGATGGACATCTAGGTTGCTTCCATGTCCAACTCTCACATCCAAACATGCTGCTGCTGCTGCTGTTGCTAAGTCGCTTTAGTCATGTCCGACTATGTGCAACCACATAGATGGCAGCCCACCAGGCTCCTCCATCCCTGGGATTCTCCAGGCAAGAACACTGGAGTGGGTTGGCAGTTCCTTCTCTAATGCATGAAAGTGAAAGGGGAAAGTGAAGTCGCTCAGTCATGTCCGACTCTTAGTGAACTCATGGACTGCAGCCCACCAGGCTCCTCTGTCCATGGGGTTTTCCAGGCAAGAGTATTGGAGTAGGGTGCCATTGCCTTCTCCGATCCAGACATGACTACTGGAAAAACCATAACTTTGACTAGATAGACCTTTGTCAGCAAAGTAATGTCTCTGCTTTTTAATGTGCTGTCTAGGTTGGTCAGAACTTTTCTTACAAGGAGGAAGCAACTTTTAATTTCACGGTTCCAGTCTCCATCTGCAATGATTTGGAGCCCGAGAAAATAAAGTCTGTCACTGTTTCCATTGTTTACCCATCTATTTGCCATGAAGTGATGGGACCAGATTCCATCATCTTAGTTTCTGAATGTTGAGTTTTAAGTCAACTTTTTCACTCTCCTCTTTCACTTTCATCAAGAGGCTTTTTAGTTCTTCTTCACTTTCTGCCATAAGGGTGGTGTCATCTGCATATCTGAGGTTATTAATATTTCTCCCTGAAATCTTGATTCTAGCTTGTGCTTCATCCAGCCCAGCATTTACATGAAGTACTAGAACCCTAAACTATTAATCTATATTTTTGTATGCAAGTCTAATAATTCCAAAATTTCTGTAATATCTAATTCAGTTTTGATGCCAACCCTCTTCTTTCAAACTTTGTTGTTGTTATGCTTTATAATGTTTTCGCTGCAAGCTGTATGTGATGCACTTTTTGAATAACTGTTAATGGGCCTTTTGTTGTTATTCAGTTGCTCAGTCATGACTCTTTGTGACCTCATGGACTGAAGCATGCCAGGCTTCCCTGTCCTTCACTGTCTCCCAGAGTTTGCTCAAACTCATGTCCATTGAGTCAGTGATGCTGTCTAACCAACTCATCCTCTGCCACCTCCTTTTCCTCCTGCCCTCAGTCTTTCCATGCATCAGGGTTTTTTTGTAATGAGTCGGCTCTTCACATCAGGTGGCCAAAGTATTGGAGCTTCACCTTCAGCATCAGTCCTTCAAATTAATATTCAGGTTTAATTGCTTAATCCCTTTCAGATTGACTTGTTTGATAGGCCTTTTATGTGAGATTACTTGTTTATCTAGGGATTAGTTTGTCTTTACAAACTGTAGTTATAGATGTCAGATGCTAAAATTTCCTCTATTGTCCTTGTTTTTGTTGTCCCTTTTGTCTTTGGGTTTCCCTTGAGACTTCTCAAAAATCATGTGGGATGTACAATTCTTTCACTTATATTCTGTTTTATAAGAGCCTTATTAATGTAAATCATGGGGAGAAAAGGGAGGCATTCTATGAATCTATAATTAAGTCTCAGTCTTTTAGGGAGCCTGTAAATCTATATACATATGTATAACTGAACCACTTTGTTGTACACCTAAAACTAACACAGCATTGTTAACTATGCATCAATACAAATTTTTAACAAAAAAAAGAAAAAGAATGTTACCTTTTAAGGAGCTGTCATAGTGGTACTAAGATAATGTTCCTTTTTAGTTTTAAGGAGGTATTTCTGCCAATGGGGGGCGTTGTAGAATGCCCTTTTATACTTGGTGTGTCTGTTGTTTTTGTTGTTTTTTTTCAATGATTAGTTTCAGCCATTTATTTTTAGTAAGAATGCTATAATCACTGCAGCTGAGCTGTTTTGATTTATTTTCTTTTTTCACTGTAATGTTGGAAGCAGTGAGTTTTCCAGACCTGAAAACACATTTGTTTTTCCTGTGTAGTTTGTGCTCTTTCTTTACAGATGACTCTGCATGTGTGTGTATTGTTTTTTTGTGTGTGTGTTTGTTTGTTTTGTTTTAATTTTTACAATAAGATTGGGTGTCTCTGTCTTCAAGTTATTATGTGTGTATTATCTTTGTGTTGATTTATTTTTATTTTTCTATTCTTACTGCTCTACAAATTTTTGTACATATGCACTGATGTTATTAATGCAGGAGATACAGGAGATGTGGGTTCGATCCCTGGGTTGGGAAGATCCCTTGGAGGAGGGCATGGCAATTCACTCCAGTGTTCTTGCCTGGATAATCCCATGGACAGAGCAACCTGGCATGCTACAGTCCAAAGGGTCACAAAGAGTTGGACACGACTGATCATGAGCATGGACCAACATTATTACAGATAATTTCAAATGTAAAGCATTGAATTGTTGCTATAGACTATAATTATGCTAGAATGAATCGGAAAAATTTGTTTTCTCTGCACAGCAGAGAATATAATAAAATAAACATCAAATTCATCATACAATCTGAATTATCTTCTCTTAGTGGAACAAGAACATTCAGCATTCTAATTTTACATTGAGGATATAACTCAACACTTCCAAATATTTTCAATACTCATGAGACTCCATAATTGTGATGATATGAATTTTAACAAACATCACATATTAGTTTATACCCCATAGCACTTATTACAAACTTGTTACCTGAATAAACACACACTTCCCTTTAAAATGTTGTTGTTAAGGTGATTTCTTAAAAAAATGTTATATCATAGGGTTGCTGTTACAGTTAAATGAGTGACATATTGCCAAAATACTAAGAGTACTATCTTAACAAATATTAATGGGAAATAAAATTCATATCTTATGGCAAGATAAGAAGAATTTATACGTAAAACGTTTTCTCTGCTCTTTGGCCTCTTCTCTCCCCTAATACTCTTCAAGTGTTTTGTTATAAAAGGTAAAGAAAAGAGCAAGGGACTGATGTAGATCAGAGGAAACTAAATAGCTATAACTACTAAAAAAACATGAACTGTGGGATCCTGGATTGAATCATTGAGCAGATAAAAGGTCTTGGGGAGAAAACTGGTAAAAATTAATTCTGTATATTAGTTAACAATACTGTACCAAATTTAATTTCCTGGATTTAATGTGAAGAAAAAGTAATCAGTTTATCTAAGTAATAAATGTGAATTTTTATTTGAAACAAATTAAGGACTAAACCTGGGAACAGCATCTCACCTCGAAGAACTGTTCTGATTGTTTCAAGTCAAAATACAGTAATATAAGTTATTTGAGACATGGAGTTGTACATTAAATTATATATCTAAGTGTCATCATGCATCCATGCATACTAAGTCACTTCAGTCGTGTCTGACTCTTTGTGACCCTATGAACTGTAGCCCTCCAGGTTCCTCTGTCCATGGGATACTCTAGGCAAGAACACTGGAGTGAATTGCCATGCCCTCCTCCAAGGGATCTTCGTGACCCAGGAATGGAACCCATGTCTCTTATGTCTCCTGCATTGTTAGGTGGGTTCTTTATCACTAGCATGAGCTGGGAAGCCCTAGCATCATCATGATCCTTTACAAAGTCAAGAAGGAATGCTATCTTTAATGAGTAATCTTACTGATGCTAGCAAAACATTTCTGTTTATGGTTGAGTAGGTACTTCTGCCAATGGAGGATGTTTGGTCAATGCATAATGCAGATACACAATGCATAGTGAAGAGGAGAGAGGGGAACAAAGGGCATAGAAAACACTTAAAGTTTACATTTTTTTAATCCTACCATAAAATATGAATTTTATTTCAAATAAGTGTACTATGGTTGTGTAAGATGCTGACATTAGGGGAAACTAAGCAAGAGGATAAAAAGCCTCTTTGATATTTTTTCAAGTTTTCTTTAAGTATAAAATTGTTTCCGTATGGTAATTTGAAACATCTGAATGAAGATATATAAATTGTTTATTATATGTATGCATTTTAAATGAGAAATATCCCAATTATTTTTTAAAGTTCATTTTCAGAGTTGAAAAGTAAATCAAATTAACTTTATAGTAATAAGCACTACTTACTGTTGCCTATTTCTTAAATTCCTCAAAGGACATTCTAATAAATTATTTCACTTGACACCTACATCAATTCAGGAAAGAAAATATCAGATCTATGTTACAAATTAGGAGCAAATGCTCATTGAGTGGACAGAATGTCTTGTCCAAGCACATATGACCATTTGTAACAGAGCTGTGTCTTAGTTCACTGACCTTTGCCATGATATCATGCCACTTCCAAACGTCTACTATATGCAAGATGCTCTACTAGATTCTCTAGCTTAATATTTGATATTTTGTTAAAATAAATCTTTACAGAAGCTTTAATAAAAACATATTTTAAAACTTAAAAGGATTGTAGCTTGTTGAGATCAATAGACATGGATCAAAGATATGATATCAGATGATAATAAAGAAGCAGTCAACAGAGCAGGCACCTTTGATCAGGAACACAAGAGTGTAATATCTCTTTTATTATGTTGTAGTCTGAAGCTCCTCAGATTTTAAATATACTATATTTCATTACCAGAAACACTAAGCAATTCTCTGATATGTTTCTGAGTAACCATGTTCCTTTTTTTTAAGATAATATAGCATTAATGACTGAGAGAAAAAATTTATTCTGTCAAAATTCACTTATTGTACACTGTGGATGTTTTTTCATTTGACAGATTTATGTTTCCTACTAAAACAAAAAACAATAACATTGCCAATTGAGTTACTTTATCTTTGACATATACTGTCACATTTAGCAGTGATCAAAGGAAATCAACAGTTAAATATTTCTATCTTGTTGATGTTCGTGCCTTGAGAACCCCATGAACAGTATGAAAAGGCAAAATGATAGGATACTGAAAGAGGAACTCCCCAGATCGGTAGATGCCCAATATGCTACTGGAGATCAGTGGAGAAATAACTCCAGAAATAATGAAGGGATGGAGCCAAAGCAAAAACAATACTCAGTTATAAATGGAACGGGTGATAGAAGCAAGGTCTAATGCTGTAAAGAGCAATATTTCATAGGAACCGGGAATGTTAGGTTCATGACAAGGCAACTTGGAAGTGGTCAAACAGGAGATGGCAAGTGTGAATGTCGACATTCTAGGAATCAGCAAACTAAGATGGACTGGAATGGATGAATTTAATTTAGATGACCATTATATCTACAACTGTGAGCAGGAATCCCCTAGAAGAAATGGAGTAGCCATCATGGTCAACAAAAGAGTCTGAAATGCAGTACTTGGATGCAATCTCAAAAATGACAGAATGATATATGTTCGTTTCCAAGGCAACCCATTCAATATCATGGTAATTCAAGCCTAAGACCCAATCAGCAACACTGAAGAAGCTAAAGTTGAATGGTTCTATGAAGACCTACAAGACCTTTTAGAACTAATACCCCCAAAAAATGTCCTTTTCATTATAGGAGACTGGAATGCAAAAGTAGGAAGTCAAGAAACACCTGAAGTAACAGGCAAATTTGGCCTTGGAGTACAGAATGAAGCAGAACAAAGGCTAGTAGAGTTCTGCCAAGAGAATGCACTGCTCATAGCAAACGCCCTCTTCCAAAAACACAAGAGAAGACTCTACACATGGACATCACCAGATGCTCTGCACCAAAATCAGATTAATTATATTCTTTGCAGCCAAAGATGGAGAAGTTCTATACAATCAACAAAAAACAAGACTGGGAGCTGACTGTAGCTCAGATCATGAACTCCTTATTGCCAAATTCAGACTTAAATTGAAGAAAGTAGGGAAAACCACTAGACCATTCAGGGATGACCTAAATCAAATCCCTTATGATTATACAGCAGAAGTGAGAAATAGATTTAAGGGACTAGATCTGACAGACACAGTGACTGATGAACAATGGACAGAGGTTTGTGACATTGTACAGGAGACAAGGATCAAGATGATCCCCATGGAAAAGAAATGCAATAAAGCCAAAATGGCTGTCTGAGGCGGTCTTACAAATAGCTGTGAAAATAAGAGAAGCAAAAAGCAAAGGAGAAAACGAGTGATATTCCCATCTGAATGCAGAGTACCAAAGAATAGCAAGGAAAGACAAGAAAGCATTCCTCATCGATCATTGCAAAGAAATGGAGGAAAACAACAGAATGGGAAAGACTAGAGATCTCTTCACGAAAATTAGAGATACCAAGGGAATATTTCATGCAAAGATAGGCTTGATAAAGGACAGAAATGGTATGGACCTAACAGAAGCAGAAAATATTAAGAAGAGGTGTCAAGAATACACAGAAAAACTAGGTCTTCACGGCTCAGATAATCATGATGGTGTGATCACTCACCTAGAGACAGACATCCTGAAAGGTGAAGTCAAGTGGGCCTTAGAAAACATCACTACAAACAAAGCTAGTGGATGTGATGGAATTCCAGGTGAGCTGTTTCAAATCCTGAAAGATGATGTTGTGAAAGTGCTGCACTAAATATGCCAGCAAATTTGGAAAACTCAGCAGTGGCCACAGGACTGGAAAAGATCAGTCTTCATTCCAATTCCAAAGAAAGGCAATGCCGAATAAAGCTTGAACTACCACACAATTGCACTCATCTCACACACTAGTGAAATAATGTTCAAAATTCTCCAAGCCAGGCTTCAGCAATACATGAACCATGAACTTCCAGATGTTCAAACTGGTTTTAGAAAAGGCAGAAGAACCAGAGATCAAATGGCCAACATCTGCTGGATCATCGAAAAAGCAAGGGAGTTCTAGAAAAACATCTATTTCTTCTTTATTGACTATGCTAAAGTCTTTGACTGTGTGGATTACAATAAACTGTTGGAAAATTCTGAAAGAGAGAAGAACACCAGACTATCTGACCTAGCTCTTGAGAAACCTGTGTGCAGGTTAGGAAGCAACAGTTAGAACTGGACATGGAACAACAGACTGGTTTCAAATAGGAAGAGGAGTATGTCAAGTCTGTATTGTCACCCTGCTTATTTAACTTGTACGCAGAGTACATCATGAGAAACTCTGGGCTGGAGGAAGCACAAGCTGGAATTAAGATTGCTGGGAGAAATATCAGTAACCTCAGATATGCAGACGACACCACCCTGATGGCAGAAAGTTAAGAGGAACTAAAAAGCCTCTAGATGAAAGTGAAAGAGGAAGTGAAAAAGGTGGCTTAAAGCTCAACATTCAGAAAACTAAGATCATGGCATCTGGTCCCATCACTTCATTGGAAATAGGTGGGGAAACAGTGGAAACAGTGTCAGACTTTATTTTTTGGGGTCCCAAAATCACTGCAGATGGTGATTGTAGCCATGAAATCAAAAGACGCTTTCTCCTTGAAAAGAAAGTTATGACCAACCTAGATAACATATTTAAAAGCTTAGACCTTACTTTGCCAACAAAGGTCCATCTAGTCAAGGCTATGATTTTTCCAGTAGTCATGTACGGATGGTAGACTTGGATGGTGAAGAAAGCTGAATGCCAAAGAATTGATGCTTTTGAACTGTGGTGTTGGAGAAGACTCTTGAGAGTCCCTTGGACTGCAAGGAGATCCAACCAGTCCATCCTAAAGGAGATCAGTCCTGTGTGTTCTTTGGAAGGACTGATATTGAAGCTGAAACTCCAATACTTTGGCCACCTCATGTGAAAGGTTGACTCATTGGAAAAGACTCTAATGCTGGGAAGGATTGGGGGCAGGAAGAGAAAGGGATGACCGAGGATGAGATGGCTGGATGGCATCACCAACTCGATGTACATGGGTTTGGGTAAGCTCTGGGACTTGGTGATGGACAGGGAGGCCTGGCGTACTGTGATTCATGGGATTGCAAAGAGTCGGACGTGACTGAGTGACTGAAGTGAACTAAACTGAATATGGTTAATTAATTTATAACAATAAAGCTAAGATTATACAATAGGGATAAGATGCTTTCTTCAAAAAATGGTTTTATGAAAACTGAGCAGCTACATACAAAAGAATGAAAATGGATTCCTTTCTTATACCATATGAAAACATATCAAAAGTTTAAATGTGCAATATGAAATAATAAAACTCCTAGAGGAATATATAGGCAAAATGATCTTTGACATCAGACTTAGCAATATATTTTTTGATACGTCTCCTCAGGCAAAGGCAATGAAAGGAAAAATAGACAAATGGGACTACATTACACTAAAAAGTTTTTACACACATGCACAAAAAGGAACCATCAACAAAATGAAATACAAATGTACTGATTGGGAGAATATGTCTGGAAATAATATATCCCATAAGAGGTTAATATTCAACATATACAAAGATCTCATATAACTGAACATATTTAAAAAAGGAAAATTAAAAGCTGGACAGTGGACCTGAATAAATATTTTCCCAAGGAAGACATACAGATGACTGGCAGACATATTAAAAACTACTCATCATCACTAATCATCAGGAAAATGCAAATCAAAGCCACAATTAGATATGATCTCACACCTGTCAGAATGGCTATTTCCAAAATGAGAGCAAATAACAAGTGTTGCAATGATGTGGAGAATGGGGAATCCTTATGCACTGTTGGTGGGAAAAGTAATTTGGAGTGGCCACTATGTAAAACTGTATTGAGATTCCTTAAAATATTATAAATAATATCATGTCAAAGGGCTGATTTTAGAATCTGCTAAGCTTTGCCTTCAAAATGCTTAAAACAATCCTTGGCCTTTAATTAACATTCACTGAATATTAAATTTACTTTATTAAACTTGCTTCCATGGTGGCTCAGACAGTAAGGAATTACCTGCAGTGCAGGCAACCAGGGTTTGATCCCGGGGTTCAGAAGTTCCCCTGGAGAAGGGAATGGCAACCCACTCCAGTATTCTTGTTTGGAGAATTCCATGGACAGAGGAGCCTAGCGAGCTATGGTTCATGGGGTCACAAAGAGTCGGACACAACTGAGTGATTATCACTTTCACTTTCTTTCAACTTGACCCTGAAAATTACCATAGACTCTTGTACATATTCAAGTAAAAGAACTGAGAATAAGTAGAGGGTTATCACCTAGATAAAACTGGTTTTTAATATCTTTACCTAACCCAACCTTATTATTTTCCTTAAGTCTAGTTTGTAAGATTTTTAATCTATGATATTACTTCTCTTTCCAGGCTACTCATACTTTTTCATTTTAAACTGATTTCTTGTGAATGAATATGTTGGGAGAAACAAGTCAATTTTTTTTCAGTGCTCTATCTTCCTACTGAAAGCCTTATCTCTTGATTCATGGTAACTTTGATCACTTAAGTTATTGCTTATTTTTATACCTGCATAAGGTATGTAAAATGCAGTTTTCATTACAATGATGATCAACCCAAGTTTTAAAATTTCCTAATCCGTATTTGTGCTTAGTTGACAAAGACAAAAGATAAACAGACTGTGTATAAATACTTCAGACATTGAAGTTTAAAGTCTGAAGCTTAAGCACATCACTACAATTTTGAAGAGGAAAAGATACATGAGAGGTAAAATAAATCTAATTTTTAAAACAGTGATTAATTAAGTGAATTATTTAGGAAATAGTCAAGACTCTGTTTTAAACCTTTTATGTGGTCAAAATGATTCAGAAAACAATCACATTTTGTCACAATGTGTTAGGCTAATTCAACCACCCAATGTAAATAGTGTCTGATTAATATAATTGATTGAAGTTATTGCACAGGAAATATAAAAATAAATACAAATAATATGGTGAAAACTTAATGTAAGTTGTTTTTGTTTCCAAGTAGACAATTGCCAAAAACTTTTTTTCTGAAGGATAACAATTAGTACTGACAGGAAATGATTATATTAAAATTGATATATACTCTTAAGCATCCCCTGGTGGCTCAGACGGTAAAGCGTCTGCTTACAATGAGGGAGACCCGGGTTCAATCCCTGGGTCAGGAAGATTTCCTGGAGAAGGAAATGGCAACCTACTCCAGTACTCTTACCTGGAAAACCCCATGGATGGAGAAGCCTCGTAGGCTATAGTCCATGGGGTTGCAAAGAGTCAGACAAGACTGAGCAAATTCAGTTTCATTTTCATTTTCATTTAAACATTCAGATTTGAAAAACTTATACTAGAAAGAGGCATGTATTCCTTAAGGACAATACTAAAAATTTAGAATTTTTTTTTTGGAAGACACTTGTGGTGGTTGTGATGAATCATCTGATCTTCCATAAGACCTGAAAATATTCATTTTCAGTGGCTAAGAGTGTTTCTGGTTGACAGTCCTCTGCTGTCAGTCCTAAAAAGAAATTGCAGTACACTACAGAAAGCTGCTTCAGCCTCTTCTCCAAAAGTAGCTAGTATCTATTACAAATTCATGTGGGTAAAAAAAGTCTGATATCCTTGTCATTTCTTGGGCCAATTTTGAAGTCATTTCAGTTTGAGAGATCCCCACTGGGTCAGCTGAGGTCTTTGTTGAAACTGTTCAGAGAGTGAAAAAAATGCTTTTGGAAAAATGGTGCTGATACACTAGATTGATGCAAGTATTCCATAAATCTTCAGTTTGTAAAAAAACACACAAATATCTTCAAAGTGCAATAAAGCAAAGAGCAGTAAAATGAGATGTGTCTGTAACACCATTTAGGTACTGTTGATATATAAATAAATTATTAAAAGTCCTCAGAATTTTTGAATGCTTAAATAGCAGTAGCTCAGCCAAGCAAATGCTGTTGTTTGGGGGCCATAGTCAGGACAGGGGTTGATTCTAGGTTGTACTCCACTCCAGAATATTCAGACTCACCTTGTTCCTGCTTAGACCTTATTAGACCAGCCTAGTCATACCCAGGAGATAAGCCAAATAATCAATTTAGGTAAGATCTTTTTTATTATGCAAGTCTGTTGCCTTTTGGTAAGCTCACTTTTTCTGGAGAATTCCATTGATTAGAGAAGGATGTTAATTTAATAAAGCCTAGATCAGGTTTCTAAATAAATTACTATCTTACTTTGTTTTGTGTTACAAAGACAACCATCTTAAAATACCAGCAATTTCCATAATAGGAACAGGATGAGAAGTGAAAATAAATTTATAAATATTTTAATTTTTAAAATGAAAAAGTATTTATAATGACTCAGTAGCAATAGCTTCACATAGCAAGGACACAAAGTTTATCACTTCAACTGATATGATAACTGCTTATATTATTTGGAGATTTATATTTTCAGACCCTGAAGCTGGAAAAGATTGAGGGCAAGAGAAGGGGGCAACAGAGGATGAAATGATTGGATGGCATCATCAACACAATGAACATGAGTTTGAGTAAACTCTGTGAGATTGTGAAGAACAGGGAAGCCTAGTGTGCTGCAGTCATGGGGTCTCAAAGAATCAGACATGACTGAGTGACTGATCAACAACAACAATTTCCATATCTCGAGCATCTGAAGCTCTGTTGAAGCATAATGTTGCTAAATCTCCCCTGCTTACATGGGCAGTATTTTCTTTTAAATTCTGGATTCAGAGTAGCAGAGTTAAATTAGATAAATAAATTGATAATCAACTCTTTGTTTTAAAATATTCTGCATCATCAATTTGTCCATGAGAGATGAACAGTGCAATCAAGCATTGTGATAACTTACTAAGAATTCATCTTTTTATAAACTGCAGATATTTTTCTAAAATATATGGCAGAATAGTAAAAGTGAATTCTTATTACAGAAGTTTGGTTTCAAGAGATTTATTAATCTAGTACTCATTCCATTTGTAAAGACAAGTCCACAAATATTAGGTACATGAAAACTCAACTTGCTTTATTATGCATTTTAAATGCCAAGTTATTTATTTATTTTCTACTTCTAGTCAATATATATTATTTAATATATTGGGTACATTTGCTATATATTAATATATATGTGTTTGTGTGTGTGTGTGTGGAATTGCTTATGTGTTTTGAAAGCATTGCTCAGTAGGACATATTTATTGAAAATAAATTATTTTGCTTTGTCTTCTTCTCTGACTAATTACTAATTCTGATTAAAATGATTAGGAATTATCTCCTCATTATGATTTGATTGATAGAAAATTATGGATGAATCATATGATAAAAATGATAGCAATCATGAATGATAATGTTTATATTTTGGTTACTATATGATGATAGACCCTACCTTAAACATGTCTCCTTTATTAATTTATTAAACTCTCAAAGCAATTGCAACAGATACTATACTGTGTTTTTTTTTTCTTTATAATACTGTTTTTATCCTTATTTAACAGCTTAGAAAATTGAGGCACAAAAACTAAGTAATATACCCAACATCTCAAAGTTAGCAGTTGCTGAGCTTGGGATATGAACCTAGGCAGGCTGTCTCTAGATTCTGTACCCTAAACTGCTATGTATATTGCTTATCATAAATCATAAAAGACCTATGGATTCCATGAGTATAGCTAACATTCTTAATTAATTGTATTTTTACTTATATAAATCACTAGTGTGATTTAAGACTAAAACACAAAGGATTATTCTGAGAAAAATTAAAACAGCTCAATGGTTTGTCTTTCTCCATTAGCAATTTTAGTCCCAGAAAAACTGTTTTCAAATATTTAACTTCAAATATTTTCTGAAACTTACCTTTCTATTTCAAAACAATGAACTTAAAATGTTCTGATTAATCAGTTCTAGACACAATTTTCTGATATTTTTTATAGCAAAGGAAGATTTACCTCTAGAACTTGAGAGCTTCTTCTCCCTTCTTTTTAATTTATTTACATATATTATGTTTTCTTAAATGGATAGTTAATATTTGTATTATTAGACTAAGTTAGTGGTGTTCATTACAGAGGCATAGAAATACACTATGACTATCTTTCCTTTCCTGGGCAACAATTTTCACCTGGAGCTAATAATTGCTTTTAAATAATAATTTATTTTAAGTGCTTAGTTTTCTATATTGTTGTTGTTCAGTTGCTAAGTCATGTCCAACTTTTTGCAACCTCATGAACTGCAGCACACCAGGTTTCTCTGTCCTTCACTATCTCCCTGAGATTCCTCAAACTCATGTCCATTGAGGCAGTGATGCCACCCAAACATTGCCTCCTCTTGTTGTCCCCTTCTCTTGCCCTCAGTCTTTCTCAGCATCAGGGTATTTTTCTATGAGTTGGCCCTTTGCATCAGGTGGCCAAAGTATTGGAGACTCAGCTTCAACATAAGTCCTTCCAATGAATATTCAGGATTGATTTCCTTTAGGATTGATTGGTTTGAAATCTCCTTGCTGTCCAAGGGACTCTCAAGAGTTTTCTTCAGCACCACAATTCAAAGCATCAGTTCTTTGGCTCTCAGCCTGTTTTATGGTCCAACTCTCACATCCATACATGACTACTGGGAAAAAAAAAACATAGCTTTGTCTATATGGAACTTTGTTAGCAAAGTAATGAAATGACCAAAACAAAGTACTAGCTCATTTAATTTCCTACACTGACTAAGCAGTTTTATTCACTCAAGGACAGGAAAATAAAAGGAAGAAGACCAGCTTTTTCTAAGTGTAAATTGCTGAAAAAATTGCACATACTTATGCCAACATAAAGCTGAATTTAACAGGGCCCTTTGGAGTTCTAAATCTTCTGAACAGCTAATTTAATGGTTGATATGCATTTTCTTTCAGGAAAGTTGTTAGTATTAAAATGAGAAATAAGTAGATAGGGAAATAAATACCTTAGCAAACTATTTGCATAATAAAAATTAATTGTCAGTTTCTTGTTTATATCCTGTTCATAGATTATCAGTAACAGATATTATATTACAAGTCCATTATCCACATTTATTAAAATTACTCTCAGAGCCTATTACAAAGTGTTTGTAAGGTAACAAACATTGGAAAATATTTTCTGGCACCCAATAATAATTAACTTGAACTTTAAGGATACTCTTTGCCACCTGTGTATTTTAGTAATTGTCTTCTATAATATAGAGACTTTTCTTGGTCATGTTGCTGAACCATAATAATTCTGAAATTATTTTTCTTAAGCACTTTTATTCCATGATAAAATACTTTGGAGGCATAACTCAATCAAAAACCAATCTAATATAATGGACTGTATGATTAGTATTTTATAGTTGAAATACCCACTACCTTTCAATACAAATAAAGAAATTCTCATTTTATGCTGAAACTGTGAAGAATGTTCTGTATATTGCAGAATATAAGAATGTTCTGTATATTAATACATGTGCTTTCTAATGTTTTGAGCCCTTATTACTGAATATTCAGATTTTAGGTAAGGGTAAAGGAATAGGCTGGAGTAGGGCATGGCAACCCACTCCAGTATTCTTCCCTGGAGAATCCCATGGATAGTGTAACCTGATGGGCTGCAATCCACAGGGTCAAAAAGAACTGGACAGTACTGAGCGACCTAGCAAGCAAGATAAATATTACATCAATGAAATCTTTACAATTACATACATTACAATTGGAAGAAACATACTTTAATATAAATAAGACCATTTTTATATTTATATATGAGCCATATTTATATTAAACCATGTTTCTTCTAATTGTAATGTATGTATGTATACACCAATGAAACCTGTATCTTCAGGTAGAGCAATTAGGAATAAAACTGGTTAATAGGACCGGCTTTCAATTAATTTTTGGTAATTGAACTTATTTAGGGTACCTCCCTTTTTCTTTGCATGCTTGTGTGCTAGGTCACGCAATCTTGTCCGACTCTTTGCGACCCAAAATTGGGAAAGGAAGAAATCAAGGCTGTATATTGTCACCCTCCTATTTAACTTATGTGTAGAGTGCATCATGTGAAATGTCAGGCTGGATGAGGCATAAGCTGGAATTAAGACTGATGGGAGAAATATCAATAACCTCAGATATGCAGATAACATCACCCTCATGGCAGGAAATGGAAATGAACTGAAGAGCCCTCTTGATTAAAGTGAAAGAGGAAAGTGAAAAAGCTGGCTTAAAACTCAACATTCAGAAAACTAAGATTATGGCATCAGGCCCCATCCCTTCATGGCAAATAGATGGGGAAACAATGGAAACAATGACAGATTTTATTTTCTTGGGCTCCAAAATCAATGCAGTTGGTAATTGCAGCCATGAAATTAAGAGACACTTGCTCCTTGGAAGAAAAGCTATGACAAGCCTAGACAGCAAATTAAAAAGCAGAGACATTACTTTGCTGACAAAGGTTGATCTAGTCAAAGCTATGTTTTTTCCAGTAGTCATATATGGATGTGAGAGTTGGACCATAAGTAAAGCTGAGTGCTGAAGAACTGATGCTTTTAAACTGTGGTGTTGAAGAAGACTCTCGAGAGTCCTCAAGCCAGTCAAATCCTAAAGGAATAGTCATTGGGATAGTCATTGGAAGGCCTGATACTAAAGCTATCTCTTCAATACTTTGGCTACCTGATACGAAGAGCCAACACACTGGAAAAGACCTTGATGCTGGGAAATATTGAAAGCAGGACAAAAGGATGACAGAGGATGAGATGGTTGGACGGCATCTCCAACTCAATGGACATGAGTTTTAGCAAGCTCCAGGAGTTGGTGATAGACAGGGAGGCATGGTGTGCTGCAGTCCATGGGGTTGCAAAGAATCAGACATGACTGAGGAACTGAACTGAACTGATTTCATATACTTATTCCATATGGCAATTTTCCTCTATATTTTAGACTATGGTATTGTATATATTTACACTATGGTATTTCCCTACAATTAGTCACAGCCCAACAAATGAATATCTCTAATCATTAAAGCACTAGCTGTATACCCTTAAACTATGCCACTAAGGGAACTAATATTTTGACAGAAAGTTTTTAAATTAATATTAATGCATACAAATTATTGCCAAACTGGAAAATATTTTCTTAGAGCATTCCACAGACTATCTTGTCTATAAAACCACAGTAGTATTAATATACTTGATTTGAGAAAATGAAAAAAAAAATTAAGTCATAGGATGTTAGATCCAGAGGTCATCATAGAGAATATCTACTTCAAACCCTACAATACTCAGTTGAAGGAATTTGTAACCAGAGAATTGTCTTCCTGTGCTCAATAAGTGAAGTGGCCATATATTACCATTCCTGTCTTAGCCCCACTCTTAATTTTTTTTAAAAAAAGAACACTACATATATATTTCTATATTAACAAAGAGAAAATTATTCTCATTTTGTTAATGTTAAATAACCAAATTTTAACAAAAAGACATTCCTTGACTTTATAATTATAGTTCTCTCTGACATTTATTGAGTACTTTGATGGTACTCATTCTTTGAAGGAAAGCCAGTTCGAGAACAGTGACTGAGTTGAATTATCTTAATCAGGTACTGCTACTCTCATCCAAAAACTATTTACTTGTAAACCAAACTGAAGCCAAGTGGATTTAGAGAATGTGAATTGTGGAATACTTAGAATTTTTTTATCCTAAAATGGTTGTCTGCTTCTCTTACCAAACCTAGGCTGCATGAATTAGAAGATTGTTTACTGAGCACACAACATAAGAAAATGGTGACACATCAACTATTCTTATTCAGTCTTTGGACTTTACGTGCAAGCATGCTCAGTTGCTCAGTTTGTGTGACTCTACCAACCCATGGACTGTAGCTTGCCAGACTCCCTCAGTCTGTGAGATTTCCCAGGTAAGAATACTGGAGTGGGTTACCATTTCCTACTCCAAGGAATCTTCCCTAACCAGGGATAGAACTCATGTCTCTTGCATCTCCTGTGTTGGCAGGCAGATTCTTTACCACTGTGCCATCTGACTTTGGCAGGTGGAAAGAAATGGAAAGACCAGTTATAAAAGATATTGCCTTGTTTTTGTTTTTGAAAAAGCTGTTCAAAATCTCTGAATTAAACTGCTTTTCATCACCAGTTCACTGTGCAAAAACTAATCTTAAACTTCTAAATATATTACTTGAAAATTTATAGCCCTTGGAACTGAATATCAATTTTTTAACTGTTAGTGGAAATTAGATAAGAAACCACATCTCAAAGGAGGTCACCAGAGTATGGAACAAGGCTATTAATTTACTTCCCATTACCACTTGGAATCTCCTTTCAGTGCTCACACCTGTCATCTGTTCTGCTTAGAATATACCCATAAAAATAATTTCCTAAGTAAGGAACTGAAAAATACCCTTTTGTGATTTACATTTGATCACTACTCTATGATTAATACTTGAAATTAGCTACTTTAAATTGTATTTAATTTTGACTTAATAATATAGTTTCTAGTGAATATTATGTTGAATAAGTTTTAATGGCTAAAGACCATTTGTGTTGATTTCACAATCATTTCAATGTACATGTTTTGACATTTGATGTGAAACATAATAACCAACAAATCATAGACTCTTGAGATTATAAATAACCTGTCCTGCTGCTTCATGTTTAAGTAGAATCTCATTTAACCTCTTCTGATTTTCTTTCTTTCACACTCAGAGAATTTCCTTTTCTTAAAAAAAAAAACTTATTTATTGAAAGAATAAAAACACATAAAAGTTCCCAACTATGTCCCATCCTTTAAAATCCTACCATCAAGAGATGAGTGTTTTTGTATATATAGTTCAAGGTATCTTTATCTGTGTGTTTGCATGTATGCACGTGCCTTTTAAAGTTATAACTATACGTGTATGCATATACACACACACACACACACACACGGATTGATTTACTTTTCTCACTTGGAAATACCTTTGTAAACATCTTTCTAGGTCAATAAACATAAAGACAAGCTATCACTAATTCCTCCAGAGTATCCAATTTCATGTATACACTAGTTTATTTAGCTACAATCCTATTGTTGGTCATTTTCACTCTTTTAAAACCTCTTTTTCTATTTTAGATACTGTTTCAATGAGCAACCTAGTGTATATGTTTTGTGGAATGCGGAGTTATCTTTCTTTTGGGGGAGGGGTAAACTTCTATAAATAGTATTTGTCAGTTAAAGTGTATTATGTTTGGTGGGATTTTGATAATACTAACAAATTGTACTCCAGAAATGTTTAAGAATTTACACTCCATCAATGATATATGAGATTGCCTATTGGCTGAAGCTCAAAAAAATGGTAGAAAATGATAATACTTAATTTGATGGATTAAAAAAGGAAACTCATTATTTCTGTATATGATTATTTGAGTTTAACCAAGTTTAAATAATTTTCATGCCATATTTAACCATTTTGAATTCTTGTGTTAATTGACCATCCATGTCCTTACTTTGTGTGATATTTTAATCATTTTATAGTAGATTTGTACAGCTATGTTTTCTAATATGAAAAGTAGAATAATTCAGTTATGGAACAAATTCATTTTTTGTTGGTTCATCTGGGAATCTCTTTTACTTTCTTGAGCAGTAGGCTGAAATTTTAAGAAAAATCTCTTGTTAAAAGAGATTCAATTTAATCAAGTTGGATTGACTATTTAATAGAGAATAAACCTGTCAAGAATAGATGCTGTTGGGAAGCTAATTGTACTAAAAATATAGAATAAGTATGCAGAAAATATAAATTAATTTTATTTTCTTGTCTAATGATACTTTTCTCTTGAGCAGCAACTCACTGGTTAGCATATGACAAAAATAGCCAATCTGATTTTATCTTATATGAAGTTGCTTACTTGGACTTTCAGCTGGACTGCCCACTAATCAAAGCTACTTTGATTCCATTTTAGTGATTGCATTTTGCAAATTCTCAAGCCAAACACTTAACTGCAATAGGTCCCGTTTATGCCACATGAGAGACAACAATCTCTACCTTTTATCTGCTACAACCTACAATCTCTATCTCATGAGAATCACTAATGTCATCTATTTCTATAATTTTGTCATGTTAAGAATGCTATAAAAATGAAATCATATACTGTATAAACTTTGGGGATTGGCTTTTTATTCACAACACATTTTCCCTGAGATCCATTCAATTTGTTATATATTTCAATAGTTTTTTTCTTTTTATGACTGAATAATTTTCTTTCATATGAATGTATTATACCATGATGTGTTTAACTACTATTGGCCTTTTGAAGGGTATCTGAGTGGTTTCTAATTTGGGGATATTGCAGAAAAATCTGCTCTAAATATTAATGTACAGGTTTCTGTGTGAACATACTTTTCATTTCACTTGAATAAATTGATAACAGTACAATCACTGGTTTCACAGCAGTGACATGTTTAGTTTTATAAGAAACTGTCAAATTCTTTTTCAAAGTTGCAATATTTTACATTCTAAGAACAAGTTATGAGTGATCTAGTTTCTTCAACTCCTTTCCAGCTTTTGGTGTTGTCACAATTTTTCATTTTAGCCATTCTGTTAGGTGTATAGTAATAGCTTTTTACTATAATAGTAAAAAGTAATAGGTTTACTATTACTACAAAAGTAATAGTTAACTGATAATAGTAATAGGTTTTACTATTCGTTTCTCTGATAATTAATGATGTTAAAAATATCTTCATAAGCTTATCTGTAATCAGCATATTCTCTTTAGTGAAATGTCTATTCATGTCTTTTGCTTTTTTTCTAATTGCAATTTTTTTTCCTAATTAGTTTTGAGAGTTCACTATACATTTGAGATACTAGTCCTTTGTTAGATATGTGGTTTAGATATATTTTCTCCTCATCTGCTTTATTTTCTTATCCTCATGAGAAGATCTTAGAGCTAATTGTTAATTTTGATATGGACTAATTTATCAAGTGTTCTTTTTCCTTTCCAACAGATGGTACTGGAGCAATTGAATATTCAAAGACGAAAAAATAACAATTATACCTCACATTTTATAAAAAAATTATTCTAAATTGACCATAGACAATGTAAATAAACATTTTTAAATTTTTATAAAAATTATAAACAACTTTTAGAAAATAAATCTCAGGGAAAATCTTTAGCACTCAGTGGTAGGCAAAAACATCTTTTTTGTTTTCAAACAAATCATCTAATTTTATTTAGAAGCTGTGGATCAGATACTGGAAAGGCATATATAGTACAAAATAACAGCAGTGTAGTTCATTATACAATGCACATCATTAATTCTTTCCAATTCTTTGAAGAGTCTTTGGATTTTTTTTTAAACTTCTGTTTCATGCATAGCAAATCAATATGTTCTCCCAATAAAAATCATTTTTTTTTACATATTTTCAGAACTCTGCACATAGAGAAGATGTTCCAAAATTCTTGAAACACTTAATGCCAGTAGCCTGGCAGAAGACAGGATGGACTTCTCTGAAAGAAAGATGTGTAGGCATGCAGTAGAGTCAGTGTCATGGACATAAAATACAGGCGGCATTCCAGGTACTCAGAAGATAGGCACTGACAGACAGAGAGGTGGCTGCCTCCTTGGGCGCTCCTCTCTGAGCAAGCCCTGGTAGCTGATAGCACCATGAGATGCAGTCCTACAGGTAGATCTCTGGCAAGTGGGGCTAAACAATCCCTCATCTGTTTCTTATACAGGGAACTTCAAGCAAAGAAGAAGTAACAGGGCATGTAAATACCTTCAGAGCCTTTCAAATTCTTCAGTGCTCACTTTCAGAGCTCAGTTCTCTCACCTAACACACAAGACCTCCCCACGGGTCCTGGCTACACTCACTGGCTGTTTTCTTATCCTTTGGCCATGCCTGGGCACCCAAGACAGTTGACCCACACTGCTTATCACAGTCCTCTGGGTTCTGGGCTAGTGATGACTATGAGTGTGCAGAGCGGGAGGCAGGAGCCCAGGAGGGTCCCTGACTGGTCTGATACATCTTCCTGCCCATTGTGGCCCCTCCTGTCCTTATTGCACTGGTTTGGGGTGCTCATGTGGCATAGACAGCCACAGACCCCACTGTAGATGCATCTCTCACCTGGTCTCAGCTTCCAGGCAGACAATCCCCTCTTGCTCTCTATAAGTCCCAGAGTCTGCAACCTTCTAGGAGCTGCATTGAGAATCCTAATGCTGATGTGCATGCATATGTTTTCAGTCATCTCCAACTCTTTGTGACCCCGTGGACTGTAGCCCACCAGGCTTCTCTGTCCATGAGATTTTACAGGCAAGATATGCTGGAGTGGGTTGCCGTTTCTGCCTCCATGAGACCTTCCTGACCCAAGGATTGAACCCACATCTCCTGTGGCTCCTACATTGTAGGCAGATTCTTTAGCACTGAAACACCTGGGGAGCCCTCTAATGCTGATACTTTATTTTAAATTAGGTCTGTTTATTAGTAAGGTGAGAACATAAAACAGATAAAATGGAGCACTTCAACAGGGCTGAACAAATAAGCCTGAATCTCACAATCTGAAGAAAATAGATGGGAATCAGGATCATGTAATAGTAACAACAATAATAATAGTCATATGATTTTGTAGAGATTCTTTTCCTTCTGGATATGGCTCCCATGACTCTGGTGTCCAACAATCACTAGACATGAGCCCCAGGCTGCAGCCAGTCCCCTGTTCCTTAGTGCTGGCGATGCTAGGCTCTCAGGAGCACCAAGCACTGCTCTGCGGGACAGACACCCACACATGGAGACTCACATCACCCACCAGCTCTCATTTCACCCAAAAAGGCAGCTTTTTCAGAACATCAGACTCAAGTGGTTATAATCTCCTGAACTTCTCTGCTTCTTCACCTGTAACAAGGGGTAGACGCCTACCTTTCTCCAGTGGGATAACATATGTGAAATGCACTACATGTTAATGTTCCATGTAAACATATAAATGTTACACAGTTAATTACATAGAAAATAACATGTATTAATCTCCAGTCACCATGGATAATAAAATGATTAACTGGAAAAAAAATGGAGCACTTCACCCCGCCTACTGTATGAAATACCGTGTCACCAGTCCCTTTGCGTGAAGATCTGCGGTGCCCTGGGGCTTCCTGGGATTATGGCTTTGGTGACTATGTCCAGTCACCACTTTCCCAATTAAAAGTTGTAATAACATTGGCCTGCACCGAGAAGCAGTAGACTGGAGCAAGGTAGGTTTCCTTCAGATCTGTAGTGCACACCATCAAGAAGGAAAAGAGCTGGACTGAAATAGAGTGACACCATGAGCACCCTATGGTGTATCCTGCTAGATCCAGGAGCACACTGGGCTTAATGGGATGTTCAGGTTGTACAGCAATAAGTCAGCAGGGCAGGACTGCAAACTTTGCATCCCATAAGGATCCAGCACAGCTCCCATGCTCTTTTTCTGGAGTCTGCCTCATCTGCCCTCATGGGTCAGTGGAAGTTTGCAGAGCCAGAGCTAGGTCAAGAAAGTCAGGTCAATTGTCCTGTGTTCTAACAGTGATGCTGAACAATAGGGTTACCCAAGGTGGGCAGACCAGGCCCTCCCAGAGCTGGACTGTACAAGTGTTGACCTCCTAGCCCCACTAGAGCTCACCGAAACACTGAGGGGACAAACATTTCCTTCTCTCTAACAAATCACCAGGATAGGGCCTCAAAGATGTTTCATCCTAAGGAAAACCCAGCCAAGTGGAAAGCTATGGTACTTGAGAGCAGCAATAACACTTTCCTCCTTTGAGAAATGACTACTTTGCCACACAATGGGTGTGAATGCCTTACCCCTCCTGCCTCAGGATGATAAATTATCCTGTCTCAGCCAAGTTTGGTCAGTTGCTCATGAGTCTTGGGGGCACTTCAGCACAAGGTTAAGTAGATGCATCAGGCCCTAGGAAAATACTGTCCCCCTGGAGGCAGAGATGCTAGAAAAGAGCTGAGTGGTGGATAGGACTAATGGGAGAACCTCAGGCAAAGGAAACTGGGAATGTTTAATAAGCAGCCCCAAAGGAGAAAGTGAAGCTGTGTTAGGCTGCCTGAGGAGGTGAGGTTGGGAGAAAGAGAAGGAGGTGGTTCCCAAACTTCTTCAGATAATAGAGCTGGCCCAAACTAAATCATTCAAGACTGTTCCTTTGTCTCTGCAAGCTCCAGCTAATAAGAACCTACACAAATCAATAATTCTATTAGAGTCTATCCCATTTAAATTAAACCAAATGATTAAAAAGTGAGCCTGACAGCTCTCATACCCCAACTGACCTTCCCAAGATGTTACTAGGGAAGATTGTTGACACCATTTTACAAGGCAGACGAGCTACAAGTATTTCACTCATAAGTCAGAAAGGGGGGTTCTGGAGGGGGGACATATGTATACCCATGGCGGATTCATGTCAATGTATGGCAAAACTAACACAATAAAGTAAAGAAAATTTTAAAAAAATAAAAATAAAAATAAAACTCAGCATTCAAAAAACTAAAAAAACAAAAACCAAAAAACAAAAACAAGTACTTCACTAGTAAGATGTTAGTCACTCAGTCGTGTCACTCAAACAACCTTCCATTTTGGTGGTGTCTTCTCTCCAACAAGCTTGGTACATGAGTTCCTGCACACGGGCAAATCATCTAAGGTTATGGAAGCGATTTCTGTTCTCACAGAAAGGGGTGATGATGGTAGGCACATTAACGGACCAAACTGATAATGATGTCCTCTCAAACAGAAAGATTTTTAAGAGCATCTTCTGTGTTGGAAAGAAGATTAAATAGAAAAGCTGGTACAGAATTGACAACACTTAATTCAGGGACACACACCCAGCAGGCATTCCCCAAAATGGCAGCTGAAGAAAAAAGATATGATTTTCCTGATCAGTCCTCTGAGAAGGCAGACCACCAGCCTTGGGTGCCCTCTTGTCTGGCCACCAGGGCAGGGCACTTGGAGCCCTTACCAGAGGTACACAGGCCAGCCATCTTCTGAGTGTTGGGGCAGTGGATCCTTGGAAGAGCACTGGGTTAAGTTGGTAAAACCAGGCAGATTCTCTGAGCTGCCAGGGGTGTTTGCTCTCTGTGCTGGGGTAGAGGCCAGGATGGGCCAGGAGATGGTCCATGGTTTTCTGAGGAATGATCAGCAGTCAGCTGACTGGTGCTTTGAGGGAACAATGGAAGAGCCCAGGCTGGGAGTCAGAAGATGAAGCTTCTGTAAACTGCAGAAAATCACAGCTTTCCTTGGTTTTAGTCTGTTGAGAAGATCACTTCCAGCTCTACACCTAAAAATATTTGCTGAGATAAAGCTTTAAAAAAAGTGTGTTTTCTTAAAATAGTCACCTTACTTGTGACCCTTCACATAAAAATGTGTGAGGAAATGATAGCACTATAGTTCTTGGTGGGTTGGGATCTTGCCAAGGCCCAGTGAACTCCCAAGGTGAAGTGATACAACCTGGCCCATGACAAGTCAAGCCTGAATGATTCCATACCACCCTGTATCTTCTCCAACCACAGAGATCAGAAGAAGACAGAAAGGCAGCTGACTATATACTATTGCCATATTTTTTTTTTAGAAAGAAAAGAAAAACAATCAGACAAAATATTAGAAAAATATGTGGGAGAAAAGTTTCATGATTGAAGGCTGGGCAAAAACCTAATTTTCAGTGTCAAAAGCTGAAAAATACTTGAATCTTATTATTTGGGTTCCTTCTATAGCAAACCCTAATTTCCCTTCAGATCGATGGATGCCTCTGGCAGACAAGAATTAAAAATGTTTTTGGAAAAGTAAAACAAAAAAGTACATTTTTTCCAAAATATTGCCTTATTATTTTAATATGAAATTAATCAAATTTTCAGATATTACATTAAATGGTCAGCAAAAATACCCATGAATTTGCCTCATGTGCAGTGAATTTTACTAGAACACATAATTTTTATATTGTCTAGGTTTAATCTGTTCTAAACACCATGACACTATATCTCACTAGATTATTTATAGATAAGAAATCATATTAATGTAGGCAGACTCTTATCTCTCTGATATTCATGCCTACATTGAAATTTGGTTGGATTTCTGCTTTATTGACTATGCCAAAGCCTTTGACTGTGTGGATCAAAATAAACTGTGGAAAATTCTGAAAGAGATGGGAATATCAGGCTACCTGACCTGTCTCTTGAGAAACCTGTATGCAGAGCAAGAAACAACAGTTAGAACTGGACATGGAACAACAGACTGATTCCAAATAGGAAAAGGAGTATGTCAAGGCTATATATTGTCACCCTGCTTATTTAACGTGTATGCAGAGTACATCATGAGAAACACTCAGCTGGAAGAAGCACAAGCTGGAATCAAGATTGCTGGGAGAAATATTAATAACCTCAGATATGCAAACAACACCACTCTGATGGCAGAAAGTGAAGAGGAACTAACAAGCCTCTTGATGAAAGTGAAAGAGGAGAGTGAAAAAACTGGCTTAAAGTTCAACATTCAGAAAACTAACATCATGGCATCTAGTCCCATCATTTCATGGGAAATAGATAGGGAAGCAGTGGAAACAGTGTCAGACTTTAAGTTTTGGGCTCCAAAATCGCTGCAGATGGTGATTAAAGCCATGAAATTAAAAGACACTTCTTGGAGAGGCGAAACTAAGATGGCAGAGGA
>ML660681.1:1415378-1458350 GCA_007570785.1 Antilocapra americana | reverse complement strand
AGCAACCTAGATGCCCATCAACTGACGAATGGATAAGAAAGCTATGGTACATATACACAATGAAATATTACTCAGCATTAAAAAAAATTCATTTGAATCAATTCTACTCTGATGGACCGAACTGGAGCCCATTATCCAGAGTGAAGTAAGCCAGAAGCAAAAACAACAATACAGTATATTAACACATATATATGTAATTTACAAAGACAGTAACGAGAACCCAGCATGCGAGACAGCAAAAGGAATGCAGATGTATAGAATAGACTCGTGGGCTCTGTGGATGAGGCAAAGTGTGGGATGATATGGGAGAATGGCATTGAAACATGTTAATTATCATATGTCTAATCAATCGCCAGCCCAGGATTTATGCTCGGGGCTGGTGCATCGAGATTTCCCGGGGGGGAGGGAGGAGGGAGGGGGGAGGGAGGGGTTTCTGGAGGGGGAGCATCTGTAAACCCATGGTGTTATCATGACATTGTATGGGAAAAACAATAAAAGGGAGAAAAAAATAAAAAAAATAAAAAATAAAATAAATCCACTGAATCATGACATCAGAATTAAAGTTTGAGGCTTTAGAATGTCTACATCAATCTTTTATTTTTCTAAATTCAAGAAATAGAATTAAAGATAATTTTCATATTCTTCCAAACACTATATACAATAGTGAATCAGCGACACTAATATATTAGAATGAAAAGGAATAAACTATAGTAACTCACTGAAGAATAGGAATGCTGGAATCTGCTGGAAAAAGATTTGATAAGAATTGTTTCTTGATTACACTCCAGTTCTATTTTTTGGGAGGAGCTTTGCAGTCAATTTTTCTCCATTGCTTTTAGTTCTTGCCCCATGAAAATTACTCTATTTTCCATGATTCTCCTTAGACATATCCGAAGAGAACGTGGAAAATACTTTCCTCTATTTCACTCTATTCAGTTTATATGCCAATAGTTATACCCACAGTTGTTTTCTAAGTAGGCCCCTTTATTAGACTTATAGCTAGTTTGAATTTATTAGGCTTTTGGGAAAACAATATCTTAGTCTGTTTTCCCTGAGCTATTTAATCTAATTTAAAGGATTTACAAAGAATCACCTAAATCCATTCAGAGGTTTTTTAACAAAATATGTGATCATGCCTGTCATTGATTTGGTACTTGATAGAGGCTGAATCTTAATTGTCTTTTCTTGCTCTAGAATTTATTATGCTTTTTTAATGTTTACCAGTTTGATATTAGGAACAATTGTATCTTTCTATTTTTGCCTTATACTTATAAAGTACTCAGCTGTTCTTTTGTTTGTTCATTTGTTGTTTTATTCTTTCTTACATTCCCTTGCCTAATTGTAGCACCAAACAATCAAATCATGCATCCAACATTCTGTTTTCTACTTCTTCATTGAAAACAAGTTTATTAGATAATTATCTGCCTTCTAATATATCACAGGTAACACTTTTATAAAAATAGTTGTCATTTTATGTATGAGCTGCTATTTTCCCATTCTCTGAAGTTATTTTTCTTTATGACTTGACCCCAAAGACAATGACATATATATTACATGCTTTGTCACATTAATGCCTTAAATATTAATATCTAGATTAGTCAGCTTTTCTGTGGTATCGAGCAACTCTAACTTCTCTGGGGTTTATCACAATTGAAATTAATTTTTGTTCACATTTTATGTTGGTTCACATTTTACAGCTACAGGTCAGCTGTATTTCCATTTCTTTTTTTTTTAACACTAAATATGCCTGATCGCCTCCTATCTGGAAAATGCTTTGATGACATGTTATTAGCTCAAGTGGCAAAAGAAAAAAAGGTATCTGACAAAATACGTTTGAAAAAAAATAATTAATGGCTTTTAAAATAACTAGGTATACATCATATCTGTTCACATTTCTTGGTCAAACATCAATAAGTTGAGGAAATAGATTTCTTCCTTAGGAGTCATTGCAATGTCCATGGCAATAGACACTGATCCTGTATATCCTCTTACAGGAAGAAAGAGTATATAGTTCAGAATTATAAAATCTACCATGACTTGTTTGGCTTCCCAGTTGGTGCAATGGTAAAGAATCCACCTACCAATGCAGGAGGTATAAGAGATTCAGGTTCAATCCTTGGGTTGGGAAGATACCCTGGAGTAGCAAATGGCAACCCACTCCAGTATTCTTACATGGAGAATTCCATGGACAGAGACTAGTGGGCCATAGTCTATGGAGTCGCAAAGAATGAGACATGACTGAGCACATACACACACACACACACACCATGACTTGTTAGAAAAGCTAATTTTAATACAAAGAAGAGAAGAGCGAATCAATATCCACTTTAAAATCACTTCTATTTTCTCTTAGATATTTATTAACCTCTTGGTTTGAACACAAAGAAATATCAATAGATGAGAACATGCCTTTCTGGATTTTAGAAGTTTCTGAATAAATTTAAAACGCTACTAAAACCAATTGTTAACATTTTGTGCCTATTTATGAAGACATGTAACACTGAAACTCTGGGTAGAGAATATAAGTGCTTTTACCTATTAACTTGAAGTAATTGGAAAATAGTAACAATAGGACTCTAGAAGAATAGATAGTGAGATGGAGGAGGGGGAGTATAAGGGAGACAGATAAATGAAAGTAAATGTATTGTAGAGAGTGAAGCTGACAATCTGATCTTGGGGAAGGAAACCAATTGTCAACTACAAAATGGCACTTGCCACTGACACTTGCCATCTACCTTTACAAGGATTAAATCATGTGTTGCTGCAGATGCTGATTTTCAACACCCTTTGAAAACAGTTTAGGATGGAAGAACAGAAATGAGGTGGATGGAACTGGAGCCTATTATCCAGAGTGAAGTAAGCCAGAAGGAAAAACAATACAGTATACTAACGCATATATATGGAATTTAGAAAGATAGTAACGAGAACCCTGCATGCAAGACAGCAAAAGGAATGCAGATGTATAGAACAGACTCGTGGGCTCTGTGGAAGAGGGCAAGGGTGGGATGATATGGGAGAATGGCATTGAATCATGTTAATTATCATATGTGAAATCAATCACCAGCCCAGGGTTGATGCTCGGGGCTGGTGCATCGAGATGTCGCAGGGGGAGGGAATTGGGAGGGAGGAGGGAGGGTGGTTCTGGAGGGGGAGCATATGTATACCCATGGCGGATTCATGTCAATGTATGGCAAAACCAACACAATAAAGTAAAGAAAAGTTTTAAAAAATAAATAAAGGTAGTCCAGACTGGCAAACAAGAAAAAAAAAAAAAAGAAAGAAATGAGGCACTCTGTGCTTGGGGAAAATTTGGCAGAACAAGAATTCAGATAGATATTTTCAGGAGCTGATTCTGTTAGCTCAATTCTTATATCCCCTTGTATCTAGAAAAGCATTAAGCATTAAAATCTTTCATGGTCATGACTGCTCCTCGTGGCTAGGAAAATCTTCATGAGACTAATAGAAATCTCCTGGAAAAATATGTGCTTGATTGCCAAAATCACCAAAATCTTCACCAAAATCACATATCTTTCCCCCCTACCTCTTTGGAGAAACTTCTCAGAGCTCTCTGAGGTGCTATCTCCTGGGCTGCAGTCTTGATTTTGCCCAAAATAAAACTTATCTCATAACTCTCACATTGTGCATTTTTTTATGACATAACTGATATTGCCTATTTTATTCTATGCTAACCACTGTAGTTGGTGTTTCATATAGTGTTCTTAATCAATTTTCAAAATAATGTATAATTATTTCCAGTTTGTCAATCTGGAAGTCATGAATGAAAAGTATAATTTGTACAATTTTGGAGCCAAGTTTAAAACTCAGGGCTGTCTCTTTTTCCTGTTTCTCCTGTTGTATATCTCAAGTGTGTTTTCATTGTGGCAATGCTTATGTTTTTATGGATATGGAAATAAGTTACAATGACATTTCTAGAGATCTTGAGTCACATTTTGTAAATGTGTGAAATTGCTTTCATCATCTCCTGAATGTATTGTATGGCAATCACCTCAACACTATAAGAGCTCTGAACTAGAGATATCTTTCAGACCAGTAAGAGGGATTTACAGTGAAGATTGACAAAGAAGTTCCAGCTTTCAGTTCAAGTTAGCATATATGTATTAAGCATCTACTATGGTCTAATACTGATGAAATGAGTAAGATATGGACTCTGACTTTGATTTATTCAGAAACTTTGGAACAGGACGCTAGTGAACTTAAAGATAGCAAGACTATCTAGTATAGTAATTCATAATGGAAGCCTATTGAGTTAATCGCCAGAACTCAACCACCACTTCTACTCAAAGAAATACACAACCATTTCACACTTTATCAGAACCTAGGAAAATTAGCAATATATACATGCATCCTCCTACTTATGAACAAGTTAAGTTTTAAGCAACTGTAAGTTAATTTGTCTTAAGTCCAAAATGATATCACACAGGAAATGTTTGCACTAGCTCTCATTGATATGGTTGATATAATGTTGTTCTAACATTTCAGGTTAAATTATTAAAAATAGAGAAATTTATTTATCAATGAAAAATTGTTAGGAATAAAAATAGCAGAAATTATGAAATTATTGTGTGTAAGTATTTTGTAATAACAAAAACCATGTTAAACATTTGTCGTAATAACAACATAAAACTTAAAAAAAATTGCTATGCTTGGTTCGAACAATGGATTCTGAAGCTCTAGATGCTAGAAAATTAGGTACTAAAAACCTGAGGAAGCATCATTTAAAAATCATGATGGTGAACCCATCTGAAAAGAGAAATTGTAACAGGTCATAGGTGTTGGTGTTTGGTGGAAATTTCTCAAACCTGAAGAGAAGACAAAAAATAAAATCAAGCAATTGAGTGAAGTAATTGGAAAGATAATATGAAAAGGAATTGAGTAAGCACAGTCTGGATCTAATATATTATAATTGATTGATGGCATTTTGTCAGAAGCCTAAATTCCTGAAAATATAAGAGTGATAAGATTCATTTCATTGATCTAAATTCAGCATTCAGAATGATTTAGTCAATGGTTTTAGTCATTCCATTTCTCTATGGGCACGACTTTAAAGCACCATTATCTTAGAAACTAAAAGGAAACTATTTCTTTATAGTCACACACATACTGCTTGTGGGTGTTAGAGACTCTACAAGTCACTATCCTGATCAAAATTGTGATTCATTTAATTATAAGACTATGTAGGTCACAATTTTGAGCTTTAGTCAGTCACTAAGACCAGAAAGAGAATCCTCAGAAAGGCTGGTCCCAGCCACAGAATTCATAATCTATTCAGTTGTATCTTGACTAACACACATTTAATAAAGAATATTTACAAATGTTATGCTATAAAATAATTATGTCTTCCTTGGCTTTCATGTTAACATACTTCTCTGATCTTCCTCATTTGCTTATAGCTATTCCTTGAAGTTTCATTGTAGGTTCAACTGTTGCTATTTGGTCACCAAATGCTGGCGTATATTAAATAAATTTATGTACATTTTTTCTCACTCTGTATGTTTCACAAGGAAATCACATCTGTACTATTGGCATTGATGGCATTCATGACTCCTAAAACTTTGTCTCTAAATCAGAGCTCTCTTTTGATACTTCAGACATTTACAGTTCAATTGCCTTTTTAACATTTAACATTTGGATAAGTAAGGGACTTCCCAGGTGGCTCAATGGTAAAGAATCCACCTGCTAGTACAAGAAATGGGAGTTTGATCTCTGGATTGGGAAGATTCCCTGGAGAAAGAAATGGCCCTACTTCAATATTCTTGCCTTTGAAATTCCATGGACAGAGGAACCTGGTGGGCTACAGTCCATAGGATAGCAAAGAGCTGGACATGACTGAGAGACTAACACTTCCACTTGAATAACTAAAGAGGCCCTAAAACTCAAAAGGGCCCAAATATTACTCTTTAGCATATCACCATCTGCCTGAGGAATAAAGGAACAGGTCTTCTCCTAATGTCCCCTGTATAGTAAATAGCACAACTATTCCTGCATTTTAAAACCTAGCACTAATTCTTGCCACTTCCTTCCTCCTCACTTCCTATATGTATACAAATGGTATTGATTTTATTTCCTGTCTCTCATATCTATCCATTTGCTTTTCAATATCCACTGTCTTTCTTTATTTGAAGCAATCATGAAGAGATTCTTGCCCTCTTCTAAGCTGTCTCAGGTTCTGAAGCTAGCTAGGGTAATCTTTTCAAAATGCACATCTGTTCATATCACCACAGCCTGTCATCATGCTCCTTTAAATATTTCAGCACCTTAAAGCCCTTAAATAGTATTTTAAATATTATCCCATTAGGACAATTACTAAAATCTATAACATGGTCTGTAACATGGGTAGTATTAAAGAATGCTCTAACCATTGGACAATTGCACTCATTTCCCATGCTAGTAAGGTCATGCTTAAAATCTTGCATGCTAGGCTTCAGCATTATGCAAACCAAGAACTTCCAGATGTCCAAGGTGGGCTTAGAAAAAGCAGAGCTACCAGAGATCAAATTGCCAACATTCACTGGATCATAGAAAATGCAAGGGGATTCCAGAAAAACATCTATTTCTGCTTCATCGACTATGTCCAAGTCTTTGACTGTGTGAATCATAACAAACTGTAGAAAGCTCTTAAAGAGATGGGAGTACCAGATCATCTTACCTGTCTCCTGAGAAACCTGTATGCAGGTCAAAAAGCAACAGTTAGAACCCGGTATGGAACAATTGATTGGTTCAAAATTGAGAAAGCAGTATGACAGGGCTCTCTGCTGTCACCCTGTTTGTTTAACTTATATGCTGAGCACATCATAGGAAAGGCTGGCCCTGATGAGTTACAAGCTGGAATCAAGATAGATGAAAGAAATATCAATAATCTCAGATATTCAGATGATACCACTCTAATGGCAGAAAGCAAAGAGAAACTAAAGAGCCTCTAGATGAGGGTGAAGGAGGAGAGTGAAAAAGCCAGCTTAAAACTAAATATTAAAAAAAAAGAAAAAAAAAAACAAGATCATGGCATCCAGCCCCTTCACTTCATGGCAAATAGAAGGGGAAAAGGTGGGAGTAGTGACAGATTTCCTCTTCTTGGGCTCTAAAATCACTGCAGATGGTGACTGCAACCATGAAATCAGAAGTCAATTGCTTCCTGGCAGGAAAACAATGACAAGCCTAGACAGCGTGTTAAAAAGCAGAGAAATTACTCTGCTGACAAAGGTCCATACAGTCAAGTCTATAGTCTTCCCAGTGGTCATGTAGAGGTGTGAGAGCTGGACTGTAAAGAAGGCAAAGCACCAAAGACTTGATGCCTTTGAACTGTGATGCTGGAGAAGACTCCTGGAAATCCCTTGGACAGCAAGGAAATCAAACCAGTCAATCTTAAGGGAAATCAACTCTGAATATTCATTGGAAGGACTGATGCTGAAGCTGAAGCTCCAGTATTTTGGTCATCTGATGCAAAGAGCTAAATCATTGGAAAAGCCCCTGATTCCAGGAAAGATCGAGAGCATAAGGAGAAGAGGGCAACAGAAGATGAGATGGCTGGTTGGCATCACCGATGCAATGGACATAAACTTGGGCAAACTTCAGGAGATCGTGAAGGACAGAGAGGCCTGGCCTGCTGCAGTCCATGGAGTTGCAAAGAATCGGTCATGACTGGGTGACTGAACAACAACAACATTATATGGTCTATAAAAATTTAAATGTCTTTACAGTTTTATCTTGAACTATTATCACCTTTTCTATATTTTAGTCACACTCATTTTCTTTCACGTCTTCAAAGTCACCAGACTCCTTCCTGTGAAAGGAATTTTTACATAGTGTTCCCCTTGCCTGGAAGATTTGGCCTTTCTTAATGTATTTTCAAGATTATTTAACTATTCCTTCTCCTTATGATATCATTCAAAAATTACTTAGTTAGGAAAGCCCTCTCTGATTACTTTAGACATCCTACTATTACACATTCACCAAGCACTGTGTACTATTTATCCCTAGAATTTATTGGAGCTGTAATCTAATGCTTATTTAATTATTTGATTATTATCAGAATATTTTATTACCCTCTAAATTTCAAGACATATGGATTTATTTTTCTGTTTTGCTCATAATTGTATCCCAGTTGCATAAGACAGTATCTGATAACACAGTTAAGCATTCAATAAAAATCTGTGAATAAGTGATTTTAAAAAGTGGATATAATACTAACAATTTTTATATTTATAATACAAAACTGTGTTATTTTGTATTTCTAATGGTTTTATAACCATTTTCTTTTTGAAAATAGCTATAAGGGTAAATGTGTTAAAACTTAACATCATTAAACAAATCTAGTACTAAACACATCTTAATTTTCCAGTCATTCTACTTCTTTAGGGACATTACAAGATGTGGCACTAATGTACCAGTAACATTCTTTATGGTCACATCTGAACTCCTTGTGACAGAGACCCAGATCCTATCATGCCTTAGCACCAAAAAAATTCACCATTCCTTACACATTCTTATCACCTTTAAGACCCATTATTATGAGGGGAAAAAAGACAAAACCATTTAAATTGTCTTTGTTGTTAAATGATTATGCTGGTGGTTCCCAATCACAGTCTTTTATAAAAGAAAACTAATCTGACACTTTAAAAAAATAAGTAAAACTTTATTTAAAATGATTGCAATAGAGGTCAAGACTATTGCAGTAGAGGAGAGATTGAACTCAACTCCAAATACAACAAAGACAGATGGAGATTAATATCTAAAGATCAGAGTAAGAACATCAGTGGATAGAGAACTAGATTAGATAGTGAGTAAAGGAATTCTTCCTAAACTGACCTAATAGAATTCTCATTAAAAGAAGGCCAAAGGCTTAGAATTAGGGATGGGGGTAGTGAAGAATTTGATCAGATATCAAAAGGCGGTAGAATTCTCACTAAACAGGCTTGGCAGAAATCTCTGCTAAAATTGGGCTGAGCCAGTCAAGATCCAGAGAAGGCAATGACACCCCACTCCAGTACTCTTGCCTGGAAAATGCCATGGATGGAGGAGCCTGGTAGGCTGCACTCCATGGGGTCGTTACAAGTCGGGACACGACTGAGAGACTTCACTTTCACTTTTCACTTTCATGCATTGAAGGAGGAAATGGCAACCCACTCCAGTATTCTTGCCTGGAGAATCCCAGGGATGGGTGAGCCTGGTGGGCTTCCATCTATGGGTTCTCACAGAGTCAGACATGCCTGAAGTGACTTAGCAGCAGCAGCAGCAGTCAAGATCAAGACCTAGTTTAGAAGAGGGCTCAGAAGAGCCTGAATAAAGTGGTGACTAAAGATTGGTCAAGAATGGAGTCTATCACTCCTCAGAACAAAAGTTCAACTCACATATTCAAATGTTATTTCATACTAATTGTATTACACTCATCTAATTTATGAAAAATTGCAGTCTTAGGAAAAGTTCTGAATGAAACTGGATATATTGTTTCTAGTTTAAAAGTCTATTTTTAATTTTAGTTATTAAATATTTAATCACCCCCTCATATATATAAATACAATAAAATGATGAAAAATAAAGCTAATGAAAAGATGCAATCATCTATTGAAGGATACTGTCAGAGGCGAGTCATGCTATGTGAATTTAAAAACCTTCGAACATAAAGATGGAATGCGTTGTGCCTGTCTGTTGTTAAATTATTTTTTGCATCAAGTATTTAAATCTATGCAATTAAATGCATATTAGTTTGATTTTGGGGTGTGTTTGTGTGTGTGTGTGTCTATGTTTGTGAATTATATATTTTATCTCCACCAATTAATTTTGGCCCTAAAATCTATAAGTCTACATAGTTTGATATTAAAATAAATGTATACACTTCCATTTTGTTTATATTTTTCTGGTATATATTATATCTCATTTCTTTACTTTTAATTCTTCTTTAGTCTTTGTCAGCTGAACAGCATACAGCTCGATCTTGTTTTCTTATATTTTATTTTTATCCAAACTGACAAAGTTTGTCTTTTAATTGGAATATTTGAACCACTTACACTTATTTGAGTTGGTGATATGTTTTTATTTTGATCACGTAACTTTCTGTTTTATATTTGTCCTGAAATATTTTTGCTTACACTCTTCTGTTCATTTAGATGATTTGCCATTTTCATTTCCTTTCTAATATTTTTACAAATGTATTCACTTTGATTTTTATTTTTTAAGCATTACCACAAAATATCCTAATGCAGCTCCTTAAATTAGTTTCTTTTTGACATCTTTTATATTTTTAATGGAAGAATATTTGATTTACTATGTTAGTTTTAGGTGTATAGCATATTGGTTCAGTATTTTTGCAGATTAAACTCAATTATAGGTTACTACAAGATAATGGCTGTAATTTCCTGTATATGAATTATATCCTTGCTGCTTATCTATATTATATATATAATATATATATATTCTCCATATATATATATTATATATATATGGCGATTTGTATCTGTCAATACCGTATGCCTAACTTGTCTCTCACACCTTTCCTTTTTTCTTTGGTAACTGTGAATTTGCTTTCTATACCTATGAGTCTGTTTTTGTTTTACATATGCATTCATTTATAGTCTTTCTGGAGTCTACATATAAGTGATATCATGCGGTATTTGTCTTTTTCTGACTTATTTCAATTAACATGATATTTTCCAAGTCCATCCATGTTGTTTCAAATGACATTATTTCATTGTTTATTTACACTTGTGTAATATTTCATTATATTGTACATATATACACATATACATATGTATATATATACATACATATATTTCTTAATAAAATTTACTATTCATGGACATTTGTGTTGCTCCCATGTCTTAGCTATTCTAAATACTGTGGCTATGAACATTTATGGAGTATATTTATCTTTTGAAATTAGTGTCTTCACTTTTTTCTGGATATGTACCCAGGAGTGGAATGGATGAATCATATAGTAACTCTGATATTTAGTTTTAGTTTTCTTAAAGAAATCTCCGTATTGTTTTCCAGTGTCTGTACCATTTACATTCACAACAACAGTATTCAGGATTCACTTTTTTCCATATCCTCTCCAACATTTTTTATCTGTAGACTTTTTGATGATAGCCATTATGACAGGTATGAGGTGATACCACATATTTGTTTTGATTTGAATTTCTCTAATTATTGATGATGTTAAGCATCCTCTCACATGTTTGTTAGTCATCTTAATGTGCTTATTTTTTTAAATCTATTCTTATCTCTGCTCACCTATTGATTGGGTTGCTTTCTGTTTGTTTGTTTTATTGAGTTTTATGAATTTTTGTATGCCTTGGATATTACCCCTTGACAGTCACATCATTTGCAAATATTTTCTTTCATCACTAGGCTGTGTTTTTGCTGTGTCAATAGTTTTCTTTTCCATGCAAAACTTTGTAAGATTAACTAGACCCCATTTGTTTATTCTTAACTTTATTTCTTTTGCCTTAGAAGATTAATTCAATAAAATTTTGCTATGACATGTCAAAGAGAGTTATGCCTGCATTCTCTTCTGAGAGTTTTATGAGTTTTCATTCTTACATTTAGGTCATTCAACCATTTTGAGTTTCTTTTTGTTTATGGTGTGAGGGAATGTTCTTATCTCATTGTTTCACATGTGACTTACAGTTTCTCCAGCACCACATGGTGAAGTGACTTTCTTTCCTCCACTATATACTCATGTCTCCTTTGTCATAGACTAACTGACTACAGGTGCATGAGTTTATTTCTGTTCCATTTATCACTGTGTTTGGTTTTGTGCCAGTGCCATGCTATTTTTATTACTGTAGCTTTGTAGCATACTCTGAAGTCAGATCTCCAGCATATTTTTTTTTTTTCAAAATCAAGATTCCTTTGGCAATTCAGAGTCTTTTGTGGCTCCATATGAACTGTATGATTATATATTATAGTTCTTTTAAAAATGTCATGAATATTTTGATAGGGATTGCATTAAATCTGTAGATTTTTGTAAAGTATGGCCATCTTAGTAATGTTAATTCTTGCAATCCAAGAGCACTGTGTATCTTCTCATTTCTTTGTGTCATGTTCAATTTCATCAATGTGTTATAGTTTTTAGAGTATAGGTCTTTTATCTCCTTGGTTAAATTTATTCCTAGGTATTTTATTCTTTTTGATGCAATTTTAAATGATTTTTTTCTTTTTCTGGTATTTCAATTCTAGTGTATAGAAACAAAAAATTTCTGTATATTAGTCTTCTTATCCCACAATCTTTCTGAATTCACTTATTAGTTATAAGTTTTTGGCTGGATACTTTAGTGTTCTCTATATCAATTATCATGTCATCTGCAAATAGTGAAAATTTTACTTCTCTTCCAAAATGGATGTGTTTTTTCTTTTTCTTTTCTGATTACTGTGTGTAGGACTAACAATAATATGGTAAATAGAAGTGGCAAGAGTGGCCATTCTTGTCTTGTTCCTGAAATTAGAGGGAAAGTTTTCAGGTTTTCATCTGTGATTATGATATTTGCTGCAAGTTTATTGTAAGTGACCTTTATTATGTTGAGATATATTCCCCCTATACACACATTGATGAGAGTATTTACCATGAATAGATACTGAATTTTGTCAAATGTTTTTCCTGCTTCAGTTGAGATGGTCATGTGATTTTTAACTTTTTCCTTTTGTTAGTGTGGTATATAATATTGATTGGTGAGTGTTGAAATACCATTCTGACCCTGGAATAAATCCAACTTAATCATGGTGTATGATCCTTTTTATATATCATTGTATTCAGCTTGCTAACATTTTGTTGAGGATTTTTACAGCTATATTTGTCAAATATATTGGCTTGTACTTTTTTGTAATGTTTTGTCTAGTTCTGGTATCAGGATAATTATGGCATCATAGAATGAATTTGAAAGTGTCCTATTCTCTTCAGTTTTTTTTTGACTAGTTTGAGAAGGATAGGTATTAGTTCTTTATACGTTTAGTGGAATCCCACTGTGAAGTTGTCTGGTCCTGGACTTTTGTTTCCTAGGAACTTTTATCACAAGTTCAATTTATTTTCTATTGATTGGTCTGTTTATTTGTTTCTTCTTGATTCAACCTTGGAAGACTGTATATTTCTAGAAATTTGCCCATTTCTTCTAGGTTGTCCTATTTGTTGGCGTATAAGTACTCTCATAATTTTGCTATGTCTGTGGTATTGATTGATATTTGTGTTTAATTTCTTATTATTTGGTTTCTCTCTCTTTTATTCTTGGTGAGCCTAGCAAGATGTGTTCTTTGCTTAGTCGTGTGACTCTTAGCAACCCCATGGACAGTAGCCCACCAGGCTCCTCTGTCCATGGGACTTCCCAGTCAAGAATACTAGAATGAGTTGCCATTTCCTCTTCCAGGGGATCTTACTGACCCAGGGATCAAATCTGGATCTCCTGTGTCTCCTGCATTGCAGGCAGATAGTTTCTCATTGAGCCATCCAGGAAGCCTAGCAAAAGGTTTATCAAGTTTGTTTATCTTTATAAAAAACAGCTCTGTTTCATTTATCTTTTCTATTACTTTCGTGGTCTCTGTTTTATTTATTTCCTCACTGATTTTTATTATTTCCTTCCTTCTGCTGACTTTGGGCTTTGTTCTCTTCTGATTTTTTAGGTGGTAGTTTAGGTTGTCTGTTTGAGATTTTTCTTTTTTCTTAAAGCCTTATATCACTATGAATGTCACTCTTACAAATGTTTTTGCTGCATCTTATAGTTTTTGGAAAGTTGTGCTATAATTTTTATTTATTTTGATGATTTTTCTGATTTCTTGATTTGATTTCATCATTGATTCATTGTTGTTGTTGTTTTTTCAGTAACATATTGTCTCCACAAGTCTGTCATTTTCCTGTTTTCCTTTCTGTAGTTGATTTCAAGTTTTATACCATTGTGTTTGGGGAAAAAATGCATGGTATAATTTCTATCCTTTCAAATTCCTTCAGGCTTCTTCTGTGGAGAACCTTTCATGTGCATTTGAAAAGAATATGTATTCTGCTGTTTTGAATATAATGTTCTGTAGATTTAAATTAAGTCCAATTGACCTATTGTTTCATTTAAGAGTACTGTTCCCTTATTGATTGTCTGAGTGTTATGCCCATTGATGTCAATAGAGTGTTAAAGTCCCCTACTATTAATGCATTATTATCAGTTTATCCCTTTATATCTCTGAGTATTTTCTTTTTATATTTAGGTGTTGGGTGTGCATATATTAAAAAATATAATGTCCTCTTCTTGTGTTGATTCCTTTATGACTATATAATGCTCTTCTTTGTTTTTTGTTGTAGCCTTTGTTTAAAAGTCTACTTTATCTAGTGTGAACATTGCTACTTTGGTTTTCTTGTCATTTCTCTTTGAAGGAAATATCTTTTTCAATCCCCTCACTTTCAATCTGTTTCTGTCTTTAGCCCTGAAGTGAGTCTCTTATAGGCAACATATTAAAGGGTCTTATTTTTAAATCCAATTGGTCACTCTATTCCTTTGCTTAGTGCATTGATATTTAAACTGATCACTTAGTCAGTTCACTCACTCAGTCGTGTCCGACTCTTTGTGACCCCATGAATTGCAGCACCCGGGGTCTACCCAAACCCATGACCATCGAGTCAGTGATGCCATTCAGCCATCTCATCCTCTCGTCCCCTTCTCCTTCTGCCCCCAATCCTTCCCAGCATTAGGGTCTTTCCCAATGAGTCAAATTTTCGCATGAGGCAGCCAAAGTATTGGAATTTCAGCTTCAACATCAGTCCTTCCAATGAACACCCAGGACTGATCTCCTTTAGGATGGGCTGGTGGGATCTCCTTGCAGACCAAGGGACTCTCAAGAGTCTTCTCCAATACCACAGTTCAAAAGCATCAGTTCTTTGGCACTCAGCTTTCTTCACTGTCCAACTCTCACATCCATACATGACCAATGGGAAAACCATAGCCTTGACTAAATGGATATTTGTTGGTAAAGTAATGTCTCTGCTTTTAAATATGCTATCCAGGTTGGTCATAACTTTCCTTCCAAGGAGTAAGTGTCTTTTAATTTCATGACTGCAATCACCATCTGCAGTGATTTTGGAGCCCCCCAAAATAAAGTTTGACACTGCTTCCACTATTTCTCCACCTATTTGCCATGAAGTGATAAGACCAGATGCCATGATCTTAGTTTTCTGAACGTTGAGCTTTAAGCCAATTTTTTCACACTCTTCTTTCACTTTCATCAAGAGGCTTTTTAGTTCCTCTTCACTTTCTGCCATAAGGGTGGTATTATCTGCATATATGAGATTATTGATATTCTCCCGGCAATCTTGATTCCAGCTTGTGCTTTTCCAGCCCAGCGTTTTTCATGATGTACTCTGCATACAAGTTAAATAAGGTAGGTGACAATATACAGCCTTAATGTACTCCTTTTCCTATTTAGAACCAGTCTGTCATTCCATGTCCAGTTCTAACCATTGCTTTTTGACCTGCATACAGGTTTCCCAAGAGACAGGTCAGATGGTCTGGTATTCCCATCTCTTCAAGAATTTTCCACAGTTTACAGTGATCCACACAGTCAAAGGCTTCGGCACAGTCAATAAATCAGAAATAGATGTTTTTCTGGAACTCTCTTGCTTTTTCAATGATCCAGCAGATGTTGGCAATTTGATCTCTGGTTCTTCTGCCTTTTCTAAAACCAGCTTGAACATCTGGAAGTTTACAGTTCATGTATTGCTGAAACCTGGCTTGGAGAATTTTGAGCATCACTTTACTAGCGTGCGAGATGAGTGCAATTGTGCGGTATTTGAGCATTCTTTGTCATTGCCTTTCTTTGGGATTGGAATGAAAACTGACTTTCTCCAGTCCTTTGGCCATTGCTGAGTTTTCTATGTTTGCTGGCATATTGAGTGCAGCACTTTCACAGCATAATCTTTCATGATCTGAAGTAGCACAACTGGAATTCCATCACCTCCACTAGCTTTGTTTGTAGTGATGCTTTCTAAGGCCAACTTGACTTCACAGGTATGCACTTATTGCTATTTTTTTGTTTGTTTTCCAGTTGTTTTTTGTGGGTCTTCTATATCCATTTATTTTCCCTTTTACTTCTCCCATTTTGATTTAATGATTTTTCTTTTTCTTAGTAAGTTTAGTTTCATTTATTTTTACATTTTGTGTATCTCTTGTAGGTTTTTGATGTGTGGTTGTCATGGGATTCATATATGTTGACCTGTAATTATATCTACTGATTTAAACTGATTGTCATTTAATTTAAAACACATTCTAAAGTATCTACATTTTACCTCTCCAGTCCACAATTTTTTTCTTTTGATATTATATTTTACATATTCATGCTTGAGCCTTTATTCTTTATCATAACTATAGTTGCTTTTATAATTTTTTGTCTTTTAATCTACATATTAGCTTATATAAGTGATCTTCAATCCTACTGTATGTTTGGCTTACCTATTGGGATTTTCTCTTTCCAAATTATTCTTACCTCTTACCTCTTTTCCAAATGTTGAGAACATACTTCAACAATTATTTTAAGATATGTTCTACATCAGTTAATTCATTTAGTTTTTGCCTATCAGTGAAGTTATTTATCTCTCCTTCCATTCTAAATGATACATTGCTGGTAAAATACCTTAGTTTACAGGGATTTTTTCTCCTTTCAGCATTTTGTATTGTGTCACTCCCTTGTGGATTGCAAATTTTCTGAAAAGAAATTGGCTGATAGCCTACGGGATTCCTTTGTATATGCTTATTTCTCTCAATGCCTTTAAAATCTTTTCTTATAGGTAATTATTTCCATTTTAATTATGATATATCTTGTTGAAGGTTCGTTTGAATTAATTATGTTTGGGACTGTCCTTGCTTCCTGTATGTCAATGTCTGTCTCCTTTAGGTTTGGGAATTTTTCAGCTATAATTTCTTCAAATACATTTTTGATAATTTTTTTCTCTCTCTTATCCTCTGGACTACAATCATGTGAGCGTTGCCATATCTGATGTTATCTCAGCGATCTCATACATTATATTCATTCATATAAGTTATATATATTTATATATATATATATATGTAATGATTTATTTATATATATGATTTATTTTCTCATTCTCAATTGGTCTAGGGGCTTAATTTCTTTATTTCCACTGAAAGGAGAAGCAAAGCCTTATAATCTTAGGATTTTCAAATTGAAAGATTCTCAAAAACTATATAATCCAACACTTCCATTTTACAATTTAGAGAACTGAAATCAACATCATTTAAAAACTTCTTCAAAATAGCATGCCTTACTAGGATTAAGAACTTAACTATGATCAAAGCAAGAAATTCTTATATTTTATATATAGAAATTATCCATAGGGATAACAGAAACAAGCAGTCACAAATCTGTCATTGAAACTCAGCTCTTTTAAATATCACTCCTTATATATCATTAAAACAGAAACTTTTGATGTGATCATTTGGATGAGCTGTGCATTTTAAATTAATACACAGCAGACGCTATCAGCAGCAACAAAATGGTTTATTCTGCAACTACTATTTTAAGAAGACAAAGCAGCACACTGTGACTAATTTTTGGTCTAGGTAGCAAAACCTTTAATTAAAACTTGACGATTTAAAAGGATTCAAATTTTGGCATATTTACTAGAAAAAATATGACAGTACTCTTTTAAAAAATCCATTAGCTTATTTTAATTGGAAGGTAATTTCTTTACAATATTGTGGTGGCTTTTGCCATACATCGACATGAATCACACATAGGTTGAAAGTACTCTTGTATAGCCCACTGCTGCCATCATTTATCCACAAGGTGGCATTGTAAGCCTTCAATATAAAAATTATTTCATCAAGTGATTGTGCTGAGATTGTGAAAAGATTCTCAAGGGAAGAAGATATAGATAAAAACAAAGGTCTACTTGCTTCTTGAAACAAAATTTTTCTTAGACATGATAAATAACAAGAAAAATTAAGGACTGAAGTTACAAACTAATGCATCATAAGAACAGTGAAGTAGATCACTTCAAGTCATTTAGATTTTTTTTTATTGTTTAGAAGATTCCTTTCCTGATATATTTGGTAAAATGTTAAGGGCATTTCATGAATAGACAATAGTGGCAACTGACTTAGAATACTATGATGTTTTAAGGAGTTAGCCAAACTGGGGTTTGCAAACATGCAATTGATAATACACAAGTCCTGACTCTACAGAGAATAATTTAGACAGCAAGGAAATCAAACCAGTCAACCCTAAGGGAAATCAATCTTGAATATTCATTGGAAATACTGATGCTGAAGCCCCAGTACTTTAGCCATCTGATGGGAAAAGCCGACTCATTGGGAAAGATTGAGGGCAGGAGAAGGGGAGAACAGAGGATGAGATGGTCGGATGGCATCACTGACTCAATGGACATGGATCTGAGCAAACTCTGGGAGACAGTGAAGGATGGGTAAGCCTGGTGTGCTACAGTTCTTGGGGTCACAAAGAGTCAGACACAACTGAGTGACTGAGCATGAGCACAGCACACAAGAGATTATTGAAAAGTGATTTATTTTCTCATTCTCAATTGGTCTAGGGGCTTAATTTCTTCATTTCCACTGAAAGGAGAAGCAAAGCCTCATAATCTTAGGATTTTCAAATTGAAAGATTCTGAAAAACTATATAATCCAACACTTCCATTTTACAATTTAGAGAACTGAAATCAACATCAGTTAAAAACTTCTTCAAAATAACATGCCTTACTAGGATTATAGTCATCCCTTCAGCTATTGCATTTAGTGAATACAGATTCTTGATGAAAACACAATAGTGATGTGGAGCTTTTAAGAAAATCATTAATTGCATTAAAGGAGAAAAAATATATAAAACTATGTCTAAATGACACTTAAAAAATAGCTGATTTTAACTTTCCAAAATCACACAGCTACTAATTGGCATAACAGACACTCAAACAATGAAGCTAGTGGTCTTAACCAAACTGAGATAGCTTTTATCCCTAATGCCTAAGTAAATATTTGGATATTAAATATTTAGTGTTTAGTTACTATAGGCATAAGTAAATATCTATCAAACAAAAAACTAAACAGAATGAACATTATTTGCAGAACTTTTGTGGAAGTGGCTAGAGGAAGAGTACAGAACTAAATTTAGTTTAAATATTTAACTCCTTCAAATGTTCTTTTCAAACCTATATTCCCCTTACTCATTCTACTTTTTAATTTCTGCTAAGTAGTTTGCAAATTTATAGTGTTGTGAAAATGATCACTGATTTTTTTTTCTCCCTCCCACTGAAGTAAAATATTGGAAGGGTCTTTCTGTTCTTGACTGCAACAGAAACTCCTGCAGTGAAGTGCTGGCTGCTTAATTTCCCTTATTGAACAACAGGAGCTACAAAGGCAAAGGGGTCACACTATATGGATTAGGATGCTGAGCCCACAGCAGGAAAAGTCAGTTAGGGGTTACAAGTAATAAGGGAAACCATTGGCTGTGCTATAGTTTGTATGAATGTGAATATAAGCTCTGTACATCTCAGGGGCTGATGTTTGGGACTGAAATAATTTCAAAGGACCTCTTTGTTTTAATTTACCACTCATACAGAGAGAAATAAAAAGGTCTATTCTCCTAGGGCATAAAAGATACTATGGGAAGTATAACAGACATTCTCATTTTCAGACTCTCAGGGTAGGACTTATTAAACCCATGTCAGCAGAGCTTGGCGGTCTGAAAAAGTAAATGCTTAACTTACCACCCACCTAGGAGTAGCTCAGACCTTGGGAGAAGCTGACTCAGCATGTTTCAAAGTTAGATTCAAAAGTTGTTTTCCGATCACCTGACTCTAACAAAAAATAAAATGGAGCAAATCAGGCTCAACAGACTAGCTAGCCTTAGAGGGAATCCTACTTCTTGAAAAGAATGGGCTTGACTTTGGACATGTTTTCTGCTTAAATGATACATCATTTCACATCACTGTCCATTGCAGCTTTAGTGACATAAAATACAAAGATCAGTCAATTGTTTTCTTTTTACCTATTAGTCTTGACCCTCTTTGAAGAAACACTCTTTGGAACAAAATTATGAGGTTTACTCTTCCTACTTGGCCTTTTGGCTAAGATCAAGTGTAGTACTCTTCCTAGTACCTCTCTAGGGCTTGTGAGAATATTGTTTTGGATTTCATAGGACGGTCAAAAATATATAAATGACACTCAGAATAGGTATATTCATAGCATCTGCTACAAATTATCTTCTATCATGGTAGTAAATGTGTCTTTGCACAAGTGTTAAAAGAAGAGGCAGACTGAGTTGGCCTTGCCTGCTCATTGATAATCAACCCTTACACAGTAAGCTTCAGGAAACATTCTTTTGATAGATTGTGTTCCTATGAGAGTGGCTGCAAAATTGGAGGCAAAATATCTTCCTACCTCAGGCTTTCCTGATAAACCATAGCAACTCAGTATGGCTAGTATGGGATCCCCAAGCCTAATCATAGCCACCTGGCTCCTTTGTGATTTGCTTCATTTTTATTTTGTTTGACACTTCTGAAGCGGTGCTTTTCTAACAGCTGAGTGGCCTGTAGCAGCTGACTGCTGAAAGTAGTTTTCACTTGTGTAGAGACCACACACACAAGGAGAGAGAGAAAGAGAGAATGACAGTGAGAACTAAAGAGAGAGAGAGAGGAAATGTGTGAAAAATTGCAATGGCAAGGACTGTTACAAAAAGAAAATGTTTGAAAAATTGAAATGACAAAGACTGTTAACCGCTTGTCTCATTGTCACAGACAAACTGAAAAGGCTATTGGCAATCTGAGCATTTGAAAGGTGACAGGACATGGCTATTGAGGGTCCCTCTCCCCACAGGAATCTTACAAAGGTCAGGTTCAAAGGAATTCTGGTTTACTTCTCAATCTATCAGGCTTAAGATATCACAGTAAAACTACTATGGAAGGATGTGGTTTTCACTGTTGGGCAAATTGAAAATTATTTAACTTTTCAGAATTGATTCAGTATAATTATAAGTTTGGTCCCTGATGATAGTAGCTTCATAGATTTAGAAAAATTCCAGAACAATACTCAAAAAGAATGATGATTCAACTTCTCACTGAACAATATTCAGTGAAATAAATGGTTTTTGAGGTGGGGAGTGAATTCAGAATCTAAATGAGGTAATGAAATAAATCATATTTATAAAGTGATACATAAATAAGAACACATAGAAGGGAAGATATAGATGCTAATAATAATTGAAAAGGATGGCATATAAACCTGTATCATTATCACATAATAAAATCTCCATTCAGGAGTTTTATGCAGATTCATGTATGAAGGAATTTCCCATCTTACAGCCACATAAAAGTTTTTGAGAAAGAACATAACTGTGCATTTTCATTTCAGTGGTAGCTGAAACAGTGATGCAGGGAATTTGACAGCTAACGCATGTGTGATTTCAGTTATACAATTAGCAAGTATACCAAAGTTGTCCTGGTACAAAGAAATAGTACCAACCTCTACTTCATTTTATTAGTTATGAGAAAAGAATGCTGAGCTGTGATGAATACAAACAATCCATCAGAGATCAATGTATACACTGTTACTCTTAGCAATAATGCTGCTGCTGCTGCTGCTGCTGCTGCTAAGTCGCTTCAGTCGTGTCTGACTCTGTGCGACCCCATAGATGGCAGCCCACCAGGCTCCCCCGTCCCTGGGATTCTCCAGCAAAGAACACTGAGGTGGGTTGCCATTTCCTTATCCAATGCATGAAAGTGAAAAGAGAAAAGTGAAAGAAAGTCACTCAGTCATGTCCGACTTCTAGCAACCCCATGGACTACAGCCTACGAGGCTCCCCTGTCCATGGGATTTTCCAGGCAAGAGTACTGGAGTGGGTTGCAATTGCCTTCTCTACTATGTACTAGGAAATCATATATAGAAAGTGATAAATAAACAAGAGCACACAGAAAGGAAGATACAGATATTAATAGTAATTGAAAAGAATGACAAGCTTATATCATTATCACATATCACAATAATAAAAAGTCTGTTCAGTAGTTTTATGCAGGATCATGTGTAAAGGACCATGTATGCAGTACCATTTCTTATATAGTACCTTACAAAAAACATCAATGAAACTCTTTATCCCTGTTTTCCAGGGTTAAGAAAGTCATTCTCAAAGTGGTTAAGCACTTTTCCCAAAATCTCACCTAAGTGGCAAAATCAGAATATAAAATGCCTAGTGTTTCTTCCCATAAATCTTCCCCTGTCAAACCATGTATTATTTTAAGATATTTTCTGAGAGCTATTTCATAAATATTCCACAGAAAAAAAGATCGAGGAGGAAAATAGCTATGGAAAAGCCATACTACTTCATGACTATTGGTAAAGTTCACTGTGTATTAAGAGTATTGATAGTTCAAAGTATCATGATAAATGACTTAATTTTTAATTATAATTTATAATCTCTGACTGATCTGAATATAGAAATCCTCTTTTGAGAATATTAATTAATATCCTTGAAACTGTTCTTAGGTCACTGGTTTAGGAAATCTCACTAATATAAAGAAACTAAAGATACAAACTAACCACATCATGATTTTATATTTGTATTGCAATACATGCTTTTCAAAGCACTTTCAAAATAATTTCTCATTTAATTTTTATAACAATGTAAGGCATATTTGGTGATGTTAGCTTCATTTTATCAGTCAAACATTATCAGGTTCAATGAGGCTATCTGTTGTTCAAGGTCACAACTAGTAAGTAGTAAAGTTTGGACAAGAATTTTTTCTTCCCAACTCCCAGTCTTATGTTCTTTATGGTATACTATGTAACACTGCTAAAGTACTGTCTTTCCTCTAAGTCTCAAAATAAGAATAATTTACATGTTTTAATGCGTGCTGAATCAAACGTTGGTGACAAGATTTGAAACAATGCATAAATGTGAAAAAAATGCCCTATAAATTCTGTAGCCGAAGCATAAAGAAAAACATCATAAGCCTCCCCTCTCCCTGCACCAAAGAAAATTGCAAGACAAAATTTGATGGGTTGACTATATCAAGATTAAGTGTTTCTATGTAGTGAATGATTCCAGTCAATCTATTGACTGAAGTTATTTGCAATGTCTATAGCTCATCAGGGACCAATGTCTAAAATAAACAATTGAACCACATATGAAACAATGAGAAAAATAAATAAAAAATAAGCAAAGAACAAGAACAGACAGGAAAAGGAAACTTCAGTGATTAAGTATCGGAAAACTTGCTCAAAATCATCAGCAATGAGAGAAATGTACATTAAAACCATGTTAGGCCACTTTATATTCATTTGCAGAAAATTGAAACAATATGTTACTTATTGGCAAGAATGCGGGAAATATATACTTTATTCACTATTGGTAAATGTAGACAGGCTTCTCAGGTGGCATTAGTGGTAAAGAACCTGCCTGCTAATGCAGGAGACATAAGAGACCCAGGTTTGATCCCTGGGTTGGTAAGATCCCCTGGAGTAGGAAATGGCAACTCACCTCAGTATTCTTGTCTGGAAAATTTCATGGATTGAGGAGCCTGACTGGCTACAGTCAGTGGGGTCACAAGAGCCAAACTCGACTTAACAACTAAACCACTACCAGTACCTGATTCAGAAGCAGGATTTTCCAAGAGCCTGAGGGTCTAAAAGGGCTTCTCTGATGGCTCAGATGGTAAAGAATTTGCCTGTGGTGCAGGAGACGTGGGTTCCATCCCTGGGTCGGTAAGATCCTCTGGAGCAGGGAATGGGAGTCCACTCCAGTATCCTTGCCTGAGAATGGCATGGACAGAGGAGCCTGGTGGGCTACAGTCCATAGGGTCATAAAAAGTCAGACACAACTGAAGCAACTTAGCACACATGCAGGCATGTAAATAAACTTCTGTAGCCATTCTGGACACTAATGTTGTAGAACTGGCCAAATTAACTACACACATAAACTATGACCTAGTAATCTCTCTACTGGATCTATAATCCAGGAAAATTCCCACATAGTGTTGATACCATAGGAGAATATATAAAAGGATATTTATTGTAGCCTTGCTTGAAATCTAGGAGTCTATCCCTAGATATTTCTCAATAGAAAGTAAAACATGGTGGATGTCACTTCTGGCTTTTGCTCAGAAATATAGAGAGCTCCATGTATAGGATTCCCTGGTGGCTCAGACAGTAAAGTTTTCCTATAATGTGGGAGACCTGGGTTCCATCGCTGGGTAGGGAAGATCCCCTGGAAAAGGAAATGGCAACCCACTCCAGCATTCTTGCCTGGAAAATCCCATGGATTGAGGAGCCTTGGGGGCTATAGTTTATGGGGTTGAAAGAGTCAAACATGGCTGAGTGACTTCACTTTCATAGAGAGCTGAAAAGAGCATCTTTCTCATCCTTACAAAAAGAAAATCATGGAGAAAATGAAAATCAGGAAGTTTCCTGATCCTAACCCTAAAGCCAATAGCCAAATATCCTAAAATCTAATGAGACACTGACACCTACAACAAGAAACCAGATTCTAGCATTGACTTACTTGGAGACGATATCATTGATTACCATATAAGACAGTAAAAAGATCCAGGTAAAAATATTAACAAGTTGATAAAGGCTGAAAGCATGAGCTAGGGTGAGAGTGTGAAGAGTTTGGGAGTGTCAAATATATTGTGGTTAGTACTCTCTGGGAAACTTTTAGAACTCCATGAACCCCAGCAGGTTCTCACTAGGAAGGTGAGAGGAATCCTGGTAAAATCTTCTTCATAGTGCTGGCTAGAGGAAGGGAAAAGCAGCCTTGGGCAAAATTCCACCCAGATCTATCTCCTCAAACTCTCCTACAGAAAAAAAAAACCCTTAATCTTCAGGGAAGAATAACAAAAACTGTACCCTTAAGACTTCAGAACAAGGAATATTATCAGATATAAACAGGGATATTAGATAATGATGGAAGAGTCAATTCACCAAGAAGATATAACAATCCTAAATATTATGCTTCAAACAAGAGAGCCTCAGAATATACAAAGCAAAAACTTACAGAATTGAAAAGAGAGAAAAGCAAATCCATAATTAAAATTGGCCACATCAACATTTCTTTCTAATGTATTGATAGAATAAGTAGGCAAAAAACAGTAAGAATATAGATGATCTGAACAACACAATCTTTGATATTTATACAACACTCTACCTAACAGCCTACTACACATCTTCTCAAATGCACATTGAACAATCACATAGATATACCATATTCTGGACCATAAAAGAAACTTTTAAAAGAATATTCTAGAAACATAATTGAGCTAAAATCAATAACAGAAAGTTATCTATAAAGTACCCACATATTTGGAAATTAGCTTACTTCTAAATAATCCATATATCAAAGAGGAAGGCTTGGGCAAATTAAAATTATTTTTAATTAAAAGAAAATAAAATAGAGTGTATCAAAATTTGATGAATGCACTAAAGCAGTGCTTGGGGAAAATTTAAAGCAATTAATATTTGTATTAGAAAAGAAAAAATGAAATGAAATCAGTAGCCATCTAAATAGAGAAGATGGCAAAATTAAACTAGAATTGAACAGAACAAAATAAAAATAAAGGTTATAGCATAAATCAAATGAAAGCAGAAAGATTAGAAGGAAAATTAATGAACACAAAAGATGTTTCTTTGGAAAGATTAATAAAATTGATAAATCTCTAACCAGAGTGACCAAGATAAAAAGACAGAAGACACAGGTACCACTATCATTAATAAAAGAGTGGATCACACTTCTGATCCCACAGACATTAAAGGAATGTCTTTTAAAGGAATGTCCCTTAAAGACATTTAAGGGAATACAATGAGCAAGTTTATAATAATAAATTGGATAACCCAGATGAAAGGGACCAATCCCCTTAAGTATACTATGGCAGATAGAATAATGGTCTCACAAAAAATGCCATGTCATAATCCCAAGAACTCATGTATATGTTACTTTACTTGGCAAAAACACTTTGACTATGTAACGTGTTTTGAAATCAGGAAATGTGATGCCTCCATTTTTCTTTCCTTCTCAAAATCTTTTTAGGTAATTCATAGTCTTTTGTGATTCTATATGAATTTTAGAATTATTTTTTTTCTATTTTTGTAAAAATTGCCAATGGGATTTTGATAGGGATTACATTAAATCTGCAGATTACTTTATTTATTATAAATGTTTTTAAAAATATTAACTCTTCCAATCCTTGAACACTGGAGATTTCTCCATTTCTTTGTGTCTTGTTTATTTCATCAATGTTTTATAGTTTTTAGTATACAAGTCTTTACCTCTCTAGTTTTTTCTCCTTAAGTATTTTATTCTTTCTGGATGCTATTGTAAGTGAGACTTTCTTAATTTCCTTTTCAGATAGTTAATTGTTATGATATATAAATGCAGCTAATTTTTATTTGTTGATTCCGTATCCTTTAACTTTACTGAAATTGATTATTAGTTCTAACAGGTTTTTTGGGGGGTAGTCATTAAATTTTGAGGAATTTCTATAGTTGTTGCACTCTTTTTTTTTTCATTTCCTTTGACAGCATCATCTGCAAACAAGACACATTTTACTTCTTTTCTGATGTGGATGTCTTTTTTTCTTTTTCTTACCAAATTGCTCTGGCTCGAACTTCCAGTATTGTGCCACATAGAAGTGGTGTGAATGAGCATCATTATTGTGTTACTGATCTTGGAAGGAAATGACACACACTGGGGAAAATGTAGTCTCTTCAGCAAATGGAAAAACTGTCTATCAACATACAGAAAAAATAAAATTAAAAACTTATACCATACACAAAAGTTCACCTCAAAACATATTAAAGATTTACACATAAGACCAGAAATTATAAAATTCCTAGAAGAAAACATAGAGAAGAATCTTGACACTGGTCCGAAAGTACAGACAACAAAAATAAATATGGGTGAGACTACATCAAACTAAAGTTTTCTGCAGTGCAAAGGAAACAATCAACAGAGTGAAATGGCAACCTACAGAATGGATAAAATACTTGCAAACTGTATATCTGATAAGCAGTTGATCTACAAAATATATAAGAAACTTCTGTAATACAACTATAAGGAAAAATGCAATTAACAATTGGCTAAAAACTTGAGTAGATGTTTCTCAAAATCACTTGAAGTGGGTGACAGTAACATGAAAAACTGTTCAATGTTACTACTCATCAGGAAAATGTGAATCAAAACCACAGTGAGATATCAACTCACTCCTGTCAGAATGTCTATTATTAAAAAAAGGCAAGAAAAAGCACTGGTGAGGATATGGTAAACTGAAAACTTTGCACTCTGTTGGTGGGAATGCAAAATGGGGCTGCACCATATATCAAAATAATTGAAATCAGGATAACAAAGATATATTAGGAAATCCAAGATCATTGCAACAGTATTTTTAATTGCCAATATATGAAAACTACCTACATGTCCATCAAAAGATAAATGGATAAAATAACTACAATGAAATACAATTCATCCTTTAAAAAAGAACAAAATATGCAATATGCAGCAACATGGATGACCCTTGAGGACATTATGCTAGGTTAATTCATCCGTTCACACAGGATGAATATTACATGATTCCAATTATATGAAGTATCTAAAAGAGTGAAATACGTATAATCAAAAAATAAAAAAAAGAGGTTGACCAGGGCCTCAAGGAGGGGAAATTAGGATTTTTTTTCATCAATACACATAAAGTTTCAGTTAAGCAAGATGAGTACGCTCTAGAGATCTGTTGTACATTGGACCCATAGTCAACGATAACATATTTTACATTTTCAAAACATTTTATGAGGTAGATCTCATGTAATCTATTCTTAGACAATCAAATACAATTTTTAAAAGAAACTAAAGGCATCCATTATTCCAAGACTGACATCAGCATCATGGTGGCATTAAGATATTTCTGTTTGATCCCCTTTTCAAACAATGACTATACATACACTCCTGAGCAAAAATTTTTAATGAATAGTGTGAGATACAGCACCATATGCCAAGAGACCCCAGAGAAGGCAATGGCTCCCCACTCCAGTACTCTTGCCTGGAAAATCCCATGGCCCGAGGAGCCTGGTGGGCTGCAGTCCTTGGGGTCGCTAGGAGTCGGACATGCCTGAGCAACTTCATTTTCACTTTTCACTTTCGTGAATTGGAGAAGGAAATGGCAACCCACTCCAGTGTCCTTGCCTGGAGAATCCCAGGGAAGGGGGAGGTTGGTGGGCTGCCGTCTATGGGGTCGCAAAGAATTGGACAAGACTGAAGCGACTTAGCAGCAGCAGCCAAGGGACCCAGAAGGAGTCTTGCTGAACTGTGCCTCTGGTAATAGGCACACAGAATTTTATACAGGCTGTAGGACCAGTGGAGCCAAACTAACTTGCCCAGACCCCTTCACCATAGTCAGAAAACAGTGGAGAGTACTGACCTGGGCAGATCCAAACTGGAAAGATAAAAGTAAAATTACTTTTTCTTTTCACACACAGCATGATCCCTTATGTAGAAAATCCTAAAATGTTCAGTCTCTAAGTCATGTCTACCTCTTTGCACTCTCATGGACTGTGGCACACCAGGATTCCCTGTCTTTCACTATCTCCAGGAGTAAGCTCAAATACATGTCCATTGAGTCAGTGATGCCCTCCAGCCATTCCACCTAAAAAAATGTTAGAACTAATGCATTAAGCAAAGACGTAGGGTACAAGATCAACAAATAAAAATCTGTTACATTTCTCATAATAAAAATGGATGTCAAGACTTAGCTATGCAGTTCCATAGCATTGCTGCCTTGGCATTAATTTTTTTGGCCAAGCAGTCTGTAATGACCTTAAAAAATGTTAGCCTCCTTATCTCTAGAGCATGCCCCTAAGGTATGCACTAGACAATAGTCCATAGAACCATAAGCAAGTGTAAGATTTTTTTAAAATTTTCTTTACTTTATTGTGTTGGTTTTGCCATACAATGACATGAAACCACCATGGGTTTACATATGCTCCCCCTCCAGAAACCCCCTCCCTCCTCCCTTCCGATTCCCTCCCCCTGGGACATCTCGGTGCAGCAGCCCCGAGCATCAATCCTGGGCTGGCGATCGATTTCACATATGATAATTAACATGTTTCAATGCCATTCTCCTTTATCTTCCCACCCTTGCCCTCTTCCACAGAGTCCACGAGTCTGTTCTATACATCTGCATTCCTTTTGTTGTCTCGCATGCAGAGTTCTCCTTACCATCTTTCTAAATTCCATATATATGCATTAATATACTGTATTGTTGTTTTTCATTCTGGCTTACTTCACTCCAGATAATAGGCTCCAGTTCCGTCCACCTGAGTAGAACTGCTTCAAATGAATTTTTTTTTAATGCTGAGCAATATTCCATTGTGTATATGTACCACAGCTTTCTTATCCATTTGTCAGTTGATGGGCATCTAGGTTGCTTCCATGTCCTGGCTATTGTAAACAATGCAGCGATGAACATTGGGGTACAGGTGGCTCTTTCAATTCTGGTTTCCTCTGTGTGTATGCCCAGCAGTGGGATTGCTGGGTCATATGGCAGTTCTATGTTCAGTTTTTTAAGGAATCTCCACACTGTTCTCCATAGTGGCTGTACTAGTTTGCATTCCCACCAACAGTGTAAGAGGGTTGCCTTTTCTCCACATCCTCTCCAGCATTTATTGCTTGTAGACTTTTGGATGGAAGCCATTCTGACTGGTGTAAAGTGGTACCTCATTGTGGTTTTGATTTGCATTTCTCTGATAATGAGTGATGTTGAGCATCTTTTCATGTGTTTGTTAGCCATTTTTATGTCTTCTTTGGAGAAATGTCTGTTAAGTTCTTTGGCCCACTTTTTGATTGGGTCGTTTATTTTTCTGGAATGGAGCTGCAGGAGTTGCTTGTATATTTTTCAGATTAATTGTTTGTCTGTTGCTTCATTGGCTATTATTTTCTCCCATTCTGAAGGCTGTCTTTTCACCTTGCTTACCAGAAACTATAAAACTCCTAGAGGATAACCGAGGCAAAACTCTCTCCGACATAAACCAAATCGGGATCCTCTATGACCCACCTCCCAGAATATTGGAAACAAAAGCATGAATAAACAAATGGGACCTAATTAAAATTAAAACCTTCTGCACAACAAAGGAAACTATAAGCAAGTGTAAGTTTTTAATATGACTTCTCAAGCATCCTTATGATCTAGTTTTCCCTAACTCCCTGTGCTTTACTCTTATTCAACCCTTAGATAAGATCCCCATGGGACTTAAGAAAACCCCACTTACTTGGTTTGAATTGAATAATCCAGCCTTAGCCTAGAAACCCTAAAACACTCCACCTATTCATCCTATTAAAGACATGTGCCCCAAGTCCTATTTTTCTCTTCACTCTGTCTTTATCTCCCTGGGTGGTCCCTTGAGGCAAGCCAAGTACTTTCTCCAAGACCTGTGAATAACAAACTTTTCTATTTCACTTTTGTGGTCTGTTATTGAACCGATTCACCATCTGGTGCCCTGTGCTCCACTTAATATGTGTTTATTTCATAGATCCATAACAATTGATTCATAAACAGGATGGTAGAGTTGTTCTCATAATCTACCTTGGGGAATGACTTTTCGCTGCAAATGGCTGACTAATTGGCTCTCCTCAGGTGGGTAATTCTATCTGGGGTAAGTCCACCACTTGCTGGCATTCATTTGTACTGCTTTGCACTGCATCATACTGCCTATGTGGTACACTATCAAAGTTTCACATCCAAAAGTGTAATCAATAGAAAGAAAAGAAATGGCTCCCTTAACTTCAGAGCACTGCTTATCAGAAATGGTTTGAGGTCCCATAGATGTGTTTTCCACCTGCTAACACCCCACAGAGGGTAAGTTCCCCCTAGCAAGTGTTTGACATTGGGTATATATATTTTTTGACTCTAAGCATAGACACTGCTGCTGGTTGTTTGCTGAATTGTTTAACGTTGTTTGAAATCCTGTTGCACAGGATCTTATTAACAACTTAGTTAACTGATCTTAGTTAACTGAGACATGGGAATGGCAACTTCCCACACATTAGTGGGCACTACTGGATAAAGATGTCCGGAAGTGCCCTTACAAGGAAGAGAGGGGAACTACCCTTCCCTGACCACTGTTTATGCAGGGTAGTCCTGTGGACTCCAAGTCCTAATCAGTACAGTAGGGAGATTGTCACTGGGAAAGACATGATTCCTTGCAAAGGCAGGTATAGACAGGGCCTGCAGTCATTTTCTTGCCCATGTACCTTACTGCTATTACACCTTGTTTCTCAACATTATAGGATATCATAGGTCCCATCCATGGCACATTGTAACACAAGATTTAATGGTCCAATATAAACAGCCTGAGCACCTAGTGCTAGTGAAACCTAAAATGTCAGAGGAAGTTATCAAGCTCCTCACAAAATGTAAAATTCTCATAGAAGTAGCCTAGGTGCCAAAGCCCTACTCCTGTGCTCTTGGATTCTAGGAGCCAGGCCAGTGAACCTGCCACCATTGTCCTGGTGGGGGCTAGTCCCAATCATAAAGAGGTTGATTGGGAAACTCTGGAGAAGGACATGACCACCTATGAGTACAAACATTGGAGACATCCACCACATATCTTTTTGATAACCATTAAGATCAAATAAATAAGAAATCAGAGAATTAAAGACTGAAACTCCAAATTTTACATGTCTTGAACCTCAAAATATTTTAAAAGATTGTATACAGCAAGAGAGAGAAAAAGGAATTGTCTGCTGAGTTACTACTCATAGTCACAGAAATGGGGCAACAGGACAGTAATTCTAAAGGCCCTCCAAATGCACAGACCTTTAAAAAAGAGCCTGAAGACCAATTCTGTAGAGACATGGGTGACCCCAATTCTCTACCCATGAAGGGCTATCCCAGGACCTATACCATTATGCCAACTAGACTCAAAGCAAAGGCTACCACTGCAGACAAATAATCAAGATTTCCCCAAAAGAAGAAACAGTTTAAACCCAAAGGCACAAGTTTAAAAGATATAGAGGGAGAACCCCTTCCTTTGCTTACTTAGATTTTATGACCTGGTGTTAAGCTCATTCATCTATTTCAAAATTGTGAATAAGCACCCTGTTAACTACCTGGCAGCACTAGAAGTCATTTTACATTTGTGTGAATGTGCTTTGTCCCTCCATCATGTCTGACTCTTTGAGACCCTATGGACTGTAGCTTGCTAAGCTCCTCTGTCTGTGGAACTTTCCAGGCAAGAATACTCAAGTGGGTTGCCATTCCCTCCTCCAGGGTATCTTCCTGATCCAGAGATCAAACTCAGGTCTCTTGCACCTCCTGCATTGAGAGGTGGATTCTTTACACTAGTGCCACCTGGGAGGCCCTTTATGGCAAACCAAACAATACATTCAAAAGCATACTAGTTGTAAAAAATACTTCCTCGCAATGCCTCTAGCTTGACCTGCCTAGGCTCCATGGTCAAGGAACTCTGCATGCTGTGTTTGCTGTTCAGTGCATTAGATTGCAGGTTTTTCTTTCCACCCAGTGCATCATGAGAGATCCTACTCCTCTCATTACTTCAAGCACCACCAGCAGTACATCTTCTACACCTAAAATTGCTAACTCCACTTATCTTCACATTTTATCCATAAGCCCCTTCCCATTATACATCATAACCCTGACCTATACCACAACCTAGTGGCCTAGATCTGACACAACAAATACACTCCAAGGTAGGTACACTCCAAAGTATCAATCCAAGTCTTGCAAATAAAATGATGTTGGATCTGTCACCACACAGAGCCAGATCAATAGCCTCATGTCACTATTTCTCTTACAGTTCTCCCTAATGATCAGTCCCTGGTGCTAATTCTATTCAAAACAATGTGAGTCTCATCCACATGAGACTCTTAATCTAGACCCCAAACAGGATACACTGTGGATAAGTATCAGCAGTGAAACTCCCATGGTGGTATCTTTTAAGGGCTACCTTATTTATCATTCAAGATTGTGTTTGAATATAGCTGGTAACCCTTAAACTACCATACTCAAACTACTATACTCAAACACAACCCTTAATGATAAATAGCACTTCATTCTGACTTCATTGTAGACTTGACTCAAGAGTTCAGGAGCAAGCCCTGCCCCATACACAAGCTATACATCGAGATGACCCCTATTATTGCAACATGGCTACCTTTAATATTACAATCCCCCTTTACTCTCACAGCAACTCCCCACCAGAAATGCCTCACTTGCATACTAAAAGAAACATTCTTATCCATATTATGCTGGGACTGGCTAATACCAATGGAATGATGGGCATAGAAACAGGTTATATTCCTCTAATCAAATAAGATCAAACATTAAAAGCCACCCAGCTAATATCAGCCACCCTAATCAACCACATGCTGACACCACATCATAGTCTGCATCTGGAGTGACGAGAGCATGACTTGCTAACACAAATGGTAACTGATAATTGACTGACTGATGTTAGATTTCTTATATGCTGAGTGGGGTGAAATCTGTTCTATATAGGACACCTCTTGCTCATGAATGTATATTAATAACTCAGGACAAGTACAGGCCAATCTGTAGAAGATATATCAAGATATATAGGTCATGTATAATATAAGTGTTTGTGTAGCATATATGTCAAAGGACACAGATATTGTTTTCTGAGGGAGCTTCCAGGTGGAACAGTGGTAAAGAATCTGCCTGCCAATGTAGGAGATGCTAGAGACATGGGTTAAATCCCTGGGTTGGGAAAGATTCATTGAAAAGGTATTTCAATGAATTCTCATACTCCACAACGTCCCTAAATTGTTCTATGTCTCTCACCATCCACCTTGGGGCATTGGCTAAGAACTGAATTTCAAACAGTAGCATTGACTTTATTGTTACTGCCTTGGTTAAATGTGCTTTATGGTGGCTTTAGAAAGCAATGTGTGCTCATTCAGTCATGTCCAACTCTTTGTGACCCCATGAGCTATAACCTGACAGGCTCCTTTGTCTATGGAATTTTCCAGGCAAAATCACTGGAACAGTTTGCCATTTCTTACTCCAGGTGCTTTTCCCAACCCAGAGATTGAACCCATGTCTCAGCACCTCCCGCATTGGCAGGCAGATTCTTTACCACTGCTCCACCTGGGAAGCCCCCTCAGAAATCAGTATCTATGTCTGTTAACATATGTGCTACACAATTATTATTCCTGATGTTGTGGCATCACTAGATGGATTGTCAAATCTAGCTGACCTATTCAATAATATTTCTGTCTCAGCTTCCATTTTCTTGAACAAGCAGCATTTCCAAACCTTAAACTGACTCTAGCTCCCTCCTGTAAACACATGCTTTAGATAAGAGCCTACAGTAGTAGTAGTGTAGTGTTAGTCCCTCAGTCGTGTCCGCTTCTTTGTGACCCCATGGACTTTGTCCTGCCAGACTCCTCTATCCATGGGATTCTCCAGGCAAAAGCCCACAGAGTGACACATAAATGCAAATTTCTGATATGAAAGAGTCCTTATAATACTCTGCCTCCCAGAATCTTCCCTTTTCTCCTTTGTCTTTAGCTTCTCTTTTTTTTTTCTCAGCTATTTTTAAGGCCTCCTCAGACAACCATTTTGCCTATTTGCATTTCTTTTTCTTGGGGATGGTCTTGATCTCTGCCTCCTATACAATGTCACGAACCTCTGTCCATAGTTCTTCAGGTACTCTGTCTACCAGATCTAGTCCCTTAAATCTATTCCTCACTTCCCTGCATAATTGTAAGGGATTTGATTTAGATCATACCTGAATGATCTAGGGATTTTCGCTACTTTCTTCAATTTAAGTCAGAATTTTTCAATAAAGAGTTCATGATCTGAGCCACAGTCAGCTTCCAGTCTTGTTTTTCTGACTGTATAGAGCTTCTCCATCTTTGGCTGTAAAGAATATAATCAATCTGATTTCAGTATTGACCATCTGGTGATGTCCACGTGTAGAGGCTTCTCTTGTGTTGTTGGAAGAGGGTGTTTGCTGTGACCAATGTGTTCTCTTGGCAAAATTGTGTCAGCCTTTGCCCTGCTTCATTTTGTACTCCAAAGCCAAATTTGCCTGTTACTCCAGGTATCTCTTGACTTCCTACTTTTGCATTCTAGCCCATTATAATGAAAAAGACATCATTTGGGGGTAGTAGTTCTAAAAGGTATTGTAGGTCTTCATAGAACCATTCAACTTCAGCTTCTTCACATTACTGGTTGGGGCATAGCCTTGGATTATTGTCTTGGATAATGAGGGGCGAAATCATGTTTAGAATCAAACCCCATGCCCAACAGAGAGTCTCAGAGGGCTCAAACAAAACCTTGTGTGCACCAGGAGATACCACAGAGACTGATCTGCCTTTGAATGTTTGAGTACCTCCTGCAGAGATACAGGTCAGCAGTAGCATGGCACAGGGGCTGGGGCTCTGGGCCCAGCACACTTGCATGTGACATAAGCCCTCTTTGATGATATTGCCATTAACCGCATCATAAAACCGCCAGAACTTACACAGGATTGGGGAAACAGACTTTTGGAGGGAACAAACAAAACCTTGTATGCACCTGAAGAGACTTGTATGCCCACAAGAGACTGACCCAGAGTAGCCAGTGAGTGTCTAGGAGTCTCTGGCAAAGGCATGCATTGGTTGTGAGCTGCTGTAGGGTCAGGGACACTGGGTGCCACAGTGTGTGCAGGGAGCCTTTTGAAGAAGGTTGCCATGATCTTCATTACCTCCACCACAGTTTGGTCTCAGGTAAAACAACAGGGAGGAAACACAGACTAGCCCAGCAATAGAAACTTGGATTAAAGGTTTACTGAGCATGGCCCCGCCCAGCAGAACAAGACCCAGGTTCCCCCACAGTCAGTCTCTCCCATCAGGAAGCTTCCATAAGCCTCTTATCCTTATCCCTCAGAGGGCAGACAGAATGAAAACATAATCAAACTGAAACCTAACCAAACTGACCACATGGATCACAGCTTTGTCTAACTCAATGAAACTATGAGCATTGCCCTGTAGGGTCACCCAAGAAGGACGGGTCATGGTGGGGATTTCTGACAAAAGGTGGTCCACTGGGGAAGGGGAAAGCAAACCACTTCAGTATTCTTGCCTTGAGAACCTAATGAAGAGTATGAAAAGGCAAACAGATATGGCACTGAAAGATGAACTCCCCAGGCCAGTAGGTGCCCAATATGCTACTGGAGAAGAGTGGAGAAATAACTACAGAAAGAATGAAGAGATGGAGCCAAAGCAAAAATAATGCCCAGGTGTGAATGTGGCTGATGATGGAAGTGCAATCCAATGGTGCAAAGAACAATATTGCATAGGAACCTGGAATGTTAGGCACTAGGGTCCAGCCCTGGCTGGATCCAGGGGTTTTGAGGGATGAGTGGTGTTGGCAAAGTACTGAGCTGAGTCAATGTGTTGTTCGAGCAGTCTCTCTCTGTTACTTTATTGTTGGTTTTACAATTTTATGCCCAAAGAACATCCCCATTACATCACACATCATTCAAGGTTACATTTTGCTTTCATCAGGCACAGCTGTGTGGAGGTTTGTGGGAAAAGCTAGGCTTGAAACTGTTTTTACTCCAGTGACCTCGACCACTATCTGTCTTACTCTATTCTGAAAACCTTGTCTGCAATTACTGTCTCACCCCTGCTATTTTATAGCTAAAGATAAAATAAATGAGGGGTTAACTAAGACAGATACAACTGTTTGTGTTATGTCCATACACTCTGGTTTTTACAAGGAAATGGAACAATGAGACAGTCTAGCAGCACTGCTTTAGCAACAAAACCCAATTAACCTTATATAACTACTATAATGAATTCCTATGTATATATTATCCTAAAGCAATCAATGTCTCCAACTATGCTGGCTACAGTTATAAGCATTCCTAAGTCTCATCCCTCTTGGTCTCTTAAGAAAAGGAGTCTCCACCATGGAGTGGTCGGGGGAGTGGGAAGTGGAAAGGTGACCCAAGTACGATCCCATCTGGAGGTGGCTTTGCCAAGACCCCCAGGATGGCATGAACAAAACTTCCAAGAAAAATACCAGGAGGGGCCTTGCCCAGGAATGTCCCATAAGGAAAATCCGCTTTGCAGTTTCCTTCTCAGTCTCGTGACTTTGTCATCCGAGCGAGGGGGGCATCCTGATGGCTCCCGGCAGTTAGGTCCATGAATCAAGGCAAATTGGAAGTGGTCAAATAGGAGATGCAAGAGTGACCATCGACATTTTAGGAATCAGTGAACTAAAATGGGCTGGAATGGATGAATTTAACTCAGATGGCCATTATATATACTTCTGCCTGCAAGAATCCCTTAGAAGAAATGGAGTAGCCCTCACAGTCAAAAAAGGAGTCTGAAATGCAGTTCTTGGGTGCAATCTCAAAAACGATAGAATGATATCTGTTCATTTCCAAGGCAAACCATTCAAAGAAGACATACAGATAGTCAACAAACACATGAAAAGATGCTCAATATCAGTAATTACTAGTAAAATGCAAATCAATACCATAATGTGGTATCACCTTGTTGCTGGCCAAAATCTTAGCTTTCTCCATCCACCAAAGCTGAATAAAAAATACAGAGTTTGGAGAAAATAGAGAGATGACTTTAATTCTCATGCCTCAAGAACTGTACCTCAAGAACCTGATGGTTCAGATGGTAAAGAGTCTGTCTGCTATGTGGCAGAAACAGGTTTGATCCCTGGGTCAGGAAGATACCCTAGAGAAGAAAATGACAACCCATTACAGTATTCTTGCCTGAATAATTCCCTAGACAGAGAACTTGGTGGGCTACAGTCCATGGGATTGCATAGAATTAGACATGACTGAGAGACTAATACTTTCAGGAACTGTGTCCCATTTCCATGAGGAGTGTAGGGGCTTATGTAAGATGAGGACTCGCAGTCAGAAGTCAGTGATGAGGAGCAAGAGTATTAGGATCTTGATTTCTTCCTCCTGTATTGTTTCAAAGTCAGTCATAGACTGGGAAAACAGGTTTGAAGTGTAGCTCCTGAAGAGTTAGGGGGCAGAAAACCAAAGTTAGTTACAGACATGTAGAGTTAGGAGGAGTTAAAATAAAGAAACTAGGAATGTTCAGGCCTGCTCATTGTTCTCTTTATCTTCTTTATTGTCAGGAAAGGAAAATAAATAAAAAATCATACCTCTTTTTTTCTTCTTCCCTTTCACTGCAACAAATTCCCCCTGTCAGTTTAACTCCTCCACGTCAGTGGAGAAAGGGGAATAGGTGTCATTCTCTTATGGCTGAGTACAAAACTTCAGTTTTGCTGTTTGACAATCACCAGCTGTTCATCACATGGGTCTATTTATCTCCTGCTTCAAATTTTCCTCAAGAGATGTGAATCCCAAGAAATCTTTATTGGGGTGGTGAAGGATGGACGGACAGTCTTCTTTAACATCTTCAATGCTAATGCCGTCTGCTATTAAGGGGACTCAGGATGATTTTTGTGGTTATTCTGAAAGGATCTGTTCAGAGGTGTGAATATAATCTCTTTGGGGATGTGGGATTTCTCTCTGTGTCATCATCATCATAATCTAAATCTGTTCTCATCTGGAGGAGACAAAATTTAACAGATAGTTAAAGAAAAAAAAAAAAAAACACCAGAGACCACAGTTCAGTAAAAGAGTTATTGAAACTAGGAGTCAAGAAGGAGTAAGAACCAAGTTATGTTTGATGACACTTTTGATTGTGGTACAGACCGGGTCAGTGCTTGGGACTTCCTGTCCAGAGTAATGGAGCCATTTGGACTCAGAAGTAGCTAGAGGAATGACAACTTAAAAATCAATGGACAAAAATAGAAAAATAAATCAAGCCTGAATCTTAATTTAAACGTAACACTTCAAGGAAATTTGTAACCAGGTAGTCAGTTGTCTAGGTTTATCTCAGTTCAGTTCAGGCTCTCAGCCATGTCCGACTCTTTGCAACCTCATGAATCGCAGCACATCAGGCCTCCCTATCCATCACCAGCTCCCAGAGTCTATCCAAACCCATGTCCATCGAGTCAATGATGTCATCCAGCCATCTCATCCACTATCGTCCCCTTCTCTTCCTGCCCCCAATCGTACCCAGCACCAGGGTCTTTTCCAGTGACTCAACTCTTCGGATGAGGTAGCCAAAGTATTGGAGTTTCAGCTTCAATGTCAGTCCTTCCAATGAACACCCAGGACTGATCTCCTTTAGGATGGACTGGTTGGATCTCCTTGCAGCCCAAGGGACTCTCAAGAGTCTTCTCCAACACCACAGTTCAAAAGCATCAGTTCTTTGGCAATCAGCTTTCTTCACCGTCCAAATATCACATTCATACATGACTACTGGAAAAACCATAGCCTTGATGAGATGGACCTTTGTTCACAAAGTAATGTCTCTGCTTTTAAATATGCTATCTAGGTTGGTCATAACTTTACTTCCAAGGAGTAAGCATCTTTTAATTTCATGACTGCAGTCATCATCTGCAATGATTTTGGAGCCCCTCAAAATAAAGTCTGACATTGTTTCCACTGTTTCCCCATCTATTTCCCATGAAGTGATGGGAGAAGATGCCATGATCTTAGTTTTCTGAATGTTGAGCTTTGAGCCACCTTTTTCACTCTCCTCTTTCACTTTCCTCAAAAAACGTTTTAGTTTCTCTTAGTTTTTGGCCATAAGGGTGGTGTCACCTGCATATCTGAGGTTATTGATATTTCTCCTGTCAATCTTGATTCCAGCTTGTGCTTCATCCAGCCCAGCGTTTCTCATGATGTACTCTGCATAGAAGTTAAATAAGCAGGGTGACAATATACAGCCTTGAAGTACTCATTTTCCTATTTGGAACCAGTATTTTGTTCTGTGTCCAGTTCTAACTGTTGCTTCTTGCCCTGCATACTTTGTCAACAGACAAGTCAGGCGGTCTATCATTCCTATCTCTTTCATAATTTTCCAGTTTATTGTGATTCACACAGTCAAAGGCTTTGGCATAGTCAATAAAACAGAAATAGATTTTTTTTCTGAAACTCTCTTGTTATTTCCATGATCCAGCAGATGTTGGCAATTTGATCTCTCGTTCCTCTGCCTTTTCTAAAACCAGCTTGAACATCTGGTTCATGTATTGCTGAAACTTGGCTTGGAGAATTTCTGGTCTGATGCATGATACAGGGTGCTTAGGGCTTGTGCACAGGGATGTCCCAGAGGGATGGAATCAGGAGGGAGGTGGGAAGGGGGATATGGAAGGGCAACACATGTATACCCATGGCAGATTCATGTCAATGTATGGCAAAATCAACATGATAATGTAAAGAAAATAATTAATTAATTAATTAAAAAAATTTTTGAATATTACTTTACTAGCATTTGAGATGAGTGCAATTGTGTGGTAGTTCAAGCTTTCTTTGGCATTGCCTTTCTTTGGGATTGGAATGAAAACTGACAGTTTCTGGTCCTGTGGCCATTGCTGAGTTTTCCAAATTTGCTGGAATAGTGAGTGCAGCACTTTCACAGCATAATCTTTCAGGATTTGAAATAGCTCAACTGGAATTCCATCACCTTCACTAGCTTTATTCATAGTGATGCTTCCTAAGGCCCACTTGACTTCACATTCCAGGATGTCTGGCTCTAGGTGAGTAATCACACAATCTTGATTATCTCAGTCATGAAGATCTTTTTTGTGCAGTTCTTCTTTGTATTCTTGCCACCTCTTCTTAATATCTTCTGCTTCTGTTAGGTCCATACCATTTCTGTCCTGTATCAAGCCCATCTTAACCTTTTATGTGGCTATCAGTTATTACATATGTGTTGGATTTGTTTTTTGTTAACATGTTATCCGGAGCAATTTCATTGTCTAAACATATAATAGTTTTGAGAAGAGACCTTTAAAAATAAAGTTGTAGTTATGTGCTCCTAGCAGACTTTGTTTTTAGAACGACTGATGGCATCCTAAGTCTGACACAGTTCAGAAAACTCAAGTTCTTTACAATACAAGAACTTGTCTGAAATCACACCATAGTGTCACCTAGATATTTCCATAGCTACTCTATTTTGACTTTAATTCTAATTTTTTCTTAATAACCAAAGCAGCTGTCACTGTCAATGATGTTAATGCTTCTCTAGGTATGAGAAGATACAAGAATCAGGGCTCATAAAAACGTCCTCCTGAAAATTTCTAACTATCTGAAGGGTTCTTCTGCCACTTTTTCCAGAACACAGAGTGCCTCATTCCTAATTTTCACCCTAAATTCCTTTCGGGGGTGTTGAAGGTCAGCAGCTTCAGTGGCCATGATTAAATCTTTGTAGCAGTAGGGTGAAAAGTGTCAATCTCCAGTTGGCAGAGCCCCTTCTGGGTCATGAATCTGACCATGATTTGGGGAAATTACATGACCATTTTGTCCCAAGGTGCTAGAAATGCTCATTCCCAGGTCTTGTGACAATTTCATGGACAGACCACTCAATGTGCTGTCACTGGACTAGGCCATAAAACAGTACTGAAATTCTCTGGACTACCTGTACCTACTGGTCTCCTGTGGTCCAGGAAAGTATTCCATTTTGTTGTTTCTCCCCATCTCTAGAGTTACACCATTATGATGATTGATCTTATACATAACTGTATTTCTGATCAACTGCTTTAAGTCATCTGCATGTGTGCATGCCAAGCTACTTCAGTCATGTCTGACTCTGTGCAACCCCATGGACCATAGGCTGCCAAGCTCCTCTGTTCATGGGATTCTCCACACAAGAATATTGGAGTAAGTTGCCATGCCCTCCTCCAGGGTATCTTCCTGATGTAGGGATTGAACCCATGTCTCATGTTTCTCTTGCCTTGGCAGGTGGGTTCCTTGCCTCTAGCGCCACCAGAGAAGCCCCTTAAGTCACCTTATCATCATTATTGTTGTTGGAGGACTGGTTACACACTGGGTCCAACGAGAAACAATAATCTTATAAAATAAGACATAAATAATGCAGATAACAATGTTGATAAAGTCAGAGCTTAACGGGGAGACAAAAGCATAAACAGTTTGAAAGCAAAGAACAAATTAAGTAAAGATTAGTATAACTAGTTGTAATCCAGTTGCAGTACGAGAAACAATAATCTTATAAAATAAGACATAAATAATGCAGATAACAATGTTGATAAAGTCACAGCTTAACGGGGAGACAAAAGCATAAACAGTTTGAAAGCAAAGAACAAATTAAGTAATGATTAGTATACATTAGTATATAGTTGCAGTAAACCATCGAGCCCATAGAAGAGCCAGTTAGAGAAGTTAAATTTTCACAGGTTCATGTAGAGACAAAAAGAAAATGTTTTATTTCTATAAGAGAAAAGGTTTCCCTGAAAAATAGATTCAAATGAGTATATTTTCTAAAGTTATAAATCATACTCATCAGTTCATTCAACCCCTTGTAATTGAACTTTGATGACTGTTACAGGCATGCCTATATTTAGATCAACAAACTTAAAAGGTACCAGGTATCAACTTAATATTGAATATTTTCCAGTTCCACGTGAATCTGAAAGTCATTTTGATCAATTTCTTTAAAAATAGTGCCATTTGTAAAATTAGATAGAGCTCCTTAGAAATTTAATTTTGTTATTATCTTTTAGAAGTAAAAATATCTCATGTATAATGTTTACACAGACATAAACAGGCAGACTAGATATCTCATTATTTCCTTTAAAGCCCTAGTAACAAGTCAAGTATTATGATATAAACTTACTAGTTTATAAACAGTTGGTATACATTAAGGTTTCTTGTTCAGATGATTAAGCTTTACTATCTGAAGTTGAGGGAACTTTACTGAGCATTTTAGATTTAAAAGTGTAACTTTCCACCCACTTGGTTGCTGTTCCTTGAGGCCAATGTTCATATTCTTATATAGACATTTACAAGACAAAGAAAAATGTTTAGTTTTCAATAACTGTCCTGTTACTAAAGTTAATAAAATTAGTGACAAGATTTTTAATCAAATTGATATTTACTTTAAAAAGTTCTGTGTTCT
>ML660681.1:1392613-1402867 GCA_007570785.1 Antilocapra americana | reverse complement strand
CTGGAGGGGGAGCATATGTAAACCCATGGTGATATCATGTCATTATATGGCAAAACTAATAAAAAAAAAGAGTCAGAGCTGGGGGGAGGTGAGGAATCAAAGTAAAAAGACAATTCAAGCCTTGCAAATGTCCCCTAAAATGGCAAGCCTCAGGCAGGGGATGTGTTAGTTTCACTTCCTTAAAATCCCTGACAGGTGGACTGCTCAGGTTATGTCCCTAAGGCAAACCATTATGAATGTTTATAATAACAAACAAACAAAAAAAAGTGTTAAAGTCACAGAAGAAGATCCAGAATAAATTTAAAAGTAAGCCTTTCTGGTTATAGGGCCAGTGAATTCATGAGTTTAAGTTTCAGAGTCTCCTAAGACTTTCGACAGTTGCCTGTCAAAAACAAAACCTCAGAATCTGGACTTTTTGAAGCATTTTGCAATTAGACCAAAGTTTGGTATCCATATGTGACAAAATCCCACCATTCCTAGGAAAGCTCTGGAGTTGTCTGTGGGCTAGATTTAGTAATTTCCTAGTTTCTCTAGTTTTAAAAGAATCCATCATTTGGCCACCAATAGAGTATAAAAAGATCTCTTATATGCCTAACAGGAACAAACACACAATAGAACAACTTACAAAGATCAGATAGAAAATTCATATCTCAAAAACAAATAGAAATATAAGTTTTCCCTTAGGAGGTCTTTGTTGAAAGTTACCAACCCAGTTTTTTTTTAAATCACCTTAACTATGTAGGCAATAAAAAGAGCCCCCTGGGGGAAAATTTATGTGTGTGTGATCACCTTTAATTTCCAGTTAAATAAATACTTGTCTTAACTATAGATAGATCAGTCAGTTAGGATTTTCCCTAGGGGACTCTGAGATGGAACTTCAGAGGGAGTGTTTCCCATTCTTCCTGAAGCAGGTCCTATCAGATGTCTGAATGTGCAAACTAAAGTAATCAAACCAACCAGGCTAGCAGGAAGTCACCAAAAACAAAGCAAATGGCAAAGAGATGTCCAGAAATCCAAAATCAAATGTCAAGACCGCCCAAGTCCCACTAAGACTGTAATGCTTCTTCAAAGCAGGGGCTTACAGAAGGGGATCCCTTCCATAAGGAGAAACCCCTTATGCCTCAGCCTGGAGTTCTACAGTTGAGTTGTAGCCATGCGTTCTGGGAAACAAACTCACTCAGAAGGACAGTGAAGATAGTGGAGTGCAGTTTATTACACCAGTGGGCCCAACACAGAATCTCCTCTTAGCCAAGGACCCAGACCAGTTTTTGTGAAAACCTTATATACCCCAAGCGTAAGTGTCCAAACCTACCTCCCCTAAATTCCCTGAAACTAGTCTGAACAAAGGAAAAGAAAGATACAATCAAAGTTAACCTGTGATTCATAAGCCTTAAGCCTAGGTAGTTAACAGTGGACAATTATCAATAGGCTTGTGGTCATACCCCAATAAGCATAATAGAATGTATGATTCTATTTGGTTACACAGATAATTAGGATAGGTGATGGAGAGCTCTGGGGATCTTCCTTCTGGGGGCCTGGTTTTTCAGTTGGTATGTCCTTTCCATAGGTATAGCTCAAAGTCCACAGTCCAGTCCAAGATGGAGTCCTGCTTTCAAGATAGAGTCTATTCTGTTTCCTCTTTCAGAGTCAGCAGGTCAGTTCGATAGGGGCACAGCCCTATGGTAGGCAGTCTGTGGCCTTGTTGTAGCCCCGCACTCTGGGAAGCAAACTCACTCAGAAGGACAATGCAGATAGTGAAGTGCAGTTTATTACACCGGTGGGCCCAAGGCAGAGTCTCCTCTTAGCCAAGGACCCCCACCAGCATTTGTGGAAATCTTTTATACACGTGTATGTGTCCGAACCCACCACCCCAAATTCCTTGAGACTTACATAAACAAAGCAAAGGTAAATACAATCACCATAATGCCATTATTTATGTATCATGTGTTCAGTCAATAATCAATAAACCTGAGGTTACATTCCAAATAGTTAATAATCAATAAGCCTTAGGTTACTATCAGAAAAAATTATGACCTGTCCGGAACCAGGGGTGATTAGTGTATGTTTTCTCTTAGGAGATAAGTAACCTGGATATGATCTTCAAGATTACCCTGTCCAGAGGGGGTCTTATCCTTCCATTGTAATTTCCACAGGCACTAAGCACAGAGTTCAGGGTCCATTGGAGAGGTAGCCAAGCATGATCAGTATGAACAGGCCTGAGATAGAGATCAGACCCTATGAACTCCTTCTTCAGCCTGAGAGAAATTTCTTAACCCTCTGCTCTCCCAAAGGAGGTTGACATGGGGAGAGATCCTGAGCTTTCAATTGAGCCAAGTTTCCCTGTGGGGCTGCCTGTCCATGATCAGATACCAAACAAGGCCGCAAAATTTTTGTTGGCCAAAATCTTGGCTTTCTCTGCCCACCAAAGTGGAATAAATATACAGAGACAAAGTTTGGAGGAAATAGAAAGGCAGTTTTAATTCTTAGTCAGTGGAGAGGGGAACACAGTTAGTCTCATGCCCCAAGAACTGTGCCCGCCTCATGAGGGGTCTAGGGTCTTATATAAAATGAGGGCTAGCAGTAGACCACCTTACCTGTCTCCTGCAAATCTGTATGCAGGTCAAAAAGCAACAGTTAGAACGGGACATGTAACAGCAGACTGATTCAAAATTGCAAAAGGAGTACATCAAGGCTGTATTTTGTCACCATGCTTATTTAAGTTGTATGCAGAGTACATCATGTGAAATGCCAGACTGGATGAATCACATGCTGGAATCAAGATTGCTGGGAGAAATATCAATACCCACAGATATGTAGATGACACCAACCTTGTGGCAGAAAACTAAGAGGAACTAAACAGTTTCTTGATGAGGTGAAAGAGAAGAGTGAAAAAGATGGCTTAAAATGGAACATTCAAAAAACTAAGATCATGGCATCCAGTCCCATCATTTCATGGCATATAGATGGGGAAACAATGGAAAGAATTTCAGAATATTTTCTTGGGCTCCAAAATCACTGCAGATGATGACTGCAGCCATAAAATTAAAAGGTACTTGCTCCTTGGAAGAAAAGCTATGACCAGTCTAAACAGCATATTAAAAAGCAGAGACATTATTTTGCCAACAAAGGTCCATCTAGTCAAGGTTATGGTTTTTCCAGTAGTTATGTATGGATGTAAGAGTTGGACCATAAAGAAGGTTGAGTGCTGAAGAATTGATGCTTTGGAACTGTGGTGTTGAAGAAGATTCTTGAGAGTCCCTTGGACTGCAAGATCAAACCAATTGGTTCTAAAGTAAATCAACTCTGAATATTCATTTGAAATACTGATGCTGAAGTTGAAGCTCCAATACTTTGGCCACCTGATGCAAAGAACTGACTCATTAGAAAAGACCCTGATACTTGGAAAGACTGAAGGCAGGAGGAGAAGGGGATGACAGAGAATGAGATGGTTGGACAGCATCTCCAACTCAATGGACATGAGTTTGAGCAAACTTGGAGAGATGGTGAAGGACAGGGAAGCCTGGCATGCTTCACTCCATAGGGTTACAAAGAGTCAGACAGGACTGGGCAACTGAACAACAAAGCAGTCAGGAATCGGTGATGAGAAACAAAAGTGTTAGGATCTTGATTTCTTCCTTTTGCATTGGTTTAAAGCCAGTCATAAGTTGGTATCAGAATCCAGTAATTGAGTCTGGCAGTTCCATGGCTTTGTGGCCTTCTTTCTGATGCCTATCTACAAGGGGAATTATGCTGTATGGGTAAATACCAAATACAGGGTGTATTTGGCATAGAGTCAACAGAAAATAAATGACAATATAGCTCCTGCAGAGTTGGGAACAGAAAAGCAAGTTTAGTTAAAGACATGCAGAGTTAGGAACAGTTAAAGTAAAAAGTCTAGGAATGTACAGGCCTGCTCACTCTTCTCTTTATCTACTTTGTTCTCAGGAAAGGGAAAGGCAAAAAAAAAAAAAAAACGCTCATTCCTCTCTCTTTTTTTTTTCTTTATTACTGCAACAACCTCCCACTTTTCAGAATGGCCACCGTTAAAATGTCTATAAATAATAAATGCTGGAGAAGGCTTGAAAAAAGGTAACCTTCACATACTTTCAGTGGGAATATAATTTTGTAGAGCCATTATGGAAAACAGTATGGTGGTTCCTTAAAAAACAAAAATAGAGCTACCACATGATCCAGAAATCCCACTCCTTGGCATTTACCCTGAGAAAACCATATATTGATAAGATAATATACACTTCAATATTCATAGCAGCAAAATACACATATATAGAACATTCCACTCAAGCAGCAGCAACCACAATCTTCTCAACTTCATATGGAAGATTGTCGAGGATCTATGCAATTTTAGGCTACAAAACAAGTCTTAACAATTATTAAAAGATTACAATCATTTCAAGTATCTTTTTCAACCATAAGATTATGAAATTAGAATTCAATAATGGAAGGAACATTGGAAGATTTTTAAATATGTAGAAATTAAACGACATACTCCTTAACAACCAATGGGTCAAAGAAGAAAACAGAAGGGAAGCAGAAAATCTCTTAAGATTAATGATAATGAAAACACAAGAAACCAAAAATTATAGAATGAAAAAAGCAAAAACAAAATCTTAAGAAGGAAATTTATATTAACAAATGTTCACATTAAAAAAGAAAAATTTTAAATAAACAATCTATCATACACCTAAAGAAAGAAGAAAAAGAAGAAACTGACCAAAGTGAATAGAAGGACGGGAATAATGATTAGAGAAAAATAAATGAAATAGAGAATAGAAAATCAAAATATAAAGTCAATGAAACCAAGAATTAGTTTTTTACAAGATTAAAAAACTTTAAGAGAACCTTATCTAAACTATCAGATGAAAAAGAAGAAAAATAAATTAAAAAGTCATAAAAGAGACTAGCATCAAAAATTACACATCAATAAATTGGATAAGCAAAAAGAAATGGATAAGTTCCTAGATATATGCAACCTAACAACTGGAAAAATGACAAAATAGAAAATGTGAACATATCAATAATGAATAAGGAGATTGAATCTGTAATATGACTTCCACCAAAAGAAAATCTCAGGACCAGATGACTTCATTAGTGAGTTCTACTTTGTGGATGAGGGTAAGGGTGGGATGATATGGGAGAAGGGCATTGAAGCATGTTAATTGTCATGTGTCTAATCAATCGCCAGCCCAGGATTGATGCTCGGGACTGGTGCAGCGAGATTTCCCGGGGGGGAGGGAGGAGGGAGGGGGGACCCGGAGGGGAAGCATATGTAAACCCATGGTGATATCATGACAATGTATGGCAAAAACAAACAAACAAAAAAAAACATGAGTACCAATTTTTCTCAAATTCTTCCAAAAAACTGAAAAGGTGTGAACACTTTTAAACTCATTTAACAAGGCCTGAATTATTCTGGTACTGACAACAGATTATGGCACTACAAGAAAATGGAAATTATAGGCTAATATCCATGATAGATATAGATGCAAAATCCTCAATAAAACACTATCACATCAAACACAGTAGGACTAAAATATTCATGTAGTATGATCAAGTGGAATATAGTCCTGAGATGGGAGGACCATTCAACATGTGCAAATCAGCAAATGTGATGCAGTTCGATAATAGAATGAAAGATAAACACACAATTATCCCAGTGGATGCAGAAAACGCATTTTAAATAACTGAAAAACTTTTATTATAAAAGTACTCTGGAAAATAGGTATAGAAAAAAGTCACTTCAACAAAATAACATATATAACAATCCCACAATTAACATCATAGCCAATGGTGAAAAATTGAAAAAGAAATATTCTCTAACATCAAACACAAGACACATATGCCCATTCTCAGCACTTTTATCTAGCGTAGTGTTAGAGTCCTAGCTAGAGCAAATGGGGAAAATTAAATAAATCTAAAGACAAAATAAAGAAGTGAAATCATTCCTATTTTCAGATGATATGATCCTATATGTAGAAATTCCTACAAAATCCACAGAACAAACCATCTCAACTCATAATTGACATCAGTATACTTGCAGGGTGTAAAATCAATGTTCAAAATTCACTTGTACTTTTATACACCAAAAGAAAATTATCTGAAAATTAAGTTAAATGTATGGAAAACCTCTGCACCTTGCTCTCAATTTTGTTGTAAACCTAAAAAATAATTATTCTAAAACAATTGTTCTAAAATAATTGCTTTACAAAACGTAGTTACACACACACAAAATTAATCTGGAGTGTTACAAGTCAGGATAAATGTTTGCCTTTGAAGAGGAAAGTGGGAGACACAATCAGGGATTTTGGAAATCACAACAGATTGTGGAAAATTCTTAAAGAGATGGGAAAACCAGATCACCTGTGTCCTGAGAAACCTGCACGAAAGTAAAGAAGCAATGGTTAGAATTGAATATAGAACAACAGACTGATTCAAAATTGAGAAAGAAATACGTCAAGGCTGTATATTGTCACCATGCTTATTTAACTTATATGCAGAGTTCATCATGTGAAATACTGGGCTGGCTAAAGCCCAAGCTGGAATCAAGATTGCTGGGAGAAATATAAATAACCACAAATACTCAGATGATACCACCCCTATGGCAGAAAGTGAGGTGGAACTAAAGAGCCTCTTGATGAAAGTGAAAGAGGAGAGTGAAAAAGTTGGCTTAAAGCTCAACATTCAGAAAACTAAGATCATGGCATCCAGTCCCATCACTTCATGGCAAATAGATGGGTAAACAGTGGAAACAGTGGCTGACATTATTTTGGGGGACTCCAAAATCCCTGCAGATGGTGATTGCAGCCATGAAATTAAAAGATGCTTACTCCTTGGAAGGAAAGTTATGACCAACCTAGGCAGCATATTAAAAAGCAGAGACATTATTTTGTCAACAAAGATCTGTCTAGTCAAGGCTATGGTTCTTCATTCATAAACAATGTCTTTTCCGGGCCTTCCAAGAAAAGCAATTATCTGGTAGTTTTTCTATCCTTACCTAATATATCTACTCTAACAAGATCAATTCTCTAAGCCTTTTGATCTATTATTTCATGTTCTTCCATGGCCATTTTGTCATTTCTGCTTTACTTAGTAAAGCTGGATGAAGCACAAGTTGAAATCAAGATTGCCAGGAGAAATATCAATAAACTAAGGTATGCAGATGACAGCACCCTCATGGCAGAAGAAAAGAGGAACAAAAAAATCCTCTTGAGAAAGGTGAACGAGAAGTGTGAAAACGCTGGCTTTAAACTCAGCATTCAAAAAACTAAGATCATGGCATCCAGTCTCATCACTTCATTGCAGATAGATGGAGAAAACAATGGAAACAATGACAGACTTTATTTTCTTGGGCTCTAAAATCACTGCAGACCATGACTGCAATCATGAAATTAAAAGATTCTTGCTCCATGAAAGAAAAAATATGGCAAATCTAGCCAGCATATTAAAAAGCAGAGACAGTACTTTGCTGACAAAGTTCATGTAGTCAAAGCTATGGTTTTCCAGTAGTCATGTACAGATGTGAGAGTTGGACCATGAAGAAGGCTGAATGCCAAAGAACTGATGCTTTTGAACTGTGGTGTTGGAGAAGTCTCTTGAGAGTCCCTTGGACTGCAAGGAGATCAAATCAATCAATCCTAACCACAATAAACCCTGGATATTCATTGGGAGGACTGATGCTGAAGCTGAAGCTCCAATACTTTGGCTTCCTGATGCAAAGAGCTGGCTAATGGGACATAACCTTGATCCTGAGAAAGATTGAGGGCAGGAGGAGGAGTGGAAAACAAAGGACAAGATGGTTTGATGACTTTACTGATTCAATGGATATGTAGTTTGAACAAACTCTGGGAGATTGCGAAGGACAGGGAAACCTGGTGTGCTTCAGTCCATGTGGTCAAAAATAGTCAAACATGACTGAGTGATTGAACAACAGCAGATGAATGTTTTATTTTTACACAAGCTTTATTTCCTTTGTGATAATTCATCAGTCTACATATTATGATTTCTTCAGTTATATATATATATATAGATTATAGTACAGTGGAAACAAAGTATTACTAAAAAAGATATGTCATGTATAATATATACAATTATATATATATTATATATACAATTAAATATTATTTAGTCTTAAAAAAGAAAGGAACCCTGTGGTTTCTGACAATATGAATGAACCTGGAATACACTATGCTGTGTGAAATAAGACAATCATAAAAGGGCAAATAGAACTGAGTCTTATTATATGAGGTATCTAAAACAGTCAAACTCAGAAGTGGTTGCTCGGAGCTTAAGGCTCAGAGAAACAGGGTGTTGGGGCCCAGCCGGCTGATGCAATCAGCCAGAGCCATTACGGTCGGAGCACTGCAAGACTGCTGCCATATAAGGCGCTGATTACACGCCAGCCATACATTCGGCTGGCAAATCACCAAAAGGATCATGCAGCGAACGTATATCCGACAGGCCAATCACCCACAAGACACGTACTCCCTATATGCCTGTCAGAGCTCCTCCCTTCCTTTCCCCTCCCTCCCTTCCTCCCCCTATATAATCGCCTTGCGCTCAATAAAGTTTTGCAGCTTGATCAGAATCCTTGTCTTGCTGCCATTCTTTGCGCCTCTTGTCCCAACCCTTTCATCCGTTTTCAGGTGGATTCGGAGCCTCCGTTGATTGCTCTCCGGGCCAGAGCGACTGCGCCCAGCTAGCGGCCGGAGCAAGTGGCGCCCAACGTGGGGCCCAAAGACCTCTTGGACGGACTGCTGTCCCCGTTGACCAGACCTGGCAAGGAGCACCCCGATTACCCGCTCGCGAGACTACTCCGACGAGACCCCCCCCCTTGACGGCGGCATTTGACCAGGTAAGGCTTAATCATGGGACAAGCATGTTCACAAAATGATGTTTTTATTAGCCAGCTCAAAGAATCCCTCAAGGTGCGGAGAATTAGGGTCCTTAAAAAAGATTAAGTTTCGTTTTTTCATTTTATTTTTAAGACCTGCCCCTGGTTCCCTCAAGAGGGCACTATAGACACTCGTATGTGGGATCGTGTCGGAGATTGCCTTAATGACTATTATCGTGTTTTTGGCCCCCAGACTGTCCCTATCACCACCTTTAACTACTACAATCTTATACAAGATATTCTCACCAACCAGGGCCATACCCCAGACATTCAGCACCTTTGTCAAGAAGGGCAAAAAATCCTTTCCAGCCACTCCCGCCCCCCCTCTAGAGTGCCCCCTACCCAAGATCTTATAAAAAGTGACCCCATACACCCTAATAACTCCAGTGCCACTACCATTACTCGCCCCCCATCACGGGCCCTCTCAAGCTGTCCCTCGATTTATATTGAGACAAATCCAAATCCTACTGCTATATACCCCGATCTTAAAGACCTAAGAGAGATAACCAACACAGGCACAGACGATCAGCTGGCCCCTGCTGACCAAGCTGATCTAGAAGATGAGGCAGCCCACTATAACGGCCCTGACTGGCCTCCTTCCTCCTCTGCCCCTACCGCTCCCGCCACAGCCGCCATTTTAAGCAAGCCCACGCTTAATGCTTCCACGCCTCCGCCCTGTTCAGCCGCCATCTTAGACAGCTCTGCGCTTCCACCATTTATGCCACCACCATATTTTCCTACCCACCCAGTTATGCCTGCCGCTCCCAACACAGCCCATCTCTTGGCTCCTATTCTACATAACTCTGAGCCACCACCGGTCAACCAAACTCCCCTTCCCCAAACAACTTCCCTTCAAGAAGCCCTGATTTTCATCCAAGAGGTTCAGGCGGTAGCCAAAGAACTCGCCGACCTGACCGTTTCTGCCCCCCAAGAGCTCTTAGCCTTCCCAGTAACTAGGAGCCAGACTCAGCCTCCGCCTAGCGAGGCGACAGACTCTCGAAGCCCTGAGCCCAGCTCTCACGACCCCCCACTTAGTGATCATGATGAAGAAGAGTCAGAACACTCGGCTTCTGACGATGATGAGCCCCCAATCCCACCATTTCCCCATACTTACAAAAAACTCAGCTTAAAAACTCTAGAAAAGGTCAAAGCGGCAGTGGCCAACTACGGCCCCACTGCCCCCTTCACTGTTGTCCTGATTGAAAACCTTAGTGATCGATGGCTTATGCCCAATGATTGATTCTTCCTAGCCAAGGCTGCCCTAAGTGGCGGTGATTTTATACTTTGGAAGAGTGAATATGAAGAGGCTTCCAAACAGTTTGTTGAATGCAATTCACGTAAGCCCT
>ML660681.1:1360324-1392513 GCA_007570785.1 Antilocapra americana | reverse complement strand
TTTGTTGAACGCAATTCGCGTAAGCCCTCCTCAAAAGGTTGGACTCTCAAAAAGTTCCTTGGCTCTGACCCCTACCAACGTAATGAAAAACAGGCTCAATTTCCCCCCGGGTTACTAACACAAATTCAGTCAGCAGGTGTTAAAGCGGCCCCAATCTAGCCCAAGACTGCTGGCTATGTCTCAGCCAAGGCACTCCCATGCCCCTGGCTGTCTCCGTTAATACATCAGACCTCAACACCATTGACCAAAACTGCACTCTCGGCCTGCCCTTCAGGGTCCAATCTACACTGTTTTCATTCTCCCCCTGCGTCTACAAGCACCCGCGCAATGATTCCACAGATATTCCAGTTGGCTTCGCTGCCTTTACCAACTGTAGCTTCGTGCTTAACTACACCTCTAACCACACCACCCTCCTTTGCCCCGGACCTGGAAAAAACGTTCATTTGCAGTAATAATCAAGCCTATACCACCCTACCCCCCTCATGGACAGGGCTGTGCGCCCTGGCTGCCCTGCTACCAGACATAGATATCATTCCAGGAAACGAGCCTGTTCCCGTTCCTGCTTTTGACCACCTTGCGGGACAACACAAAAGAGCCCTAGCCATTGTCCCCTTGCTTGCTGGGTTGGGAATCTCTGGAGCGATAGCTACGGGATCTGCAGGCCTAGGATATGCAGTTCATTCGTATGCAGAGATCTCTAAGCAGCTCATTGATGATGTCCAGACCATATCCAGCACCATTAGTGATATCCAAGATCAACTAGACTCCCTAGCAGAAGTAGTCCTTCAAAACAGACGAGGCTTAGATCTTCTCACCGCAGAACAGGGAGGTATCTGCCTTGCCTTACAGGAATGTTGCTGCTTCTACGCCAACAAATCCGGCATTGTCCGAGATAAAATAAAAAGGCTACAAGAAGATCTAGAAAAAAGAAGAAAATCGCTAATAGAAAATCCCTTTCTGACGGGCCTTAATGGACTACTCCCCTATCTCCTTCCCCTTCTCAGGCCCCTGATCACTGTCCTCCTGTTTCTCACCTTTGCCCCCTGGGTTCTGAGGCGTGTCACGACACTTATCAAAGACCAGCTTAACAACATACTAGGGAGACCCATCCAGATCCACTATCACCAGTTGGAAATGCTCGACCATGAAAATTATCAAGGCCCTCTCCCACGGGAGCTGCATGATTCTCGAGAGTCTGCATTGCGGCCCAGTTGCTGCAATGGACACCTCTAGGTGCGTGACAAAGTACCGCAAGGAGGGGCCTCCACCAAAGAGGCCACTCTCGAGCCTCCTGCGAGGTAAGCCAGCTTGCATGGAGGTTGACACCCAAATCCTCCCCTCCAAAAAAGGGTGCCATTTAAGCTCTACGCAGAGCTCAGGAGGAGCTTGGCCACTGCCTCCCCTAGCCGGTCAATGTCCAAACAAAACCAGACTCCTCGCCTTAAAAGACAAAAAGGGAGGAGATGTTGGGGCCCAGCCGGCTGATGCGATCAGCCAGAGCCATTACGGTCGGAGCACTGCAAGCCTGCTGCCATATAAGGCGCTGATTACACGCCAGCCATACATTCGGCTGGCAAATCACCAAAAGGATCATGCAGCGAACGTATATCCGACAGGCCAATCACCCACAAGACACGTACTCCCTATATGCCTGTCAGAGCTCCTCCCTTCCTTTCCCCTCCCTCCCTTCCTCCCCCTATATAATCGCCTTGCGCTCAATAAAGTTTTGCAGCTTGATCAGAATCCTTGTCTTGCTGCCATTCTTTGCGCCTCTTGTCCCAACCCTTTCATCCATTTTCAGGTGGATTTGGAGCCTCCGTTGATTGCTCTGCGGGCCAGAGCGACTGCGCCCAGCTAGCGGCCGGAGCACAGGGAGTTATTGTTCAATGGGTATACATTTTCAATTAGTCTAGATAAATAAATTCTAGAGATCTACTATCCAAAACATAGTCAAAGTGAAGTGAAGTCTCTCAGTCATGTCCAACTTTTTGTGACCCCATGGACTGCAGTCTACCAGGCTCCTCCGTCCATGGGATTTTCCAGTCAATAGTACTGGAGTGAGTTGCCATTTCCTTCTCCAATCTAACATAGTACTTATAGTTAAAATATAGTATTGTACACTTCAAAATTTGTTGAAGGGGTAGATTTTGTGTTATGTGTTCTTTCACATACACACACAAAAGCAAACAAAAAAAAGGGCCACAAAAATTTGGGAGGTGTTTGAAAAGCATATCACTTTGATTGTGATGGGTGGCTGGTATCATTTGTGTTTGAAGATGTCAAAAGCCATCCAGTTCTACACATTAAATATGTGCAAGTTTTGTATATCAATTAGCTCTCAGTCAAGTGTTTTTTTAAAATAAAATCAATGCTTATGATAAAAAGTGAGAAATCTCAGAATAAAACCTAAGCTTCCACCTCAAGAAACTAGAAGTTGAATAGAAAATTAAAACCAAAGGAAACAGATGGAAAAAATAATAAAGAATAAAAATAAATGAAATTGAAAACAAAAAAAATAGAAAAACTCAATGAATTCAGAAGATGCTTCTTTGAAAGCATGAATAAAATCAATTAATTTCTTGCCAAAATTATCAATAAATAAAGAATAAACAATTCACCAATATCAGAAATAAAAGAGGAGGCATCACTATAGATTCTAGAAATTCTAAGAGAACAGTAAGAGAATATTATGAGCAACTTTGTGCCTACAAATTCAATAACTTAGATAAATGGAAATATTACTTGGAAAACACAAATGCCCAATGATAACTCAAGAAGAACTAAATAGCATGAATATTTTTACATTTAGCTAAAAGTTGGATTTGAATTTTAAATAACCTACCCATAAAGAAAACCCCATGCCCAGATGGCTTCATTGGTAAATTCTATCAAACACTTATAAAAGAAAAATATATCAATTCTGCACAAATAGCTCCAGAAAATAGAAAAATGAAGATACTTCCAAACTCATTTCTGAGGGCAGCAATATCCAGATTTCAAAATAAGATAAAGAATTACAATAGACATAAAAATAAATACTGGTCAATATTTCTCAGGAATATACTTATAAAAATTCTCAACAAAAACTGGCAAACTGAATCTAGTAAAATATAATATAACATGACCAAATGAGGTTTACCTCTGAATGCAAGGTTTGGTTCAACATTTGAAAATCAATTAACATCTTACCACATCAAAAGAGTAAATAAAATATTTATGATTCCATTAAATGCAGGAAAAATCCAGCCAATATGGAAAAAGCCTATCAGCCTATCTCTCCCACTGATTATAGCTAAAATTTTTTGTATAGAATACAAAAAGCAACTATCTGAAAATTCTTAAATTTAAACCATTTCTATGATTTTCTGAAAAAGGCAAAACTATTGGTACACAAAACAGACCAGCTGGTTTTCAGGGGCTGAGGGTGGAAGAAGACGCTGAGTACAAAGTGACATGAAAGACATTTTTGGTGTGATGGAACTTTTCTTTAACTTGATTACGGTAATGAGTACATAATTTTTGTGAAAAGGCATGGAACTGTTCAGTAAAAAGGGTAACTTTTACTCTTCATATAGTGTACCTCAATAAATCTGAGATAAATAAAGTAGTTATGGGAGTTCTCCTCTGTTGCACTGGAGGAAGTGGGTAGAAAGACTGGTCTATAGTGAATCTTGAAGATAATTGCTATGACACTGTGAGGGATGTAAGAAGGTTTTCAAAGAAGAATAACAAAAAACCCATGGCCATGATTTAGGCAGAATATAGCATCATGAAAAATTAATTGTATTTAGAGATTGAATTTAGAGAAACCAGTTTGAATACTCTTGCCCAAAGGTGATAATTGTTCAAAGTAAGAAAACACTCAGGTAATGAAAGACAAATTTCAACTCTCATGTCTCTTTTATAACAGAGCATACTCTTTTTTAAGTATTTCTAACAAATCTTTAAAGTACACTTTAAAGAATTCGTCTGCATTCTTCACCTGCAAGTTCACCTTATACATACAGATAAATAAATAGACACTTCTGAGCCAGATTTGCCTGTGAGGTGTGGGTTGACAGTGGCCTGCCCTGGGGTCAGGGGTATTGAATACAACAGTCCTAGGAGCCATGGCATGCTGGCATAAGTTCTTTTGAAGGAGCTTGCCATTACCACCATTACCCCTACCATAATTTGGCCTTAGTCCAAACCACAGAGAGGGAACACAGCCCCAGTCATCAACAGAAAATTGGATGAAAGACCTCACCCATCAGAGCAAGACCAGATCCCCCCACAGCCAATTCCTCCCATCAGGAAGCTCTCATAAGCCTCTTATCCTTATCCATCAGAGGGCAGACAGAATGAAAACCACAATCACAGAAAACTAACCAAACTGATCACATGGATCACAGCCTTATCTAACTCAATGAAACTATGAGACATGCTGTGTAGGGCCACCCAAGATGGACCAGTCATGGTGAAGAGTTCTGACAAAACATGGTCTGGTCCACTGGAGAAGGGAATGGAGAACCGCTTCAGAACACTTGCCTTGAGAACTCCATGAACAATATGAAAAGGTAAAAAGAAATGACACTGAAAAGTGAACTCCCCAGGTCATTATATGTCTAACATGCTACTGGAGAAGAGTGAATAAATACCTCCAGAAAGAATGAAGAGGCTGAGCCAAAGCAAAAACAACGCCCAGGTATGGATGAGACTGGTGATGTAAGAAAAATACTGCATAGAAACCTGGAATGTTAGGTCCATGAATTAAGGTCAATTGGAAGTGGTCAAAAAAGAGATGGCAAGAATGAACATCAAAATTTTAGGATTCAGTGAGCTAAAATGGACCAGAATGGGAGAATTTAATTCAGATAACCATTATATCTATTAATGCGAGCAAGACTCCCTTAGAAGAAATGTAGTAACCCTCATTAGTCAATGAAAGAGTCTGAAATGCAGTACTTGGATACAGTCTCAGAAATGACAGAATAATCTCCGTTCATTTTCAAGGAAAACCATTCAATATTGCAGTAATCCAAGTCTATGCCCCAACCACTAATGCTGAATAAACTGAAGTTGAAAGGTTGTATGAAGACTTACAAGAACTTCTAGAACTCACACCCCAAAAAGATGTCCTTTTCATCATAGGGGACCTGAATGCAAAATAGAAAGTCAAGAGATACCCAGAGTAATGGACAAGATTAGCCTTAGAGTACAAAATGAAGCAGGGCAAGGGATAACAGAGTTTTGTCGAGAGAATGCACTGGTCATAGTAAACACTCTCTTCCAACAACACAAGAAAACTCTACACATGAACGTCACCAGATGGTCAATATCAAAATTAAAATGATTATATTCTTTGCAGCTGAACATAGAGAAGCTATAAACAGTCAGAAAAAGCAAGACTGGGAGCTGACTGTGGCTCAGACCATAAACTCCTTATTGCCAAATTCAGACTTAAATTGAAAAAAGGTAGGGAAAACCACTGGATCATTCAGGTATGACCTAAATAAAATTCCTTACAATTGCCCAACAAGGTTGTCTGAAGAGGCATCACAAATTGCTGAGAAGAGAAGAGAAACTAAAGGCAAAGCAGAAAAGGAAAGATAGACCCAGTTGAGTGGAGAGCTCCAAAGAATAACAAGGAGAGAAAAGAAAACCTTGCTAAGTGATCAGTGCAAAGAAATAGAGGAAAACAATAGAAGGGGAAAGCCTAGAGAGCTCATGAAGAAAAGTAGAGATACCAAGGGAACATTTCATGCAAAGATGGGCACAATAAAGAACAAAAACATTATGAAACTATCAGAAGCAGAAGATATTAAGAAGAGGTGGCAAGAATACACAGAAGAAATATAAAAAAAGATCTTCACGACCCAGATAATCACAATGGTGTGATCACTCACTTAGAGCCAGTCATCCTAGAATGCAAAGTCAAGTGGGCCTTAAGAAGAATCACTATGATCAAAGGTAGTGGTAGTGATGGAATTCCAGCTGAGCTATTTCAAATCCTAAAAGATAATGCTGTGAAAGTGCTGTGCTCAATATGGCAGCACATTTGAAAAACTCAGCAGTAGCCACAGGACTGGAAAAGTTCAGGTTCATTTTAAACTCAAAAAAAGGCAATGGCAAATAATGCTCACACTACCACACAGGTGCACTAATCTCACATGCTAACAAAGTAATGCTCGGAATTTTCCAAGCGAGGCTTCAACAGTATGTGAACTGAGAACTTCCAGATGTTCACGCTGGATTTAGGAAAAGGCTAAATCCAGAGGAACCAGAGATCAAACTGCCAGTGTCTATTGGATCATAAAAAAGCAAGAGAATTCCAGAAAAATATCTACTTCAGCTCTGTTGACTATGCTAAAGCCTTTGACTGTGTGGATCACAACAAACTGTGGCACATTCTTTAAGAGGTGGGAATAACAGACCACCATACCTGCCTCCTGAGAAACCTGTATGCAGGTCAAGAAGCAACAAGTTAGAATCAGACATGGAACAACAGACAGGTTCAAAGTTGGGAAAGGAATACATCAAGCCTTTATATTTTCACCCTGATTGTTTAACTTATATGCAGACTGCATCATGTGAAATGATAGGCTGGATGAAGCACAGGTGGAATCAAGATTGCAGAGGGAAAATATCAATAACCTCAGGTATGCAGATGACACCACTCTTATGGCAGAAAGTGAAGAGGAAATGAAGAGTCTCTTGATTGAAGGTGAAAGAGGAGAGTGAAAAAGCTTGCTTTAAATTCAACATTTAAAAAACTAAAATCATGGCATCCAGTCCCACAACTTCATGGCACATAGATGGAGAAACAATGGAAAGGGTGAGAGACTTTATTTTCTTGGGCTCCAAAATCAGTGTTTACAGTGACTGTTGCCATGGAATTAAAAGACACTTGCTCCTTGGAAGAAAAGCTATGACAAATCTAGGCAGTATATTAAAAGGCAGAGATATTACTTTGGCAATCAAGTCCATCTAGTCGAAGCTATGGTTTTTCCAGTAGTCATGTGTGGATATGAAGTTTGTAAGGTATAGTTCAGGCCAAGGCAGAAAAGGAGAGATGACCTCAACGGAGGTAGGTTACCTTTATTCAGGCAAGGAGGGGCGACAGTTGGCCTAACGACCAGGCTGAGCACCGAGAAGGATCAGGGAGGCTCCATATTTATAGGGAGATTTGTGGAAACGATAAGGGAAATATTAATCAGGTGGGATGTTTGGGGTATTCTTTAGTTGAGATGACGTCTGTAGTTGGGCAGGGGATGATAAGTCTTCTGGGCAGGTGTAGGGAGTGCAAAGTTTCTGACAGAGGGTGATATGTCTCAGATAGATGCAACTGGCCTGGAGCATCAGGGTGGGACCTAAAGATCTCTTTTGTTTTCTCTGAAATTAGATGATTCAGCAAGGGCCTTTGAGACTGCTGTTTTCTTCTCTAAGCCCAAAAGACTCCTTCAAAGTTGCACCATAAAAAAAAAAGATGAGAGCCAAAAAATTGATGCTTTTGAACTTTGATGTTGAAGACTCTTGAGAGTCCCTTGGACTGCAAGGAGACTAAACCTGTCACTCCTAAAGAAATCAACCCTGAATATTCATTGGAGGAAGACTGATGATGAAGCTGAAGTCTGGCCACCTGATGCAAAGAGTAAACTCATTAGAAAAGACCCTAATGCTGGGAAAAATTGAAGGCAGGAGGAGAAGGGGACGATGGAGATTTAGATGGTTGGATGGCATCACCTACTCAATGGACATGAATTTGAACAAGCTCCAGGAGTTGGTGATGGACAGGGAATCCAGGCTGCTGCAGTCCATGGGGTCTTAAAGAGTCTGACACAACTAAGTGTCTGAACTGAATTGAATGTATATATATCCAAAGAAATTACCATTCAGGTCTTATTTACTATACTAGGAAATATCAAATGTAGTGCTAAGATATGATCTTAACCATCTTTCCTGTTCCTTTTTTGGGGGTATGGTGGTAAAATAAGCACACCAATTAAGAATTAAGATAACTTGCAATAATGTTAATATCATGCCTACTAGATAGATGCATAACATTGTGTATTATCAAGCTGTGCTCATTTTAGTTAGTAAGCTGTATTTGTACAGGTAATTCTTATTGATTGCAAGTAATCCATAGATTTTTTAATTTCCTTTTTATTTCAATGTCATGCCATTTCTAATTTGTCAATGTCATATCATTAACAACCATAAGCAATTACATGGAGACTGCTCTATTGAAATAAAGTGACAATGTGCAAAAAGGCGAAAATTAATTTTAAGACATTTTTTCAAAATCTTTAAATTACTAAGTTTAACATATTTTCACAGAAATTTGTATCAGGACATTAACTGACAATCTGTTAGCTTTGGTTGTTAATTAGTCCCCTAGCTTTTGAAATATGCAGTAATTAGACATTGATCTCTAGAATTATTATGCTTTAGTGACATAAATATGAATAATCTTGTGACATCAGCTGTAATGTACTGTAAATGTCTCTTAATTTCTAGAATACAGTAACTTTCATGAGTAATATAAACTGTCTAGCATATTTTATTAATGTATATCTACTTATGTATCATATCCCCTTATATTTTTCCAAATATAGCTCCTAACAGGTTTTAATATAGTTATCTCTTTAGAATCTATTCAAAACAGATTTTATTTGAAAGCTTTAAGGTATAAGCTATGATATTAGATTGTGGCTATATTTAACACTCTAACTGAATATTTTACCAAATATTTCATCAAAATCATTTCTTTATTGATTTTAGAAAACAATGATATTGTGGTAAATTCTAGGACTTGAAGTCTCAGTTCAGTTCAATTCAGTTCAGTCGCTCAGTTGTGTCTGACTCTTTGCAACCCCATGGACTACAGCATGCCAGGCCTCCTTGTCCATCACCAACTCCCAGAGTTTACTCAAACTTATGTCCATTGAGTCGATGATGACACCAAACCATCTCATCCTCTGTCGACCCCTTCTGTTCCCACCTTCAATCTTTCCCAGCATCAGGGTCTTTTCCAATGAGTCAGTTCTTCGCATCAGGTGGCCAAATTTTATTTTTGGGGGGCTCCAGAATCACTGCAGATGGAGAGTACAGCCATGAAATTAAAAGACGCTTATTCCTTGGGAGAAAATTTATGACCAACCTAGAGAGCATATTAAAAAGCAAAGACATTACTTTGCCCACAAAGATCTGTCTAGTCAAGGCTATGATTTTTACAGTAGTCGTGTATGAATGTGAGAGTTGAACTATAAAGAAAGCTGAGCACCAAAAAATTGATGCTTTTGAACAGTGGTGTTGGAGAAGACTCTTGAGAGTCACTTGGACACTGCAAAGAGATCCAACTAATCCATCCTAAAGGAAATCTGTCCTGAATATTCATGGGAAGGACTGATGCTGAAGCAGAAACTCCAATAGTCTAAATCTGGCTTAAAATAGTTGCTTTAGTACTTAGTAACTATGTGACTTTGGGCAACTCATATAGCTTTTCTGAGTTGAATTTTTACTCTATTAAATGAAGGTAATAATGTGCATATCACAAAACTGTTGATGAAGTGAGATAATGTATACAGAAGAGCCTAGTAAAGTAATACTTAGTAGAAGTTTGAATATAATAGTTAATGCTAAAATCATACAATTCTAGTTTTTACCATAATATTTTGTATTCAGATGACTAAATTCACTTTTCATTGGTATATATAAATAAGTTCAAATTTGAATTTTAAATCAAAAATAACTTTATTGAATCTCTTAGGTAATAAAACTGTGCCTTGATTCATTTGTAAAATAGACTAATACTACTCTCTATTATAATTTTTTTATGGGAATGAAATTGTAGATTTGATGACTTTATAAAAGATAATACAAAGTAAATATAAATTTTACTAATAAGAGTATTTTATTTGTGGCTTACACACTTTAAGTTTAATGTAATTTAATTTATATTCCTCTTATTTCCAAAAAGGATATAGTATAGCTTGTAATGTTAAAGTATATAATATGAACAATTAAACTGTCTACAACCTAATTGGTTTTCTTAGTTAAAAAAAAAAGCTATTTCTAAAAAGTGAAATGGTGAAGTGAGTAAAATTTTGTCTTCATTATTTTGAATATATATTACCATCTTCTGAGCAGAACTATACTTTATGTTTAACTTAAGATCCTTATGTGAGTGTGCTCATGGTAAGTTGCTTCAGTAGTGTCTGACTCTTTGCAACTCTATGGACTGTAGCCCGCCAGACTTCTCAGTCCATGGAATTCTCCAGGGAAGAATATTGGAGTGGATTGCCATACCCTCCTCTAAGGGATCTTCAAGACTCAGGGTTGGGACCTGCATTTCTTGTATCTCCTGCATTGGCAGGTTGTCTTCTTTACCTCTAGTACCACCTGGGGAGCTCTAAGGTCCTTATTTTAGTAGATAATGTTAAATACCCAAAGGATGAATCAACTTTGTGTCGAAAACCTTATTTATGGCAAAACTATTCTGACCTAACATATGCATAAATCACTGCTGCATATAATTATAGAATCTCAACTTAAACAACAACCAAAATATTGACATAGGAAGCAATAACATTTGGCATTAATAGCATCCTTTTCTTCTTGGCTAATGTAATCATTTTATCAATAAGTGATACAACATACATTCATGTTTTGCTATATCAGATTCCTTAAAGAGTCTTACATTTTTTGCTATTTCTCATGTTACCAGACATTAGATTAAAACTGTTCACTGATTCAATTCCATCTGCTTCATTAGATGCTAAACTTCTTGAGCTTATTTCTCCTTTAAAGTAACAATATTTCTTGCTTTATGTGAAATGGCTTAGTGATTATATAGAGGTGTAATGGCATCAACTTCCCCTTGTGAGATCACAGTTTCTTTGGACATAATTGCAGAAGCACGTTGGCAATATTCTCTAGTGTATCCATCCAATGGTACAAATATCTTGTACATAAATCTTAACATTGTGAATAAGCTCTTCTCAAAAGCCATTTACACTTTTCTTTTCTGTTTCTTTTTTTTCCCTCCCTTTTATTGTTTTTGTCATGCAATGCCATGATATCACCATGGGTTTACATATGCTCCCCCTCCAGAAACCCCTCCCTTCCCCCTCCCTCCTCCCTCCCCCCCAGGAAATCTCGATGCACCAGCCCCGAGAATCAATCCTGGGCTGGCGATTGATTAGACATATGATAATTAATATGTTTCAATGCCATTCTCCCATATCATCCCACCCTTTCCCTCATTCACAGAGTCCACGAGTCTATTCTATACATCTGCGTTCCTTTTGCTGTCTGGCATGTTGGGTTCTAGTTACTGTCTTTCTAAATTCCATACATATGTGTTAATATACTGTATTGTTGTTTTTGCTTCTGGCTTACTTCACTCTGGATAACGGGCTCCAGTTTGGTCCATCTGAGCAGAATTGATTCAAATGAATTTTTTTTAATGCTGAGTAATATTCCATTGTGTATATGTACCACAGCTTTCTTATCCATTCGTCAGTTGAGGGGCATCTAGTTTGCTTCCATGTCCTGGCTATTGTAAACAATGCAGCGATGAACATTGGGGTACAGGTGGCTCTTTCAATTCTGGTTTCCTCGGTGTATATGCCCAGCAGTGGGATTGCTGGGTCATATGGCAGGACTATTTGCAGCTTTTTAAGGAATCTCCACACTGTTTTCCATAGTGGCTGTACTAGTTTACATTCCCACCAACCATATATACTTTTTAAATGAAGCTCACAAATTGTACTTTTGAAGCACTGTTTTCTATGAATAAATTGTGATGTTTAAGCATGGTAAAGGGCCTTGTGAGAAAATATATTAGGATGTATATTTAACAGATGTTTCTGCATGCTTTCCCAGGTTTCTTTCTGTTATAAGCTCATAGATACGTGGAAATCTCTGGAAATTATAACATTACTGCATTCTTCAACTTAGGAACTACTGATGATATTAATATACATTCCATTCTCAAGTCCTCATGAGAGGACATGATCCTCTAATTCTCATTTTTTGTGATTTAATCAAATGAAATTTGAATGACATATTCTATCCATGGGTGCCTAGTTTTTGAATACTATTTCAAGTCCTTGACTCTACAAGCAGAGTTTACATTAAGACATTCCACCATAGAAGTTGACACATATTGACATATCTAACACTGTAAATCAACTACAATTTAAAAGATATTCTAGAGAATAAATATCTATAAGAGCAATTCTTTGTTGAGATATAACATCTAATTTGTTAAAATTTGTAAGCATGTATTGGAACAGCTTCACTGATTAAACATCACTTTTTCCTTGAGTGATTTTAAATACCAAATTTAGTTCAGTCAGATGGTGACACAAAAATAAAAACAAGTAGACATTTTTTAATTAATATGAAGAAGTTAGGAAAGGGCATTTTAGGCAGAAAGAATATATGTTTGGGGATCGGTGAGTAATTTGGTGTTGCTCAAATAACCCTCTTATAATCTAAAGCATAAGATATAAGAGGGTTAACGGCAGTAAATAAAATTGATAAAGTTAGAATTTTAATTGTTAGACAATGAGAAGATAGATATTTTAAAGAATGTGATATGATCAATTATGTATCTTCAGATTGTAGCAAACTGATGTTTCAAGTCAGATGAAAGTTCTCTGCCATATGAACTGTGATAACCACACCAGGTTCTTAATTTGTGAAATTGAAATCTCTAGACAGTGACTGATGTTTAGTGTGAAGTGTAACTTCATTAATTTGATTTAAAATGCTATTGCTAGGTGAAGAAGGGATGATGGAATATTTTATCATGATAGAGATAGCAATTTTAGTTATATTTATATTAGCAAATACACTCCTGAAATAGCAAACTTCTTCAATAAAAAACTTAGAATAGAGGGGGAGGAACTAAGATGGCGGAGGAATAGGACGGGGAGACCACTCTCTCCCCAATAAATACACCAAAAGAACTTTTAAAGGCCAAGTAAACTCCATAAAACAGGATCTGAATACTGGCAGAGGACATCGGGCATCTGGAGGGGCGGCCCATTGCCGAAGAGAGGAGGTAGGACAAAAGAAAAAAAAAGCAAAGGGAGAGACAAAGAGGTGGGGAAGGGGATCGGCCCCGGAAGGGGAGTCTGGAATAAAGAGGGAAAAAAAGAGGAGAAAGGTTTCCGAATACCAGGGAGCATTCTCTCTGGCGGATTTGCGGTGAATTTTGGGGAGCAAGATAGCCGGGAGTAAAAGCAGATTAATAGTTAAGCCCTGCAAGGAAGAGCCCCCCGCCAGGCCTGTGCACAGAACAAAGGGCGGTGCGGAGTCAGCAGAGAGGCGGCCGGCTGGTTGGAGCTGGGCGGCTGCGGGCTGCGGACCGGCCCAGCCCCCACCCGAGAGCAATGGGCATAACTCAGCCCCGGTGAGACTTCCGCGATTTACACGACCAAATTGCGAGCAGAGCTAGGTGCTAACCAAGACTTCTGGGGATTTTGGATGGGTCGGCGCTCTGCACACCTAAGAAGGCATGCTCAGCTGCATGTCAAGAAAACCGAGTGGTTGGGCCAGGGGAGGGGAGAAGCCGCACCCCCCAACTGTGCCCGGCAGATGACAGAGAGCCTGAGCAGAGGGGGTAGAGGAAGCGCACTCACCAGGAATGGGACAAACCCCAGAGCGCTGAACAGACACTTAAAAGACCAGCAAACAGAAGACTCTAAAGCAAGCAGAGGAACAGCTTTGGAACTGACAGGAGTAGCAGATTAAATCCCTGAAGGTGGTGCAGACTGCATAAAAAGGAGTCTATAGACTGTGAGAAGTACAAGCTGGACCAAGGAATTATCCGAAAATGAACTGACCCCTCCCTGTACGCATCAGCACCAGAGAAAGCCTTAGTTATAACTGTACTAGGAACATCTTTTAAATTTTTAAAAATTTTTAAACTTTTTTTTTAGAATTTTTAAATCCCCTATAACCTTGTTATTTTTTTTCTTTCTTTTCCTTTATTTTTATTTTCCCCTTTTTTTAAATCTGCTCTTTCTCCCTTATTGTATTCTCCATCCTATATATTTTCTTACCTTTTATATCTCCACTTTTTCCCCCTTTTTTAATTTTTTAATTGATTTTTTGTTCTTCTTTATAATTCTTTCTTTCTTTTTCTCGTAATAGTATTTTTGAAAATCCAGTCTTTACTCTAGATTTTTAATCTTTGCTTATTAGTATTTGGTATCAACTTTGTACCTCTAAGGATCCAAGCTCCAGTACCCATTGTTACCTGGGAGTGAGGTCATTGGCTTGACTGCTCTCTCCCCATTCTTGTCTCTCCCTTTTTCTTTCTTTCTTTTTTTTATCTTTTTTTTTTAAGTTTTTCTTCTCCTACCAAGACACCTTCAATGACCCCTTTCCCTGTATATTCTTTACCCAACTCTGGGACTCTGCTTGAGAGTTACGAGCTGTGAAGAACACTAAAATAACTGACCGCTGGCTGGATTGGTCTCTGTCCATCTGACTCTCTCTTTTCTCTCTCTGGTCAATTCTGTCTCCTTTCACCCTCTTCTCATTTCGATATAACTCTGTGAACATCTCTGAGGGACCCAGGCTGTGGAGAACACACAGGGGAGCAAGCACTGGCCACTTCACTCCTTCACCATCTGATTCCTCTCTTCTCCTTCTGGTCCATGCCATGTAACTCTGTGTACATGAGAGGGTGTCCCTCACTGTGAAGAAACTTCTCATCACTAAACTAGAGGTTCTGCCACCATCAGTGCATAGATGAAAGAGTCCTAAGGCTACTGGAAGACAGGAGGCTAAACCCAGACCCTGAGAATTCCAGAAAACTCCTGAATCCAAGATGAATTAATCGATAGGAACTCACCAAACTCCTCCATACCAAAACTGAAACCAACCACTCCCCAAGGGCCAACAAGCTCCAGAGTAAGATATATCAAGCAAATTCTCCAGCAACGCAGGAACACTGCCTGGAGCTTCAATACACAGGTTACACAAGGTCACATCAAGTCCACCGACACCTCAAAACTCTTTACTGGACATTCCATTGTTAGTTACAGTGAGGAAACCCAGATCCACCCACCAGAACACCACACAAGCTTTCCCATCCAGGAAACTTGTACAAACCACACATCCAATCCCTCCCATAGTGAGGAACCCCCACAATAAAGGGACAACACAGCAAGATAAACAAGATGAAAAGGCAGAGAAATACACAGCAGGTAAAGGAACAGGATAAATATCCCCTAGACCAAACAAAAAACGAAGAGATAGGATGTCTACCTGAAAAAGAATTCCGAATAATGATAGTGAAAATGATTCAAAACCTGGAAAATAAGTTGGAGTTGAAGTTCAATAACCTGCAGACAAGGATTGAGAAGATGCAGGTAAGCTTTAACAAAGACTTAGAAGAAATGAAAAAGAGTCAAAATACAATAAATAATACAATAAATGAGATCAAAAACACCCAGGAGGGAACCAACAGTAGAATAACAGAGATAGAAGACAGGATAAGTGAGGTAGAAGACAGAATGGCAGAAATAAATGAAACAGAAAGGAAAAATGAAAAAAGAATTAAAAGAAATGAGGACAATCTTAGAGACCTCTGGGACAATATTAAATGGACCAATATACGAGTCATAGGAGTCCCAGAAGAAGAAGACAAAAAGAAAGACCATCAGAAAATTCTTGAAGAGATAATTGTTGAAAATTTCCCTAAATTGGGAAAGCAAATAGCCACTCAGGTCCAAGAAACACAGAGAGTCCCAGATAGAATGAACCCCAAGCGGAACACCCCAAGACACATATTAATCAAATTAACAAATATCAAATATAAAGAGCAAAATTTAACAGCAGCAAAGGAGAAACAAAAAATAACTCACAAGGGGAATCCCATAAGGATAACAGCTGATATCTCAATAGAAACGCTTCATGCCAGAAGGGAATGGCAAAACATACTCAAAGTCATGGAAGAAAACAATCTACAACCCTGTACCCTGCAAGGATCTCATTCAAATTTAAAGGAGAATTCAAAAGTTTTTCAGACAAGCAAAAACTGAGAGAATTCAGTAACACCAAACCAGCCCTCCAACGAATGTTAAAGGATCTTGTCTAGATAGGAAACACGGATGGGGTAGATAATCTCAAACCCAAAACAATAAAATAAATGGCAACGGGATCATACTTATCAATAGTTACCCTAAATATAAATGGGCTGAATGCCCCAACCAAAAGACAAAGATTGGCCGATTGGATACAGAAACAAGACCCCTATATATGTTGTCTACAAGAAACCCACCTCAAACATAGGGACACATATAGACTGAAAGTTAAAGGCTGGAAAAAGATATTCCATGCGAATAAAGACCAAAAGAAAGCAGGAGTGGCAATACTCATATCAGATAAAGTAGACTTTAAAATAAAGGCTGTGAAAAGACATGAAGATGGACATTACATAATGATCAAAGGATCAATCCAAGGAGAAGAAATAACAATTATAAATATTTATGCACCCAACATAGGAGCACCACTATATGTAAAGCAAATGCTAACAAGTATGAAAGGGGAAATCAACAACAACACAATAATAGTGGGAGACTTTAATACACCACTCACACCAATGGATAGATCAACTAGACAGAAAAGTAACAAGGAAATTCAAACTTTAAATGAAACAATAGACCAACTAGACCTAATTGATATCTATAGGTCATTCCACCCCAAAACAAGGAATTTCACCTTTTTCTCAAGCGCACACGGGATCTTCTCCAGGATAGATCACATCCCGGGCCATAAATCTAGCCTTGATAAATTCAAAAATATTGAAATCATCCCAAGCATCTTTTCTGACCACAATGCAGTGAGATTAGATATCAACTACAGGAGAAAACCTTTCAAAACTTCCAACATATGGAGGCTCAACAACACACTGCTGAATAACCAACAAATCACAGAAGAAATTAAAAATGAAATTCAGTTATGCATGGAAACGAATGAAAATGAAAACACAACAGCTCAAAACCTATGGGACACTGTGAAAGCAATGCTAAGGGGAAAGTTCATAGCAATACAAGCTCACCTCAGGAAACAAGAAAAAAATCAAATAAATGACCTTACTATACACCTAAAGCAACTAGAAAGGGAAGAGATGCAGAAGCCCAGGTCTAGTAGAAGGAAAGAAATCTTAAAGATCAGGGCAGAAATAAATGCAAAGGAAACAAAAGAGACCATAGCAAAAATCAACCAAGCCAAAAGCTGGTTCTGTGAGAAGATAAATAAAATTGACAAACCATTAGCCAGACTCATCAAGAAACAAAGGGAAAAGAACCAAATCAACAGAATTAGAAATGAAAACGGAGAGATCACAACAGAAAACACAGAAATACAAAGGATCATAAGAGACTATTATCAGCAACTATATGCAAATAAACTAGACAACTTGGATGAAATGGACAAATTTCTAGAAAAGTACAATTTTCCAAGACTAAACCAGGAAGAGATAGATAATATTATTAGACCCATCAGAATCACGGAAATTGAAACCGTAATCAGAAACCTTCCAAAAAACAAAAGCCCAGGACCAGATGGCTTCACAGCTGAATTCTACCAAAAATTTAGAGAAGAGCTAACACCTATTGTACTCTAACTCTTCCAGAAAATTGCAGAGGAAGGTAAACTTCCAAACTCATTCTATGAGGCCACCATCACCCTAAAACCCACACCCGACAAAGATGCCACAAAAAAAATAAAGCTACAGGCCAATATCACTGATGAACTTAGATGCAAAAACCCTCAACAAAATTCTAGCAAATAGAATCCAACAAAACATTAGAAAAATCATACATCATGATCAAGTAGGCTTTAACCCAGGGATGAAAGGATTCTTCAATATTCGCAAATCAATCAATGTAATACACCACATTAACAAATTGAAAAATAAAAATCACATGATTATCTCAATAGATGCAGAGAAAGCCTGTGACAAAATTTACATCCATTTATGATAAAAACACTCCAAAAAGCAGGAATAGAAGGAACATTCCTCAACATAATAAAAGCTATATATGACAAACTCACAGCAAACATTATCCTCAATGGTGAAAAACTGGAAGCATTCCCCCTGAAATCAGGAACAAGACAAGGGTGCCCACACTTCACCACTACTATTCAACAGAGTTTTGGAAGTCTTGGCCACAGCAATCAGAGCAGATAAAGAAATCAAAGGAATCCAGATTGGAAAAGAAGAAGTAAAACTCTCTTTGTTTGCAGATGACATGATCCTCTATATTGAAAACCCTAAAGACTCTACGAGAAAATTACTAGAGCTAATCAGTGAATATAGCAAAGTTTCAGGATAGAAAATCAACACACAGAAATCCCTGGCATTCCTATATACTAACAGTGAGAAATCAGAAAGAGAAATTAAGGAAACAACTCCATTCACCATCGAAACAAAAAGAATAAAATACTTAGGAGTATTTCTACCTAAAGAAACAAAAGACTTATATATAGAAAACTATAAAACACTGATGAAAGGAATCAAAGAGGACACAAATAGATGAAGAAATATGCCATGTTGGTGGATTGAAAGAATCAATATAGTGAAAATGAGTATACTACCCAAAGCAATCTGTAGTTTCAACGCAATTCCTATCAAGCTACCAGAGGTCTTTTTCAAAGAATTAGAACAAATAATTTCTCAATTTGTATGGAAATACAAAAAACCTCGTATAGCCAAAGCATTCTTGAGAAAGAAGAATGGAACTGGCGGAATCAACCTACCTGACTTTAGGCTATACTACAAATCCACAGTCATTAAGACAGTATGGTACTGGCACAAAGACAGAAACATAGATCAATGGAACAGAATAGAAAGCCCAGAGATAAATCCACGCATCTATGGACACCTTATCTTTGACAAAGGAGCCAAGAATATACAATGGAGAAAAGACAACCTGTTTAACAAGTGGTGCTGGGAAAACTGGACAGCCACTTGTAAAAGAATGAAACTAGATCACTTTCTAACACCATACACAAAGATAAACTCAAAATGGATCAAAGATCTAAGCATAAGACCAGAAACTATAAAACTCCTAGAGGATAAGGTAGGGAAAACACTCTCTGCCATAACCCAATGCGGGATACTCCATGACCCGCCTCCCAGAATATTGGAAATAAAAGCATGAATAAACAAATGGGACCTAATTAAAACTAAAAGCTTCTGCACAACAAAGGAAACTATAAGCAAGGTGAAAAGACAGCCTTCAGAATGGGAGAAAATAATAGCCAATGAAGCAACGGACAAACAATTAATCTCAAAAATACACAAGAAACTCCTGCAGCTCCATTCTAGAAAAATAAACAACCCAATTAAAAAGTGGGCCAAAGAACTTAACAGACATTTCTCCAAAGAAGACATAAAAATGGCTAACAAACACATGAAAAGATGTTCAGCATTTCTCATTTTCAGAGAAATGCATATCAAAACCACAATGAGGTATCACTTTACACCAGGCAGAATGGCTGTAATCGAAAAATCTACAAGCAATAAATGCTGGAGAGGATGTGGAGAAAAGGGAACCCTCTTACACTGTTGGTGGGAATGCAAACTAGTACAGCCACTTGTAAAACAGTGTGGAGGTTCCTTAAAAAGCTGCAAATAGCCCTGCCATATGACCCAGCAATTCCACTGCTGGGCATACACACTGAGGAAAACAGAATTGAAAGAGCCACGTGTACTCCAATGTTCATCGCTGCATTGTTTACAATAGCCAGGACATGGAAGCAACCTAGATGCCCCTCAACTGACGAATGGATAAGAAAGCTGTGGTACATATACACAATGGAATATTACTCAGCATTAAAAAAAATTCATTTGAAGCAATTCTACTCAGATGGACGAAACTGGAGCCCATTATCCAGAGTGAAGTAAGCCAGAATCAAAAACAACAATACAGTATATTAACACATATATATGGAATTTAGAAAGACGGTAATGAGAACCCAACATGTGAGACAGCATGGGGAATGCAGATGTATAGAATAGACTTGTGGACTCTGAGGCTGAGGGTAGGGGTGGGATGATATGGGAGAATGGCATTGAAACAAGTTAATTATCATATGTCTAATCAATCGCCAGCCCAGGATTGATGCTGGGGGCTGGTGCATTGAGATTTCCCAGGGGGAGGGATTAGGGAGGGGGCTCTGGATGGGGAAGATATGTAAACCCATGGTGATATCATGACATTGTATGGCAATAACAGTAAAAAAAAAAAAACTTAGAATAAAAATTTTAACCTAATGTCTGGAAAATACAACTCTAAAATAACATCTAATTGACTCCTGCAGTATGTCTAATTTTAAGCAATGCTGACTCTTGAAGAGGATGAAATGAATTGAGAGAGTAGCATAAAAACATGTATATTACCATAGATAAAGTAAATAGCCAGTGGGAATTTACTACATGATGCAGGTATCTTAAATCAGGTGCTTTGTGATGACCTAGAGGGGTGGTATAGGGTGGGATGTGGGAGGGAGGTTCAAGAGGGAGAGGACATATGTATTCTTATGGCTGATTCATGCTGATGTATGGCAGAGACCAACACAATAATGTAAAGCCATTATCTTTCAATTAAAAATAAATTGAAAAATACTACTGGAATTAGAAAGCAACAAAACTGAAAAATCCAACTTATCAGGTAAATTTGCTTAGAATCACCTATAGAACATTAGTAAGTTTTTGTCCTAAAAAGCTACTTTGATTTTGGCAAAATTGATATTACATTCTTGTTCCTGATTGTAATTAGATATGGGTATGGTGCTTTCTAAAGGGTATATATAGCCAGTTTATGATTTTGAAAAAGAAAAGAAAAATATGTCATCAGTTTAGAGCCATGACCACATTGGGCCATAATGTGTTATTGTTGTTGTTTTTACTACATTATAGAAGGGTTAGAAAAAGAATGAAACGATGGAGGGAAAGGAAGGGTAGGTAGCAAGGGTTCAGTAGAGATTGTATGTGACCCACAACAATGAAAAATATTTGCTGACTTTACAGGAAAAAAATTGTCAACCCCTGGCTTAGAAGATACTTATGTATTTCCATGACAGAAAGACTTGTGTCAAAATCAATTAAAATGTTTAAAAACTTATTTAAAGAAAGAGCTTATATAACTAGCATTAGGGTCACACACACCGTTTTTAGGTCTTTTGCTCTAGTTTGTTTCAAGATAGAATGAAAATATTTTAGCATATGAATCTCTGATATAAATTATTTTAAACGACTCCCAAAGCATTCACTTATAAGTAGGAAGAGTAATCAACTTTTAGGCTATAAAGTATTTATTAAATCATTTAACTCTATTCCTTTAAAATGAGTTAGCTTCTCTTTTACAAATTTCAACAGCATCTCAGCCTCTTCTTGAAGATGGTATATACAGAGGATAGAAAACAAAACAAAGTAAGATGTTTTTCATCAAATGATTTCTACTGAGGGAAAAAAAAAAAAACAAATTGAGTACACTTTACCCAGAATAACTGAAGCATGCAGCAGCAAGAATTGAAAAGTAATAAAATAGTAGTATTCAATTACACTGCCCCCCAGCACACTTAATAGCACTCTAAGAAATGTAAGTGATTTACTCCATTAGCATTTTTTATGTATTTATTTTTGGCTGTGCTGGCTGGGTCTTCATTGCCCAACAGTCTTTTCTTAGTTGCCATGAGCAAGGGCTACTTTTTGTTGTGGTGTGCAGGCTTCTCTTGCTGCAGAGTAGAGGCTCTAGGGTGAGTGGCTTCAGTAACTGGGGCACGTGGTCTCAGTAGTTGCAGTTCTGGGGCCCAGGCTTAATATTAAGCACAGGCTTAATATTAAGCACAGGCTTAATAGTTGTGGCGCCCAGGTTTATTTGCTCCCCAATATATGGGATCTTTCTGGATTAGGGATCGAACCCATGTCTCCTCTGTTGGCAGGCAGATTCTTTACCACTGAGCCACCAGGGAAGCTCTTCATTAACATTTAAAGTTAGTATCTCTAAATGTGTGATGGTGTAGTAGAAAGAGTATCGTGGTTGGAATTATACAAGCATGGATCTGATCTTGGCACCAACATTTGTTAGCTTTATATTATCAGACATTTTATTTTAAATTCTATGAGACCCAGTTTCTTCTTCTATGTAGTTACTTTTGTAACAAACGCAAGTTTTGGCACACAACAAATGCTGATACTTATAAAACATTGTTATTTTATGTGTTCTTTCTTTCTGTATATTGAGTGCTGGCTGTTTTTAAAAACTCATGAGACAAACTAAAAGTCACAATTTTGACAGTAAGAAGTCAAGGAAAGAGGAAAAAAATTGTATCATTAATTCAATTTTAGGTGAACGTATCTTTATTTTAAGACCCTAATGCAATAATCATGGTAGGATTATAGGGCCACAGTCCATGTAAGAGTTAATGAGAAAAAAGTCATGGTATATCATTAGCAAAAAATTAACTTATTCCAAAGAAAACATACCAAGACTTCTATTGCATGACTCTTCACCAATAATTTGAAAAATCTGAAAATCAAAACCTTGGGGAGAGGCTGTCTTTTATGAAGCAAGGTTATGAGATGTTCATTTGTATTCTGATGAGTGGAAGATTACATAAATCTTTTTTCACAATATGTACTAGTCATTTTATGATAGGATCATTCAACCATGATATCTCCCCTCCAAAGAAATTTCACAACACTTTTACTTAAATATGTTTTTACTCATGTTTTATCTATATTTCTTATCTATCAAAATTTGAAATACATATCCTGAAAAATTACAAAGTCACTTTTAACAAGCTTTTGGCCACAGCTTCAATCTAAAAGCAATGCAGTGCTTTTGTATTTTCTATTATATTATGATTTTATATGCATGAGTTTCAATGAAGCAATTTTAAAAATGTCACAGAAATTAATTTAGTGAAGATTAAGAGGTAAAAATAGAATTGAAAGAGCCACATGTACCCCAATGTTCATCACTGCATTGTTTACAATAGCCAGGACATGGAAGCAACCTAGATGCCCATCAACTGACGAATAGATAAGAAAACTGTGGTACATATACACAATGGAACATTACTCAGCATTAAAAAGAATTCATTTGAATCAGTTCTACTCAGGTGGATGGAACTGGAGCCTATTATCCAGAGTGAAGTAAGCCAGAAGGAAAAACAACAATACAGTATACTAATGCATATATATGGAATTTAGAAAGACAGTAATGAGAACCCAGCATGCGAGACAGCAAAAGGAACACAGATGTATAGAGCAGACTCGTGGACTCTGTGGATGAGGGCAAGGGTGGGATGATATGGGAGAATGGCATTGAAACATGTTAATTACCATATGTGTAATCAATCGCCAGCCCAGGACTGATGCTCGGGGCTGGTGCACCGGGATGACCCGGGGGGGGGGAATGGGGAGGGAGGGGGGAGGGGGGTTTTGGAGGGGGAGCATATGTATCTCCATAGCAGATTCATGTCAATGTATGGCAAAACCAACACAATAAAAAAATTAAAAAAAAATTATTACGCTCATGGGAAAAAAAAAGAGGTAAAAATAGGGTTAAAGTGAATACTAAAATTATAAGTACCTTAGGTTTTACAATATTATTATTAAGAGCCAAATTTTCCAAAAGATATTCTTTTTCTAAATCAACTTGTGCTGTAGTTTATTGACAACTTGCCAAGCACAATAAAATTCTTAATGAATATCTAAATATAATGTCTCCTATCATATCCTTTATTTTCCTACACTGTCTTTCACCAAGCACACTCTAACATAGGAAATGCTTCTATAACCCATCTGTCACCTCAGAATGGAGTATAAAGTCCATATCTTCCTCAAAGTTTTTCAAGACTAACATCATTTTTTTCTAGAAATGTCCAAGCAAGAAAAGCATAGCCTTGTTCAGAATATTTATGATCATTCTATTTATCTTTGTCTATCAATATGGGTTGAATACTCAGCTATTTTCCTTACCAAGATTATAAAATCTTAAGGGAAGACATCAAGCTCTCAAACAATGTGAGAGCTGTTTGTTTATTTGTTTGTTTTTTTTGAGAAAGAGAGAGACTACCTGAATATTTTCCAGTATATGGCCTCATAGCATATATGAATTTAACTGAAAATGTTACTATCTACTACAAATCAAAGCAATATTTGACTTAAACAACTAACACATTTCACAGACTTATTATATTCTATCTTTCGCTCACAAAAAGTAACACTTTAGTTGCAGGATATTGTCAAACAGCAATTTTAAGATATAAATTGCTCTGATTGTGTTTGGGCTTCCCTAGCAGCTCAGATGGTTAAGAATCTGCCTCCAATGCATGAGACCCAGGTTCAATTCCTGGATCAGTAAAATCCCCTGGAGAAGAGAATGAGTACCTGCTCCAGTATTCTTGATGGAGAATTCCATGGACAGGGGATTCCCTGGTGGCTCAAATGGTAAAGAGTCTGCTTGCAATGCGGGAGACCCAGATTTGATTTATGGGTCAGAAAGATCCCTTGGGAAAGGAAAAGGCAATTCACTCCAGTATTCTTGCCTGGAAAATCCGATGGATGGAAGAGCCTGGCAGGCTACAGTCCACGGGATTGCAAAGAGTCAGACACGATTGAGCAACTTCATTCACTTTCCATGGACAGAGGAATTTGGTGTGCTGTAGTCCCTGGGATCACAAAGAATCAAACACGACTGATTGACTAACACTCTTCATGATATCTCCCATCATTCCTAGTTCACTGAGTAATTAATGAATTTATATCAATCAGGGATTGGGAAGATCCCCTGAAGTAGGAAATGGCAACCCATTCCAGGACTTTTGCTGGAAAATTCCATGGACAGAGGAATCAGGTAGACTTTAGTTAATAGGGTTGTAAAAGAGTCAGACATGACTTAGTGACTAAACATCAACAAACCTCCTATCATACAAACTTATCTTCAATTACAACAAATTGTGTTGTTTTAGTTATTGTACTTCTCCATCTAAGGCATGATGTGATTAAGTAGGAACAGGGAAGTTATAAGAATCAAAGGAACAGCACAGATATGAGATAAGAACAAAAACAAATATGGTATTGGTACTGTTGTTCATGGAAAGACTCAATAAGCATTTCTTAAATTGTAATTAATAAAATCACAGAGTTACAAATAAGTTTAACAAGAATAGGAAAAATTAATCCAAGGTAATATAAGTCAGAAGAATGGAGAACAGAATTAACTTAAAAAGGCATAGAAGATAAAGGATGTAAAAAAATGTTTTAGTGAGGTATTGGTAATAAAGGTGCAAACATTTTTCAAGATTTGTTGAACTTAAAACCTGTGTACTTTACTGCATGCAATTTTGCCTCATTAAACAGTCAAAAAGGAAAAAGACAATAAATTTCAGAAAAGTAAATACAGCACTGAAATGTATGGGCTGGAAAAAATACATGGCATATGTGGCATGATATATAATGCAGTTTGAAAACACAGATTTCACTTAACTTTGAAAGGTCTGGATCTATTTTGTCATGAAGGGGAGAACACATTGATATTGGAATCAATTAATTTTGTTAGATTCAAATAAGATTTTGCTAGATCATCCAAAGTTTCTCATCTGTAACCTCTCCTCCACAAACTATTCTCCGTATATAAGGTTATTATCCTATATATTTCCAAAAACACTATGGAACTTCTGGTAGAGTTTACCACTAAATGCTAAGCAAGTAATTCCAGAGAGATTGGGATGAGTCATTTTGTGAGATTCTGTAAGAACAGAAGCTCAAAATGGGAATGTTTTAGATTTGAAATTTTTTCACAAAACAGCTACCATAAAGATTAAAACAATGAGGAAATAACTATAGGTAAGGCTTAATGATTCTCAATATTCTTATCTGTAACATAAAATGATGGACTTAGATTACAGTTTTCTGAAACATAGAGTATTCTGCTTAAATTTGTCTGAAGAGTTGTGCTGAATTAGAACAAATTCCTGAATATGACAACTGTGACTCACTTTACAGATTGCTACTACTAAGGGACTTCTGTAACTCAATGAAGCTATGAGCCATGCCATGAAGGAGCCCTCAAGATGGACAGATCACAGTGAAGAGTTCTAACAAAATGTGGTCCACTGGAGGAGGAAATGACAACCTACTCCAATATCCTTGCCTGGAGAACCTCATGGACAGTATGAAAAAGCAAAAAGGTATGACACTGAAAGATGAGTCCCCCAGGTCAGAAGGTGTCAAAAATGCTACTGGGGATGAGCGGAGGCAAATTACTATTAGCTCCAGAAAGAATGAAGTGTCTAGGCCAAAGCAGAAGCAACGCTCAGTTGTGGGGGTGTCTGGTGGTGAAAGTAAAGTTTCATGCTGCACAAAACAATACTGCACAGGAACTGGGAATGTTAGGCCCATGAATTCGAGGTAAACTGGACATGGTCAAGCAAGAGATGGCAAGAGTAAACATCAATATCTTAGTACTCAGTGAACTAAAATTGACAGAAACAGGCAAATTTAATTTGTATGCCCTGCCCATTATATCTACTGCTGTCGGCAAGAATTTTTTAAAAGAAATGGAGTAGCCCTCATGGTCAACAAGAGAGTCTGAAATGCAGTGCTTGGGTGCAGTCTCAAAAATGACAGAATGATATCAGTTCACTTTCAAGGCAAACCATTCAACATCACAGTAATCCAAGTCTATGCCCCAATTACTGATGCCAAAGAAGCTGAAGCTGATCAATTCTATAACAGACGTACAATACCTTCTGGAACTAACAAGAAAAAAAAAAGATGTCCTTTTTACCATAGGGGATAGGAATACAAAAGTAGGAAGTGAAAAGATAACTGGAATAACAGGCAAGTTTGGCCTTGAGATACAAAATGAAGCAGGGCAAAGTCTAACAGAGTTTTATCAAGAGAACTTGCTGGTCATACCAAACATCCTTTGCCAACAACTCAAGAGATGACTCTACACATGGACATCACCTGATGGTCAATACTGAAATCAGATTATGTTTTTTTTTCAGCTAAAAACAGAAAAGTTCTAGACAGTCAATTTTCATTCCAATCCCAAAGGAAGGAAATGCCAAAAATGTTCAAATTACCATATTTTTGTGCTCATTTCACATGCTAGAGAGCTTCTCAAGTGGCATTAGGGGTAAAGAAATGGCTTGCCAATGCAGGAGACATCAGTGATGCAAGATTGACCCCTGGGTTGGGAAGACCACTTGGAGGAGGGCATGGCAACCCACTCCAGTATTCTTGCCTGGAAAATCCAATGGACAGAGGAGCCTGGCAGACTACAGTTTACAGGGTTACAGAGAATCAGACATGACTTAAGTGACTTAGCAGGCATGCACAAATACACATGCTAGAAAGGTAATGCTCAAAATCCTTCAAACTAGTATTCAGCAGTATGTGAGCCGAGAAATTCCAGATGTAGCAACTGGATTTAGAAAAGGAAGAGAAACCAGATATCAAACTCCCAACATCTGCTGTATCATAGAAAAAATAAGGGAATTCCAGAAAAACATCTACTTCTGTGTCATTGACTATGCAAAAGCCTTTGACTATGTGGATCACAACAAACTGTGGAAAATTCTTAAAGAAATGGGAATACCAGACGACCTTACCTGTCTCCTGAGAAACCTGTATGCAGGTCAAGAAGCAACAGTTAGACTGGACATGGAACATCAAGGCTGTATATTGTCACCATGCTTATTTAATTTGTATGCAGAGTGCTGCTGCTAAGTCGCTTCAGTTGTGTCTGATGCTGTGCGACTCCATAGATGGCAGTGTACCAGGCTCCCCTGTCCCTGGGATTCTCCAGGCAAGAACACTGGAGTAGGTTGCCACTTCCTTCTCCTGTATGCAGAGTATGTCATGTAAAATGTCAGACAGGATGAGTTACAAGCTGTAATCAAGATTGACAGAAAAAATTATCAACAACCTCAGATATGCAGATGATGCTACTCTAATGGCATAAAGTAAAGAGGACCTAAAGAGTCTCTTGATGAGTAAAAGAGGAGAGTGAAAAAGCTAGCTTAAAATTCAACATTTGAAAAACTAAGATCATGGCATCTGGTCCCATCACTTCATGGCAAATAGATGGAGAAAAAGTGGAAACGGGGACAGACTTTATTTTCTTGGATTCCAAAGTCACTGCGGATGGTGATTGCAGCCATGAAAGTAAAAGATACTTGATCCTTGGAAGAACAGCTATGACAAACCTAGACAGCATATTAAAAAGCATAAGCATCACTTAGCTGAACAAAAGCTAGTATAGTCAAAGCTATGGTTTTTCTAGTAGTTACATACAGATGTGGGAGTTGGACCATAAAAAAGGTTGAGTGCTAAAGAATTGATGCTTTCAAACTGTGGTGCTGGACAAGACTCTTGAGAGTCCCTTGGACAACAAGGGGATCAAACCAGTTGATCCTATAGGAAATCAGTCCCAAACATTCATTGGAAGAACTGATGCTGAAGCCTCAATACTTTGGCCACCTGATGCAAAGTGCTGACTCACTGGAAAAGACCCTGATGCTGGGAAAGATTGAGGGCAGGAGGAGAAAGGGGAAATAGAGGATGAGTTGGTTGGATGACATCACTGACTCAATGGACATGAGTTTGAGCAAACTTGGGGAAATAGTGAAGGACAGGGAAACCTGGCATGCTTCAGTCCATGGGGTTGCCAAGACTAAGTAACTGAACAACTCAGTCAGCAAAAACAAGACTTGAAGTTGACTGTGGCTCAGATCATGAGCTCCTTATATCAAAATTAATGCCTAAATTGAAGGCGGTAGGGAAACCACTAGACAATTTGGATATGACTTATATCAATTCTCTTATGATTATTCACTGGAAATGATGAATAGATTCAAAGGATTAGAGCCGGTAAACAGAGTGCCTGAAGAACTATGGATGGGAGTTCCTAACATTGTACAGGAGGCATTAACCAAAATCATCCCAACCTCAGATATTCATATGATATCATTTAATGACAGAAAGTGAAGAGGAATTAACGTGCCTCTTGAGGGTGAAAGAGGAGAGTGAAAAAAAAAACTGGCTTAAAACTCAATATTAAAAAAAAATAATATCATGGCATCTGGCCCCATTACTTCATGGCAAATAGAAGGGGAAAATGTGGAAGCAGTGAGAGATTTCATTTTGGGGGGCTCCAAAATCACTGTGGACGATGACTGCACCCATGAAATTAAAAGACATATGCTCCTTGGGAAAAAAGCTATGACAAAGCTAGACAGCATATTAAAAATCAGAGATATCACTTTGCCAACAAAGGCCCATATAGTCAAAGCTATGGTTTTTACAGTAATCATGTACAGATGTGAGAACTGGACCATAAGGAAGACTGAGTGTGTGCTTGCTCAGTTGCATCTGACTCTTTATGACCCCATAGACTGTAGCTCGCCAGGGTCCTCTGTTCATGGGATAATCCCAGCAAGAATACCAGAGTGGGTTGCCATTTCCTTCTCCAGGAGATATTCCAATCCCATTTCTGTGGCTCCTGCATTGGCAGGAGAATTCTTTACCACTGAACAAACAGGCTTCCCAAAAGCCTACAAAGTCTTTCATAAAGAGGGCTGAGCACAGAAGAATTGAAGCTTTCAAACTGTGGTGCTGAAGAAGACTCTGTAGAGTCCCTTGGACTATAAGGAGTTCAAACCAGTCAATCCTAAAGGAAATCAACCCTGAATATTCATTCAAATGAGTGATGGTGAACCTGAAGCTCCAATACTTTGACCACCTGATGTGAAGAGCCTACTCATTGGAAAAGATCCTGATGCTGGTAAAGATTGAAGGCAAAAGGAGAAGGAAGTGACAGAGGATGAGATGGTTAGATTGCACCACTGATTCAATGGACATGAATTTGAGCAAACTATGGGAGACAGTGGAAGACAGAGGAGCCAAGAGTCCTGCAGTCCAGGGATTCACAAAGATCTGGACACAATTTAGCTACTGAACAATAACTACTAAGGAAGAGTCATTATCAAAGCAGGTAGAGTCATTATCAAAGCAGGTAGAAAATAAGGGGAAATAGTAAATATACAATTCAAACAAAAAGATGGAAAGCTATATTTGAAAATATTTTCAAGTTCACTTATATTTAGAGAAATGCAAATTAAATAGTGCTGAAATACCATTTATTACATGTCAGATTGGTGAAAATGTAGAACCATGAAACCATATTCTTTTGGTGATGCTGTTGGAAAACAATTTTCATGTGATGTTTATGGGAAACAAAACAAGTACAGCTGTTTAGGAGGAGAAGATTTAGGAAAATATTTTATATACTTGCCCTTTCAGCCAGCAATTCCAGTTATAGGAATTTTCTCTGGAACTGTCCACCCCATGTTATGAAAATACATACACACAAAGTTATTATTCTCAACATTTATAGTTGTAAACTTGAGAAAAATGTGGAAGAATGAATAATTCAACCTATGTGTAGCTTCAACATGGATTACTATAAGATTAGAATAAGAATAAAGAATAGCTCGGTCAATGTATACTGACTGAGGAGTTTCCTAAAATATTATAATTGAAAAAGGACAGCATCCAGGAAGTATTTATGATATGCTAAATTTTATAATGAGGATATATATATATATATATATATATATATATATATGTATGTATGTATATTTTCATTTGTGCAAAAAAGGAAATCAAGGACAAGCCAGAAACTAAAGAGATGAGTTGCCTAACATGGGCTAAGTGGGAATTGGTGGAAATACTGAGAAATGTGAAAAAGTTTGAAGGAATAAAGTGGATATTAGTGAAGCGTCTCTAATTGGCCTTCAGAACAATTAACATTTCAAAGACATCAAAAGTAGATAAAGAATTAAAATCAATCAAGATATGGAGAAGACCAAGATGGAATACAAACAATAAAAGGGGAAGTTAACTGTGTTACCAATGAGTAATATTAATATAAATTCAATGAATGAAGTAGAGAAATAAAGAGTTAATATAAGTAACTTTGGAAAACAGAATCACAATGATATGAAATAAGGATAACAAAAAAAAGCTATGCACAAATATTGCTCTCTAGTTTTTAAGTTTTTATTTTGATTTTTAAACACCTTTGAGAAGATGTAATTCGAGTATCATAAAATTTCTCCACTAAAAGGGTATGATTCAATATCAATTATTTGTTATTAATTTATTATTATTAATAACATTTATTATTCAGTGAGTTGTACAATCATCTAATCATCATAATTTAATTTTAAAACATTTTCATCACTCCAAAGAGAAACACTACACCTATTAATAGTTATTTTTACCCTTCTATGCAGCTTTAGGTAACCATTAATCTACTCTTCAGATTTCACAGATGGCATAGTGGTAAAGAATCCACTTGCCAATGCAGTAGACACAGGAGATGTGGATTCGATCCCTGGGTCAGAAAGAACCCCTGGAGTAGGAAATGGAAACTTGCTCTAGTATTTTTTTTTTATTTTTTTATTATTGTTTTTGCCATACATTGTTATGATATCACCATGGGTTTACATATGCTTCCCCTCCGGGTCCCCCCTCCCTCCTCCCTCCCCCCCGGGAAATCTCGCTGCACCAGTCCCGAGCATCAATCCTGGGCTGGCAATTGATTAGACACATGACAATTAACATGCTTCAATGCCCTTCTCCCATATCATCCCACCCTTACCCTCATCCACAAAGTCCACAAGTCTATTTTATACATCTGCGTTCCTTTTGTTGTCTCCCATGTTGGGTTCTCATTACTGTCTTTCTAAATTCCATATATATGTGTTAATATACTGTATTGTTGTTTTTGCTTCTGGCTTACTTCACTCTGGATAATGGGCTCCAGTTTCGTCCATCTGAGTAGAATTGCTTCAAATGAATTTTTTTTTAATGCTGAGTAATATTCCATTGTGTATATATACCACAGCTTTCTTATCCATTCGTCAGTTGATGGGCATCTAGGTTGCTTCCATGTCCTGGCTATTGTAAACAATGCAGCGATGAACATTGGGGTGCACGTGGCTCTTTCAATTCTGGTTTCCTCGGTGTATATGCCCAGCAGTGGGATTGCCGGGTCATATGGCAGGTCTATTTGCAGCTTTTTAAGGAACCTCCACACTGTTTTCCATAGTGGCTGTACTAGTTTGCATTCCCACCAACAGTGTAAGAGGGTTCC
>ML660681.1:1258580-1325324 GCA_007570785.1 Antilocapra americana | reverse complement strand
TGCTTGATAAAGTCTTGTGAAAGAACAGTAAAATAGCAACAAAAAAATGGAGAAACTGAAAAATATAAATGAAATGAAATGGGAGCACTGAATATGAAATAGAAAAAGTGAAAAACTAGATAAAAGTAAAAAGTTTTATCACTTTTTAAAATCCAGATGCATATAAGAATAATTTGGAATTTTTTTGTAAAATACAAATGCCCAGGTATTACTCTTTTTTTCCAAACTTCCAGATATGTTTCTAATGAATAGCCATGTTTAAAAACAGCTATACTATGTGATGACCTTTTACTTTGAACTCACCGCCTTTCTAAACTCTAGTAACTACTAATGTGTTCTCTATTGCTATACTATTGTCATTCTGAGAATTTTATACAAATAAAACTATACCATAGGGAAATTTTGAAATTGGCATTTTTTTATTCTCTATTATTCTCTAGTGCTTCCTCCAGGTTGTTGCAATAGGTAATTCAGTTTTATAACTCAGTAATACTAACCAGAGTTTCACTAATCAGAGTTCCCTAGTGAAACCAAACCAATAACACATTTATGTCATGAGGGGTTAGAGATTTTAAAGCTCAAACAATTGTGGAGGTTAGCAAGTCCAAAACCTATAAGGTAGGCCATCAGCCTGGAGACCCAGACTGAAGAAGCTAATGAATGCTGCAGTCAAGTCTGACAGCAGAATTCCCTCCTCCTCAGAGGACCTCAGTCTTGTTTCTCTTTTAAGGCTTTCACTAATTTGATGAAGCCCACCCACTTTATGCTTTACTGAAAGAACAATTATTTAAATGTTAATCTCATCTAAAAATATTTTTAAAAATCTTCTAGACTGGCATTTGATCAAATATCTGGGTGCTGTGGCCTAGCCAAATTGACACACGAATCTTTAGTAGTTTGGCTAGGGATGCCATAACAAAGTACCATAGACTGGGTACATAAACAACAGAAATTAATTTTCGTATAGTTCTACAGACTGGAAGTCTGAGATCAAGGTATCCACTGGGTTGATTTCTTCCCATAGGGGAATTGTCTGTTCCAGGTTTCTTTCCTTGGCTTATAGAGGAATACCTCCTTGTACCTTTACATTATCTCCCCATGCATGTTTTTTGTTTGTTTTTTTGTTTCCCAAAGTCCCTCTTCCTCTTAAACACAAGTCTTTTTGGATTAAGGGCCACACTAATGACTTCATTTTAACTTAGCCATCCCTGTAAAAATTTTATATCTGAATGCAATCTCATCTTACAATCCTAGGGGCTTAAAATTTCAACATATGAGCTTTTGTAGGGACATTATTGGAATGAAAACTGACCTTTTCCAGTCCTGTGGCCATTGCTGAGTTTTCCAAATTTGCTGGCATATTGTGTGCAGCACTTTAACAGCATCATCTAGCTGAGCACTGAAGAACAGATGCTTTTGAACTGTGGTATTGGATAAGACTCTTGAGAGTCCTTTGCACTGGAAGGAGATCAAACCAGACAATCCTAAAGGAAATCAATCCTGATAATTCATTGGAAGGACTGATGCTTAAGGTGAAGTTCCAATACTTTGGCCACCTGATGCAAAGTGCAGAGTCATTAGAAAAGACCCTGATGCTGGGAAAGGTTGAAGCAGGAGGAGAAGGGAGTGACAGAAGATGAGATGGTTGGATGGTATTGGTGAAGAACACGAAGGCCTGGAGTGCTGCAGTACACGGGGTCGCCAAGAGTCAAATACAACTGAGTGACTGAACAACAACAGTGACACAATTTAGCTCACAATAGCATGGAATGGATGTATCACAGTTTTGTGTGTTTTTTAAAACTACTTGAAACTCACTAAACATTTTGAACTCATTGAAAAGCATTTGTATTGTTTCCACTCTTATGAAAAAGACTCTATAAATATTGATGCAAGGGTTTGTGTGAAAATTTGATGTACAGAGTTTGTGTGAAAATTTGTTTCTCTGCGGTAAATGCTCAAGAATGTATTGCGAAGTTGTATGGTAGTTTATACTTTTTTGAAGGAAATGTCAAATTGTTTTCCATGGTGTCTATACAATTTTGCATTCCTACCAGTAATGCATAATGATCTGGTTTCTTCACATCCTCAGCAATATTTGGTGTTGTCACTAATTTTTAGTGTAGCCATTCAGATAAGTATGTGGTGGTATCTCATTATGTTTTAATTTGCATTTTCCTAATGGTTAACAATGGTGAAAAATTTTATGTGGTTATTTATCATATGTACATCCTTGATGAAATGTCTGTTTGTGTCTTTTACTTATGTTCTAATTGGCTTGTTTACTTCCTAACTATTGAGTTTTGATAGTTATTTATACATACTTTATGGCAGTCCCATGTCAGATATGTGATTTACAAATATTTTCTCCCACTCTGTAGCTAGTCTTCTCATCCTAACTGTGTTTTACAGCCAAATTTTTTTAAAAAAAATTCTAATTAAGCCCAGGTTATAATTTTTATATTTATGTTTTTTGCTTTTGATGTCAAGTCTAAAACCTCTTTGCTTGGCCTTAGTTCTCAAAAATCTCTTTTCTTTCCATTTTATTGATATGTATGTAACACACAAAAGGTTGCATACATTTATTTTATACATTTTGGTGAGTTTAGACATATTAGTGCATCTATGACACCATCACCAAGGCTTCTCAGGTAGTGCTAGTGGTAAAGAATCTGCCTGTCAATGCAAGAGATGTAAAAGACACAGGTTCAATCCCTGGGTTGGGATGATCCCCTGGAGCAGGAAACGGAAACCCACTCCAGTATTCTTGCCTGGAAAATCCCATGGACAGAGGATCCTGGAGGGCTACAGTCCATGGAGCTGCAAAGAATCAGACATGACTGAACACACACATGCACACACACATGACAGCATCACTACAATCAAGACAGTAAACATAGCTTTTTTGTGTCCCCTTGTTGTGTGTGTATGTGTGTGTGTGTGAAGAACACTTGGTGGTGGTGGTGGTTCAATGAGTTGTGTCCGATTCATTGCCGACCCATGGACTGTAGGCCCCCAGGCTCCTCTGTCCATGGGATTATATTTTTCCACAATCCAATTGTTCCAGCACCATTTGTTGTTTTATTGCACTGTTGAGAACATTACACACTATCTTGAATAAGGGTGATATAAATGGATATCCTTTGCATGTTACTGATTATAAAGGTAAAAAATTCAATATAATGTAAGTTGAAGAATTTTTGTAGATTCTCTATCAAGGTGAGGAAATAAATCCCTTTTATTCATAATACTTAGAGAGTTTTTACCATGAATGGATAGTGAATGCCTCCCTATATCTATTGACATGATCATGTGATTTTATTCTTTAGCTTGTTAAAATCAATTGCATTGAATAATTTTCAATTATTTAACCATCCCTGAAATCAGTAATAAAGTGTACTTGGTCATAATGTATAATTATTTTTATATATTGCTGGACTCTGTTAATATTTTATTAAGAATGTTTGTAACTATATCCATGAGGGATATTGATCTATATTTTTTCCTTACTTATTGTCTTTTTGGTATTTAGTAATACTGAATATCAATAATCTGTATTAATTGATTTATATTAATCACTAAATTAATAATTTATTAATACTAAAAACAATTTGGTGTTTAGTAATACTGGGCATAAAATGAATTAGGGATTGTGTCTTGTTCTTCTATTATCTGGAAGAATTTGTTAATTCTTCTTTAAATGAGAAAAGTCACCATTGACACCATTTGGATATAGCAGATTTCTCTTTTGGAAGATTTAAAGTAGAAAATATTTTTTTTATAAATTTTTCTCATTGTATGTTGATTTTATTATATTAATATGCTAAACAACACAGTTATTGGCAGCCAGTATCATATTAAAGCTCAAAATGGAATAAAAAGGGGGTGGTCCCAGACTCCCTCAGTAAAGCCCTGCCCCTTCCCCATAGGAGTATTCACCCATTTCATATTGGGTGAGTTGTAGTTTTATCTTTATTATATCCTTCAGTCTGTTTGCTTTGAGTTTATTCTGCTCCCTTTTACTAGGTTTTCAAAGTGGGAGCTTTGATTGTTGATTTGGGACTTTTCTTCTTTTCTAATGTAAGTATTTAGTGTTAACAATATCTATCTGCATGCCATTTTCACCTTGTTGCCCAAATTTAGATACGTTGTGTTTACATTTCTATCCATTTCAATGTTACTTTTTTTTTTAATTCCTTTGAGCTTCTGTTTTTGATCTGCGAAATATTTTGAATAGTGTGGTTTGTTTCCAAGTATTTGAGGTTGTCCTTGTTACATTTCTCTTATTTATATTTTGATCTTTTTTGGTCTGAGAATACACTCTGTATAATTTCAGTTCTTTATAATTGTTGAGATTTGTTGCATTTTCTTTATGACACATGATGTTTCGAATGCTTTTACATGCTTATTTGCCAATTTTTACCTTCTCTGGTGGGGTGACTGTTAAAGAGTTTGGTCTATTTTTATTTATTTTCTTATCTTTATTTATTTATTTTTATTGAAGTATAGTTAATTTATTTACTTTTATTGAAGTATAGTTAATTTACATGGAGAAGGCAATGGCACCCCAGTCCAGTACTCTTGCCTGGAAAATCTTATAGATGGAGGAGCCTGGTAGGCTGCAGTCCATGGGGTCACACAGAGTCCAGACACGACTGAAATGACACAGCAGCAGCAGCATATATATTATTTTTCAGAATTCATTTCCATTGTAGGTTATTATATACTATGGAGCATAGTTTCTTGTGCTATACTTGTTTTCTATTTTATATGTAATAGTAATAAATGTCAATCCCAAACTCCTAATTTACCTCTCCTCAGCCCCCACTATCCCTTTTCATAACCATCAGTTTGTTCTCTAAGTCTGTGAGTCTATTTCTGTTTTCTAAATAAGTTTACTTGTATCACATAAAAGTGATATCATATAATACTTGTGTTTCTCTGTCTGACTAACTTCACTCAAGTATGATAATCTCCAGGTCCATCCATGTTGCTGCAAATGACATGATTTCATGTTTTTAATGGCTAATATTCCATTGCATACACATACCACATCTTCTTTTCCCATTCATCCATGGGTATTTATGTTCCTTCCATGTTCTGGTTATTGCAAATAATGCTATTATGAACGTTGGGGAGCATGTATTTTTTTTGAATTAGTTATTCCCATATATATTCCCATGAGTGGGATTTCAGGATCATATGGTACCTCCATTGTTAGTTTTCTTTACGAACCTCTAAATTGTTCCCCATAGTGGCTGTATCAATCTATGCTCCCACCAACAGTGTAGGAGGGTTCCCTTTTCTCTCCAACATTTGTTATTTGTAGACAATTTAATGATGGCAATTCTAACTGGGTTTCCCCAGTAGCTCAGGCACTAAAGAATCCACCTGCTATGCAGGAGACCTGAGTTCAATCCCTGGATTGGAAAGACCCCCTGGAGAAGGGAATGGCTACCCACTCCAGTATTCCAGCCTGGTGAGTTCCATGGACAGAGAAACCTAGAGGCTATAGTCCACAGGTTTGCAGAGTTGTACATGACTAAGTGACTAACACACACACACACACACACACACACACACACACACACACACACACACACACATACTCTAAAAGGTGTGAGGCAATACTTCATTGCAGTTTTGATTTGCATTTCTTCAATTATTAGGGTTATTGAGACCTTTTCATGTGCCTGTTCACCATCTGTATGTCTTGTTTGGAGAAATGTCTATTTATGTCTTCCCCTTTTACTTGGGTTGTTTGCTTTTTTGATATTAATCTATGTGAGCTGGTTGTATATTATGAAAATTAAACCCTTGTCAATAGAACATTTGCAAATTATGTTATTTGTTTTCCTACTGTTGAATTTTAAGACTTATTTGTATATTTTGGGTAACAATTGTTTATCAGATATGTCTTTTGCAAATATTTTCTCCCAACTTTTGGCATTTTATTCCCTGGATTGTGACTTTCACAGAGAAGTTTTTCATTTTAGTATATAATCCAGTTTATCTATTATTTCTTTCATGCATTCACGAATTGTGCTTATGGTGTTGTATCTAAAAAGTCATTACCATTACTGAAAGTCATCTAAGGGTTTCTTCTATATTATCATTTAGGTTAGTAGGGTTGCATTTTATGTTTTGTTCTGTGATCCATTTTGAGTTAACTTTTGTGCTGGATTTGTAGAGAGATGTTGATATTTCCAACTATCATAGAGGATGCATCTATTTCTCCTTGCTATTCTAAGATTTTGCCTCATCTAGTTTGATGTTTTGTGGTAAAGTGCATACAAATTAAGAATTATTATGTCTGATTAAAGAATCAATCCTTTTATCATTATGCAATGTCTTTCTTTATCCTTGGCAACTTTCCTTATTTAGAAGCCTTATATGAAATTAACATAGCTACTCCTTCTTTTGATTGGTGTTACCATGATGTATATTTATCCTTCCATTTACTTGTAATACATAAATGTCTGTACGGTTTAAGTGAGTTTTTCTAAGATATTGATCTTTGAACCACTTTAACAATCTCTGCCTTAATTACTGTGTTTAGACCTTTTACATTTACAGTGAGTATAGTTGTGGCTGATTCAATATCTATCATATTTGTTACTGTTTACTATTTGTTGTCCTTGTTCTTTGTTTCTATTTTTATTTTCCACATTTTTTTCTGCCTTTTGTCATAATAATTAGCATTTTGTAAGTTTTTCTTCCTTTCCTTTATTAGCATGTCAGTTGAAGTTCCTTTTTACTTTTTTTGGTTGTTGCCCTCATAGTTGAAGTATGCATTTACAGTTAATTTAAGTCCATTTTCAAATAGCATTATATTATTCCATGAATAGTAAGAGTACCTTATGAAAACAAATAACCCTAATTATGGCCTCTTACCCCTGGTATCACTGATATCATTAATTTTACTTACATATAAGCATATACAATCAATTATATTGTTGCTATTTTAATCTGAATACATTGTAATATGTTAAATCAATTAGGAATAAGAAAAGAACTTTTTTTACTTTTAGCCTCATTTGTTATTTCTTTAATGCTCTTTCTTGCTTTTTGTAGATCCAAGTTCTTGACCTATATTACTTTCCTTCTCTCTAAAGAACTTTAATATTCCTTGCAAGACTGGGCTACAGCAAAAAATTCCCTCAATTTTTGTTTGTCCAAGGAAGTTTCTTTTTCAGTTTGGATAATTTCACAGGGTACAGAATTCTAAGTTTATGATTTATTTCTCTTTATACTTCAAATATTTCACTCTCTTCTCGTTTGTATAATTTCTGAGGGAAAAAAGATATAAATCTTATCTTTGTTCATCTGTAGGTAAGATATTTTTTTCCATCTGGTTTCTCTCAGGATATTTTTCTTTATCTTTGATGCTTTGTTGTTTGAAAATGATATGGCTAGGTGTAGATTATTGGTATTCTCTGAGCTTAGTGTTCTTTGAGCTTCCTGGATCCTTGGTTGGGTGTCTTACATTAATTTGGGATAATTCTGAGTCATTTTTAAAAAATTAATTAGTTAATTTTAATTGGAGGCTAACTACTTTACAATATGCTGGTAGTAGATCTCTAGGAGAAAAATTGTAAGTCCCATTAAGAGTGAGTCCCCCTGTAATTTTTAACTTTCAGAATTGTCCACACTGAGGCTTCAGAAAATTTATCAGTTACAGTTCAGGTTTACTTACCTTAGGGCTAGTGTTTGTGGTGATTCTGTTTTTGTGCTTCTGCTCTGGTAAGTTGTGACTCCTTGTATTTGTCTCTTGGATCGTGAGGGCAGTGGTATGCCTTTTGTTCTCTCTCTTTCAGAATGTTGTTGAAGTCTGTTCAGCTTTCTACTCATTGTTAGGACAGAGTGGTGAGTTCCAAGAGCCTTGCTTGCAGAATCAGAAACTGTAAGTGCTGGGTTGTCATTATTCTTTTGACAGTGTCTTTTTAATCCCTCTCATTTACCTTCTTTTTAAAAAAAATGCTTACTGGAGTTTAGGTGCTATGTAATACTGTATTAGTTTCTATTGTACAGAAAAGTTAATCAGCTATACTTATATATATATATATATATCCTCTTTTTTGGATTTCCTTCTCATTCAGGTCACCACAGAGCACTGAGTAGGATTCCCTGAGCTATTCAGTATGTAATCACTAGTTACCTATTTTATATGTAGTATCAATAGTATATGTATATGACAATCTCAATCTTCCAGTTCATCCCACCAACTTTCCCTCTTGGTGACCATACATTTGCTCTGTAAGTCTGTGTCTCTATTTTTGTTTTTGCAAATAAGAACATCTATACAATTTTCTCTAGATTCCACATATATGCATCAATATATGATATTTGTTTTTATCTTTCTGACTTCATTCTCTATGACACTCTTCAAATGACCCAATTTTGTTCTTCTTTATGGCTGAGTAATATTCCATTATATAAAGATAATATGTTCTACATTTTCTTTATGCAAAAAATTTAAATTTACATCAAAAGACATGATCAGATATATGTAATGATAATATATTTTGAAGCAAACTGTTAAAAAATGCATAGAGTTGAATCTATTTTGGGGGATATACTTTGTTTTCATGTCCAGAAAATCTTGCCAAATCCAATGTCATCAAATTTTTTCCCTATGTTTTCTTCTAAGACATTTATAATTTCAGGTCTTACACTTAGGGCATGAATCTACTGAAAGTGGGTTATTGAAATCTCATCCAATTATTGTATTGTTGTTTATTATGGCCTTGAGGTCTGTCAATATTTGATTTATGTATTTAAGTGCTTTGATGTTGGGTGGTGTACATATATTATAATTATTATAGCTTTCAGGTGATTTGACCCTTGTATAATTATATAATGTTCCTCTTTGTGTCCTAAGGTAGTTTTTGAGTTAAACTCTGTTTTAACTTTATTTCCACCTCTAATCCGGAGAAGGCAATGGCACCCCACTCCAGTCCTCTTGCCTGGAAAACCCCATGGATGGAGGAGCCTGGTAGGCTGCAGTCCATGGGGTCACTAAGAGTCAGACACGACTGAGCGACTTCACTTTCACTTTTCACTTTCCTGCACTGGAGAAGGAAATGGCAACCCACTCCACTGTTCTTGCCTGGAGAATCCTAGGGATGGGGGAGCCTGGTGGGCTGCTGTCTATGGGGTCGCACAGAGTTGGACATGACTGAAGCGACTTAGCAGCAGCAGCAGCCACCTAGAGTCTATTTTGCTCTCCACTTTTGTGGAATACCTTTTCCATCCCTTCATTTTCAATGTGTGTGTTCTTTTTTAATTAATTAATTTATTTCAATTGTCGGATAATTAATTTACAATGTTGTGATGGTTTTTGCCATACATCACTATGAATTGGCCATAGGTATACCTATGTGTTCTTAGCTCTAAAGTAAGCCTTTTGTAGACAGCATACCATTGAATCTTGTGGATTTTATGCTTTGATTTCCTTCTTCAGAGATTTTTAGTTTCCTTCTCATATATCTGGTACAAGTTTTGTTAAATTTATACCTAGGTATTTCATTTTGGAGGCTTCCCTGGTGGCTCAGGGTAAAGAATCTGCTTGCCAAGGCAGGAGACACAGGTTTGATCCCTGGGTCAAGAAGATCCACTAGAGAAGGAAATGGCAACCCACTCTAGTATTCTTGCCTGTGAAATTACATGGACAGAGGAGCCTGGGAGGTTTCAGTCCATGAGGTCACAAAGAGTTGGACACTAATTAGTGATTGAACAACAAATTTCATTTTTTTAGGTGTGCTAATGTAAATGTATTTTTGTTTGTTTAAATTTCAAATTACACTGGTTCATTGCTGATATAGAGGAAAGTAATTGACTTCTGTATATTAACTTTGTGTTCTGCAACCTTGATATAATCATTCCTTATTTCTAGTGCTTTTTAAAGCAAACATTCTATCAGATTTCTAGATAGACAATCTTTTCACCTACTAACAAAGTCAGTTTTATTTCTTCCTCCTCAGCATGTATATTTTTATTTCCCTTTTCCCTATTGTATTATTGCATTAGCAAGATATTCCTGTATGATTCTGAAAAACAATGATGAGGGAGATATCCTTGTCTTGTTCCTGATCTTAGTGAAAAAAATCTTTAAATTTCTCACCATTCAATATGATATTAACTATAGGCATTCTGTAGACATTCTTTATTAAGTTGAGGAAGTTCCCCTCTATTTCTAGTTTACTGAGAGTTTTTCTCATGGATGAGTGTTTGTGGAGGGAAGGAGGATCCAAGGCTTTCTATTCCACCATCTTGCAGATGTCATTTGGAAACTCTCTGAACTTTCTTCTCAATTTTTCTTTAAACTTAAAGCTACTCCAAAAAATAAAAGTCTATTAATCCAAACATAGAAAAATAGTCATTTGATTACAAAGTTATGGTTGATGAGAAAAAGAGAAGGCTCAGTCCCTATAAAATTAATATGTTGCTTTTGCTGGTTTTTTCTTCACCATCATTAACATTAATCCTTTATCAGGACTGCTGAGTCTTAGCTGAAAAAATATCTTAAATATCCACTTCATGCTGAGAATTTATTCATCATTTGATCCTTAGTTATTGCTTATTTAGCTGCTGCTCAAAAATCTCAAAAAGATAAAAGGCGTATAGTGTCCAATAGAAATAGGAAACAGGAATGAAAGGACACTAATATATCCATGTTCTTTATTATCTGAGTTGAATTTAAGTTCATTCTAAAAGATCATCAAAGAAAGAATAGTTGAAATAACTACAGAGCCAATGAATTATAGGTAATTTGCACAAACAAGCACACAGACCTACTCTATTCATTAATTTTCAATGGGTTCCAGAATAATAACTAAAACATTAAATGTGCAAAGTACCTTTATTTGAGGCAGTTGGTAAGTTTAAGGACAGTAGTCTTGGGAATTTACTATAAGAAAGATAAGTCATAAGGGACCAGTTGCGTAATTTACCTAAGGACATCCAATTACAGGAGAACCTCACTTAACTAGAATCTAACTCAATTCATTTTTATTTACTTAACTTTCACCCCCTGTGTGTGCGACCACATGGAATGTAGCCCTCCAGTCTCCTCTGTTCATGGGATTTTCAAGGCAAGAAAACTGGAGTGCATTGCCATTTCCTCCTCTAAGGGAATCTTCCCAACCCAGGAATTGAACCCACCTTTCCTAAACCTCCTGCACTGGCAGGCAACTTCTTTACCACTGAGCCACCGGGGAAGCCACTTTACTTTTAGTTGAAAGTAAATAACATGACACAGAAATATCAAAGTTCTATTTTAAAAGAGCAACTTCTGGTTATGTACCCAGTCAGATAATTTAGTCTAATATACACTGTTTTCATAATGTACACTAATTCATTCTCAGAATGATGGGCCCTAAAATCATAAGTTAGTCTATTACAAGAAAGTATAAATAAGGTATACAATAACAGTAAATACAAGGCATAGAATTGATCCCTTTTCTTGAAAGACATTAGAAGATTTCAAAAAAGTGGGATTTTATAATATTCTGACAATAGTCTATTATGCATGTATTTCAGTATATTATATACTGTCATGCAACATATGTGTATGATATCTAAACCTACTATATTGGACATACATTCAAATATCAAACACAAAAATAATCTCATTTTAAACTGCAAAGCATATATTCATATTTCTCAATAATCCAGAAAACAGTATTCACATGTCAGAGACACTTTGTAAATAAAACTTAACAAAGGTTTTTAAAAGTTTGTATTGTTATGTTGTGAAGATACTGGGCATTCTGTGCAGATGGTGTTATGTATTTAAAAATAAGTGGGAAAATTGGAAAAAAAATTCTAAAAAATTTTGAGCTCTAGTCTAAATCTAATTTATCATCATTATGAAGAAATATTTGAAAAAATAAAATAGATATTTTAAAACTTCTTACTCTACTTAGCCCCAGAAAGTAAAACAGGAAAAGTAAGAGTAAAGTGATTATTTTTCATTATCAAGTGACAATTTGTCAGTATCAAGTGAAACTTACAAAGGTTAACTTCCCATTGTCTGTGCAAGTCCATTCATACTCTAATTCTAACTCTTTGGAGTTCACAACTATACCAATCTCTGAATCTTTGAATCTTGGGCTTCCCTGGTAGCTCAGTTGGTAAAGAATTTGCCTGTAATGTAGGAGATCCCAGTTTGATTCCTGGGTCAGTATTCTGTGGCTTCACTTGTTGCTCAGCTGGTAAAGAATGTGCCTGCAATGAGGGAGACCTGGGTTGGGAAGATCCGTTGGAGAAGGGAAAGGCTACTCCAGTATTCTGGCCGGGAGAATTCCGTGGACTGTATAGTCCATGGAGTAACAAAGAGTCAGACACAACTGAGCGACTTTCACTTTGAATCTCTACCTATGTTATTATTATTTATTACAACATAAATTGCATCTTAAGAAGCAGGAAAAAAATAGAGAATACAGTATTTAGGTTCTAGTATAGTTCTGCCTGTTCTATTCATCTTGGACAAGTCACTTAACTTCTCTGGCAGTCAGTTTCCTCAGCAGTAAATGTGCTGCTCAAATTATATTATAACCAAGGTTAAGTCCATTTATCCTCCTACAAACCAAACCTTCAAAAATCCAATTCTAGATATCTTTATTTCTAAGATATATTCTAAAACAGTGTGAAAGAATCTTGTATTTAACAAGCTCTCATTTTCTTTGGTTTATTGGTACATTTTAACACAAAAGCTCAGTTAGAATGTTGAGAAAGAATACTGGGATTAAGTGCAAGTAAGATAAATGTGGTTTCCCCCTCATTTTCATAGCCACAAGTAAGTGACTAAGGACTAAATCAGAACCTTTCAAAATTTCTCAGGAGGTATGACTAGGACTATAAGAAAAAGATGGGTAAACAAAAGCTTCCCAAATTCAAGCTCAGAATTATCATTTGCACCATATGACTGTCAAGTTTTGTGTCTTAAAACAGAAGATTTCACCTAAGGAAGAGTTTTATTTTCAGTAGCATGCAATGAGAGTATGTTTTACAACAAGCTGCATTGGCACCAGGAGAAGGAGGTTCTGATAAGTGGAAAGTGTTGGATTTTCTTAAAGTCTACATTAGTATGAAAATGGTTAGATGAGTCATTATCATTATTATTTCCATATTTTTTAAGGAAGAAGATCATGTATTTTTTAAAGGCTTCATTTTTTTTAGAGCAGTTTCAACTTCACAACAAAATTGCTAGGAATATAATAAGATTTCCCACTTACTTCCTGCCTCCACACATGCATAGCCTCTCCCATTATTAAGATCCCCCACCAGAATGGTACATTTGTTTCAATTGAAGAACCTATATTAACCAACCACACTCATCCAAAGTTCATAGTTTACATTAGGATTCACTTTGAGTATTGTGCATTCTGAGTTTGGACAAATCTATAATGACACACATTCACCATTATGATATACAGAGAAGTTTTACAGCCCTTAGAATCTTTTGAAAACGATGAAACTGGAATTTTGATAGAATGCTTTGAATCTATATACTGCTTTTAATTATATGGACATTTTAACAAAAATTAATTCAAAATGAATTAAAGAAAATATAAAACATAAAACTATATAAAATTATTTGAAGAAAACAGAAATTATTTTTAATAGCATTATATTTTAAAAATTGACTTCCCTTGTAGGTCAGTTGGTAAAGAATCTGTTTGCAATGCAAGAGTGGGTGTGTTAGTCATTCAGTTGTGTCCTATTCTTTGCAACTCCATGGACTGTATAGCAGGCTTCTATGTCCATGGGATTCTCCAGGCAAGAATACTGAAGTGGAATGCCATTCCCTTCTCCAGAGGATCAGGTTCAATTCCTGGGTCAGGAAGATAACCTGGAAAAGGAATATAAACCCACTCCAGTATTCTTGTCAGAGAATTCTTGTCTGGAAATCCAGGAGTCTGGTGGGCTACAGTCCATGGGCTCACAAAGAGTCAGACATTACTGAATGACTAACACTTTCACTTTCATATTTTAAGATGGGCTTCTCAGTTGTTAAGAATACTCCTGTCCATGCAGGAGACACAACCTACGTCTTCAGTCCTTGGGTTGGAAAGATTCCCTGGAGTAGGAAATGGCTACAGTCAGCGGGGTTGCCAATAGTGAGACACAACTGACTGAGCTCACACATACATATTTTAAGAACAGAGTTCTGTTAAACTACAGTCATAAAATTTCAACATATATAGTTTACTCTATCAGCTTTGTTTTACACTTGTGAAAATTTACATTTCTCCAATGTTTTAGGAATGATTTATGATTAAGTATTTAATTTTTACTTTTTGTTAAAATATAATGTGTCTTATCAGAAAACTATAGATAAATGCACATTAAAAAATCCAAATGATATTTTATACTTGTCCATTCTCAGGAGCTGATTAACCATCTTTTTTCCATTTTTGTCTAATTCTGGCCAGTTGTCTATGGTGCTCTTCCAAACTGAAACAGTAATTAGCATGAATAGTACATCACAGGAATACAAAATCTAAAAAAATGGACATAATTATCTTGCGCACTATAGTCATTTTAAATTAGAGCTTTATTTCAAATCATTTATTTTTTCACTCTCAAACTTACAGAAAATTTATCTTGCCCTAAAGTAAAATAGTCTCACAAAGAAATATTTGATCAATAACTGAGGTTTTCAAACTATTTTAAATCTACAACCCAAATGGCGTTTTTAAAAGACATCTCTGTTCTCAAAGAAATCAGAACACATATGTATTCATAGTGATGATCTGTTCTAAAACGTGACCATGCCATCTTGTATATTGTTATAAATATTCAGATGGAAATTAAAATAGGGATGTGCCCTAACTTTGCAGACTGCTGTTCCTGTTTTTTCAAGTTTAGACTTTGATTATTTCTCCATTTATTTATAAAGTTAGCCCTGGTTCCACTGAATGTATTGTCATGTGTCCCATGGTGATTTTTATATCTTTTTAAAACTACATAATGGAATAAATTATTTTTAAAACTACAGTGTTTTCTGAAATTCTTTCAGCTTATATGTTTTCCATATTCTAGGCTTACACTACATTTAATGTCCGATAGAATATAATTTACTGTGCTATTTTACCTCCTAGAAGGTCATTAGTGTATGGATATCTTAATTATATTCATAAAAAATAATTTCTGATGACTAATGTGAAAGGAAATTTTCTGTTTTTCTGGATGAGTGAAAAATAAAGGCGGACTCTTTTTTTCTTTTTCTTTATTTTTTATTTTTTAAATTATGAAAGTGTGATGACACATTTATAGGGACTTGGAAAATACAGAACAGAGTTGCATATAGTTTCAATATATATTTCAATTATGTTTTTAAGTATATATATAAAAATTTTAGTTGGAGTTTCAATATAAAGCTCTCAAAAATTAATAGAATGAAATTCCCATTGTTTATTAATCTGGAGACACTGGAACATATTCCGGGACATAAAAAAAGTGCAAAAATTTCATGGTCTAAAGATATTGAAATCATACAGGGTCTCTTATCACTGTGGAATTATGACATAAATCAATATTAAATGATATTTGAAAATAACTCACATATTTTCAAGTGCAATGTGACAATTATCAAGAGAGACCTTTGACTAAGTCATTGAAAGCCTCAATAAAGTTAAAAGACTGAAAAAACACAGAAGGTGATTGCAGAGAAGAAAGTATTTAAATGAGAAATCAATATTAAAATGAGAAAGTCACATCAAAGATACTTTAAAAACTCCATGTATTTGTAAATTAAATATCCATTTTTAAATGATCGGTGTAGCTAAGAAACCATAACAAGGAAACTTAGAAAATATCTGTGGCAGAATAGAAAAGAAAAGAGAATTTATCAGAATTTTTTGCATGCAGCTGAAGTTGCTTAATGTAACTAAATAAAATGTGGAATCTTGAATAAGGTGTGGAAACAAATAACAGACACTAGCATAAATGTTTGTGAAATTTGGACAATATCTACTTTAGTTAATAATACTATATCACACGTTAAGAAAATTTGACTGTTTTATGTGGCTAGACTACAGAAGAATTATGTTCACAAAAATAACTTACTTGAAAAATAACTTCAAACAAATAAGTGGTGAATTACTTGAGTTTCTGACTAAAAATCAAAATCAAGTATCATCAATACAGACAAAAAACCCAAATCAATTTTACTCATACAGTTTTCCTAGAAATATCATTGTGTGTGCATTTAACCTATCTTTTAACCTACCTTAGTCTTAAGGATATAACTTCCCTAAAATTGAAAATGTGATTGGTACAGAAGTAGTATGAATAATTCTGGACAGGACAAAGAATAATATATCTGTCTTCCCCAAATCACATTGATTGAACTATGAACATACATGCTATATATGTGAATGCATGTGTGCACATTCATGTATGTATATTTATATGTTTTAACAACCTCCTCCAGTTTAATCTCATTGAGCTCATGTAGAACTTTTTGAAAAGTTACACTTGCGGTTTTTATGAGAAATTTAGGTCTCACTTTAGAGGTGTTCAAATACAGACTGCTCTATGGAGCCCTTTATTTATTTATTTATTTATTTATTTATTTATTTATTTACTTATTTACTTATTTACTTATTTATTTATTTATTTATTTATTTATTTATTTATACTGGCTTCCTTTTAACCTACCTTGAACATTTGTGGTTTGGTAGATGTTGGCTCCATATAGTTCTCCAAAATGATATCTGATTGATTCTACTACACAGTGGTCTCACAATGTACCTGTCTTTGGAGAAAAGTACTATTTTGTTGGACTATTGTCAATTCACTGCCTAGATCTCTGAGAAAACAAAACTACACCCTTAGCTATCTCACCAAACATACACCTGCCAAAAAATAAAGATGGAAAAGAAGATAAAAAAATTCCTGTTTTCTTTCCAAACTTAGATCCACAGTATTTTGCTATATGAACATTAGTTCAAAAACCATTACAAAATTGTAGCATTATGGGTGAGGTGTTACCAACTAATCTGGGTAATTACCTGAAAATCAGCCCATGAGAGTAATAGTTGACTTTGTTGTTTCATATATATTATATGCACCAGTAGCTGCTGGGCTGCTGCTAACTCGCTTCAGTCTTGTCCGACTCTGTGCGGCCCCATATATGGCAGCCCACACAGGCTCCCCCGTCCCTGGGATTCTCCAGGCAAGAACGCTAGAGTGGGTTGCCATTTCCTTCTCCAATGCATGCAAGTGAAAAGTGAAAGTGAAGTCACTCAGTCGTGTCTGACTCAGCGACCCCATGGACTGCAGCCTACCAGGCTCCTCTGTCCATGGGATTTTCCAAGAAAGAGTACTGGAGTGGGGTGTCATTACCTTCTCTGATGCCCTATTAGATTACACCTCAAATTAGTCTTTCTTTTTCGGCAAGTAATTTTTAAGAGTAAGGAAAAGATCCTTTACTTTTACATCTTTGAAAATTCATCTAGACACATTTTAGCAATGATTATCTAGCTGAAAATGAATACTTTGCTACATTATCCTCAGTGACCTTGATTTTCTCCATCAAGAAGTGAGGGTTTTTATTTTTTTCTTTCATTCCTCTGTGCACAGAGTTCTTGACTTCACCTCTGAGACATTCTGCAGAGTGGTCAATACATACTGTTGTTTGATACTTTTATTCATTTATTCCTGACACTCCCCTGAGTCATACTCCTTGATAAAAATTGCATTTAACATTCCTCATTGATACTCAAAGGCTGTTCACTGAAGCAAAGGATTTTGCATCTTATAATGAGTTGTATATTATAAAGTAAAATTCTAAAATAAAGTTTGGGACTTGGGAGATGAAGTTCAGTATCACAAAATAAGAACAGCATAGACAAGGAACATTTTTGAAATTAGATTTGCAGTTATAATTCAGTTTGAGCTGCTTTCTCATGTGTAAACTTTTGCCTTCAATTCAACAAAGTTGCAAAATATCAGTTTAACACTCTGGCCATGGAATACGATTAAGATCTTACACTTGGGTATGATGCCTTTTATCCCAAAAGATTGCAAAGAGCTTTAAATTTATAAAATGAGCACTGGACATATTAGAGTTGGAACCTCAACAGCTTTGGCAAAATAGTGATATATGGATAACATTTAATGCTGCTGAACTAAAACCTTGCTGCACAATTCATATTTTCAAGATTGCAGGGGGTCATTACACTGTATAAAACAAGTTTTCTGAATTAAAAACCCCCACTTCCTGAAGTAATTAAATGCAAACCAAAGCTGAGGCAATGATCATTTTTAGGTGACAATGAAAACTTTTGTAGTTTAACTACATAATCTTTTCAAATTGGACCTGAAAAGCAAGATTACTAAAGACAAAAAAGGTGAACATCCTTGCCAGGACAATGAAGAAAGCTACAAAATAATCATTGAGCTAAAAAGACCATAAAGACCAGGTATAAGTTGAGGTAAACCAATGTTCATAAAGGAAGAGAGAAAGCAGGTGCTTAGAAACTGAACATGACCTTTATTTTTGTACCTTCTTATAATATCAGTGCCACAAATTGCATATTGCCTTCCCCTTTGCCATAGGCACATATTAAGATCTTGCAGTATCCCCATGTGCCTTAAGGGCAAATACTGTGGTAATATATTCCTGACATTCAGTAAGTCTGTATTTTATGAGAACAGAAATCATCACTACAGACATTAACAACTAGTAGATACTGACATGTTGTAGATCCTTAACAAATATCATTTAATTGAATGAAACTACCAACTGCACCAGACACATTGTTAATGTATCAGAGGATTTCCTAAAGTGGTCTTTTCAGGTACTTTTCTTTCAACTCCAGAACTAACTTGTTGATTATTAATCTCATATTTGAATAGTAATACCAGAGATAGATTTACATCAGCTTTATAGAAGAAACAAATGCAAGTAGGTCCTGCCTGATACATATATTAATGCTGATTATAAAATAAAAGAATATAGACTGTAAACTGAATTTTTATTTTATTTTAAAACATTGATTGGGATTATATAAAACAAAAACTTTTAAGTGCATCTGATATTAGTTTCTGCTTTATTGATGAATTATTCTATTTCTTCCCTAAATGCCCTCAAACATCACCACCCTCCTCTCCTTCAATCTCCACAATGCCATTCACCTCTGGCTGACCTTTTCAGTTTTTTTTGCAGATTAAATCAGAGGTGATAAATACATTATTAACATCTTTCTGCCACTCACATTGAGCCACAAATGCCACAAATATCCTTAAAACTTAATCCAGCATAATTCTACTTTCTGTTGCCTTGTGTTTTCAGACCATTACATCATTTATTTTTCCTCCTTTAATTAAAGAGAGAGATCATCATCCCAACAGTACCTAATTCACTCTTTTTGGATTAGTCCTCAAGTGTACAATACTACCTGGCCATTTAGGAGGACACATCCCTTATTTTTTCTGCACATATAGACCCAACAAAATATCTTGAAAACGATAAATAGACTTCTCTATAATTAACAAGAACTTGAGTTCTCTTTGAAAATGGCAAAGTCTCAAAGTCTCAAACTCTGGTGGTGGGAGAAGTACAGGTGACAACCTAAAATACTCTTCAGATACAGCTAGCTAAATTACAGTGGAGATTAATTTGCTACATATAAGAAGAACAAGATGGTGAAGGAGTTGGTGGACATGGAGTTCATCTCTCACCATGGATACATCAGGAATACACCTTCAGACACAGAAGTGCATGTAGCACACCAGCTGAGAGTGGACAGGAGTACCTGACCAATGGAAAAGAATATATAGAACCATGAAAAACTCTGTACCACAAAGGAACTATGGGATAGAACAAGAGTGATAGAAGGACTGGACCTGCCATCTGTGGGTGGGGGAACTGAAGCAGGGATCCAATCCCCACATCCTGGCAATTGGCTGAGTCAGAGGAAAAATCAGGTGAGAGTGAAACAGCTAATCTGTGGCAGCCTAAGTGACATGATAATCAGACAGTCCTTGCTGCAGCCATACATACCCTGAATAGAAACGCTAGTACCCTGGAAGGCGCAGGAGCTGGAAGCTGGAGTTTAGGGATTGTGCAGCAATCCCAGGGCAAAGGGTGCTGTTGACTGTGGAGAGACAGATTGAGGGGATGTGAGGGAGAAAAGTGCGGTGGGAAATGCCAGTGGAGGAAAGCCAGGCAGCCATGGAAATAAAGTGACATTGCTGAGTCACATATAGGGGGTGGAGCCATCACCATAGTCTCTCTCTCCCCACAAACCAGCATCGGCAGCTGAACAATAAAGAGGCTGGCCCATCAAATACCTGATGCACTGACCTACAGAGTAGGACCCCACCCATGGTGCCCCTTTAAGTGCCTGACACTCCGACCTATAAAGTAGAACCCCAACTAGGGGGGGCCCTCTATGTGCCTGCCACACCAAACAACAGAGTAAGACCCCAGGCAAGGGAGCCCTCTAAGTGCATGAATGGGCAGAGCTATGGAAAAAGACTGGCCAAAGAGGCCTTCTGATTGCCAACTACAAGAGGCTCAAAAAAGAAAAAAAAAAGACTCTGATAGAGCCATAACTCCTGTGGTGGAGGCAGTCTGTATCCCTGCACAGTTGGCACCACCAGGGTCCCAGAAAACCAAGCAGCTCTGTCACCTTCATGTTCAACTCTCATTTGGGCAGAGCTGTCAGAGGCAAAAGAAACCTTGCACCTATACACAAAAGGTCTCTTCGGTCATGTCCAGCTCTTTGCGACCCTGTAGACTGTGGCCTGTCAGGCTTCTCTGTCAGGGAAGGGGGGAACTCCAGGCAAGAATACTGAAGCATACTGGCTAATACTCATTGCCATAGTCTTCTAGAGCACTATATTTCCTGGTGCCCTAGCCGCCAACTCCCGAGAGTACCTGATGCTGCCAGAACCCCTGCAACACAAGCCACTCCACCACCTCCACACCTGGCCCTCACAGGGGCAAACCTAAGTCCTCCAGGGCGGCCTCAGGAGCAAACTCCAGAGGATGACCCACATGTAGAGGTGGAAATAAAACCACAATTAAAATCCAGGGGCAGTGTGGCTAATGAAGAAGACCCAAAACCTTCCCACTAGCTTTACAAGCAGCAGATTAAATCCACATGATCAACTAGGCAGACTTTATGTCTATGGAATATATAAAAGGTCATTGAGAGCTCCCCCAAAAGAAAACACACTAGTTCTGATAGCTGTGGACACTGGAGGCAAGAACACACAGGAGTGGGACCACATTAGGATCTGAGTTGCCCCCACAGCAGGTTCAGAGATTTGCCGGGTATTGGAGGACATCCTAGAGAGGTGAGGTGGACTGTGACTCTCAGCGAGGGAAAGGACTCTGATAGCAGTGATTCAAGAAAAACATTTATTATTCTTATGTTTTGACTTATTCTGTAGTTTCTTTTGGATTTTTTTCTTTTTTATTCCTTTCTCCTCCCTCTGTTGTGGTTGTAGATTTTATTGGTACTATGAAATCAAATTAAGCTTTTGAGTTTTGTTTTGTTTTGTTTTTCTCAGTCACATTTTTCATTGCTGGTATAAACCTCTACCTCTATGTTGGGATTTTGCACTTCTGTGGAGTTTTCCTTTTTTTAATTTTTTAAACCTATTATTATTATTTCTACATTTATCCTTTTGCTTGCTTTCCCTACTGTTCTTTTCCCCGTGCAGCTAATCTGTAATGTATATAAATCTTCTATATCTACCTCTATTTAACTTTGCAAATCTATTTTTTCTTTCTTTACTTTCTCTCCTTTCCTCTCAACACATTTGTTAGTTTTATTTTCATTGCTATATCCCCCCAATTGGCACCTTGTTTTAGTCTTGTTTTCCAGTTTGTGCTTTAGTTAGCTTTGTTGTGGTAGTTGTAATTTTCTTTTTCCTTTGCTCTCCAGGTCAATCTACAGCATTTTTGTTGGTCTGTTTTGATTTTGCTAATGACTGTATATGTATAGGTGTATATTCAGTCCACTTTTTATTGTTGTTATAAACCTCTGCCTGTATGTTTGACTTTTGCAGTTGTCTGGAGTTTTCCTTTTTGTTTCTTCTTCCTTTTTTTTCTATTCTCTTTTTAATAATTTTAATTTCTAATTTTTAACATATTATATTCTTCTACACTTATCCCTTTGTTTGCCTTCCCTACTCTTCTTTCCCTTTGCAATTAATCTTTAATGTATATAAATCTTCTTCATCTACCTCAATTTAACTTTGCATATCTATTCTTTCTTTCCTCTCAACATATTTGTTAATTTTATTTTCATTGCTTTATTCCTCACTTGGCACCTTGCTTTAGTTTCGTTTTCCAGCTTGTGCTTTAATTATTTTGGTTTTAACTGGCAAATATAATTTTTCATTTCTTTGTTTGCTGGATCCATCTACTGTCCTTTTTTTTGTTGGACTGTTTCAACTTTGCTCATGGGTGTATATGTATATTCCTTTATTTTAGTTATTATTTGCCTGATTTTGTAACTGCCATTTGTCTGGGATTCATCATTAGTTTCTCATTTTTTTATATTTGTTTTAATCTCATTTAATGTCATAACAAACCATTTGTTGAATCTTTGTTCCTGACCAGAAATCAAACCCTGAACCTTTGAAGTGGGAACACTGATTCCAAGACGCTAGACTATAAGAGAGATAATCCTAGGAAGTATCAAATAGTGAGAACTCACACAAAGGAAATCACTTGAATACAAAACCCAGCATTACCCAACCACCAGTAGCACCCTGTGCAGGATGCCTCATTTAAACAATAAAACAAAAACACAAACCCAATCATCAGCAGACAGTATTACCATCTCACTCAGCCTTGCCCATCAGAGGAAAAACAAACAAACAAAAACTCAGCACAAATAACACCCTATACAAAGTTTACACAAGCCACTGGACCAAGCTTAGCAGGACAGAAACCAAAAAGATGAAAGAATTCAAAATTCTTCAAGAAAAGAATTCAACTTTCCTTGAAACCTGGAAAAAAGAGACCTCAAGCACAATAAGCTAAAAAATAATGAAAAAGCAGAGAAATACTACACAAATGAAGGAACAAACTATAAACATAGGACCAAATAAAATAAGAGGAAATAGGCAAAGTACCTGAAAAACAATTCATAAAAATTATAATAAACATGATCAAAAACCTTGATTACAAAATGGATAAAATGCAAGAATCAAATAACAAAGACCTGCAAGACTTAAAGAATAAACATACAGAGACAAACAACACAATCACTGATGTTAAAAATACTCTAGATGCAGTTAAGAGCAGAATATCTGGGCCAGAAGGTAAAATGGTGGAAATAACATCTGAAGAGCAGAATAAAGTAAAAAGAAAGAAAATAACTGAAGATAGTCTCAGAGACTTCTGGGTCAATATCAAATGCACCAACATTCAAATTATAGGGGTCCCAGAAGAAAATGAGAAAAAGAAAGGATATGAGAAAATTTTTGAAGAGATTATAGTTGAAAATTTCTCCAAAATGGAAAAGGATATAGTCATAGTCAGTCAAGTCCAAGAGGCACAAAGAGTCTCATACAAGATAAACCAAAGGAGAAATACACCAAGATACATACTGATTAAACTAACAAAGACTAAACACAAAGAAAGAGTGTTAAAAGTAACAAGGGAGAAGCTATAAGTAACATACAAGGGAAACCCCAAATGTTTAACAGCTGATCTTTTAGCAGAAACTCTGCAGGCCAGAAGGGAATGGCAGGATATATTTAAAGTACTGAAAAGGAAAAATCTACAACCAAGATTACTGTGTCTGGCAAGGATATCATTCAAAATTGATGGAGAAAAAAAAGTTTTTCAGACAAGCAAAGTTTAAGAGAATTCAGTACCACTGAAACAGCTTACAATAAATGCTATCGGGACTTGCATACTCAAAAAAAAAAAAATACAAGAGAAGAAAACACATCTACAAAATCAGTCGTGAACAATTGAGAAAATATCAATAGGAACATATATATATCAACAATTCATTTTCTTGTTTGTTTGTTTGTGTTTTTTTTTTGATGGTGACAAATTCAAGAAAGACTTTTTTCTTAACAATATTTTGTTGGTTTTGCCATACATTGACATGAATCAGCCATGGGTATACATGTGTTCCCCTTCCAGAACTCCCCTCCTACCTCCTTCCCAATTCCATCCCCCTGGGTTATCCCAGTGCAACAGCCCTGAGCACCCTGTATCATGCATCAAACCTGGGCTGGCGATTCTTTTCACATATGATAATTTACATGTTTCAATGTCATTCTCATGGATTAAATGCTCCAACTAAAGTACACAAACTGGCTGAATGGATACAAAAACAAGACCCATATATATGTTGTCTACAAGAAATGCACTTCAGACCAAAATATACACATAGAATGAAAGTGAGAGGATGGAAAAATATATTCCATGCAAATGAGAAGCAAAAGAAGCTGGGGTAGCAATCCTCATATCAGACAAAATAGACCTTAAAATAAAGAAGATTACAAGATATAAGGGAGAACAGTACATAATAATCAAGAGATCAACCCAAGAAGAAGACATAACAATTGTAAATATCTATGCACACAAAGTAGGATCACCTCAATACATAAGGCAAACACTAACAGATACAAAAGGGGAAATTGATAATAACAATAATAGTAGGAGACTTTTACACCCCACTCACACCAATGGACAGATCATCAAAACAGAATATTAATAATGAAGCACAAGTCCTAAATGATACATTAGATGAAATGGATTTCATTGATATCTTCAGGACATTCCATCCAAATGCAGAAGAATACACCTTCTTCTCAAGTGCACATGGAACATTCTCCAGGATAGACCATATCTTGGGTCACAAATCAAATCTCAATAAATTTAAGAAAACTGAAATATTATCAAGCATCTTTTCTGATCACAATGCTGTGAACTGGATATCAATTATGGGGGGAAAGATGGTAAGAAAAATAAACACATGAGATTAAACAACACATTTCTAAATAACCAGAAGGTTACTGAATAAATCAAAAAGGAAATAAAAAATTTTCTAGAAACAAATGACAATGAAACCACAGCAACTCAAACCTATTGGATTCAGTGAAAGCAGTTTTAAGAGAGAAGTTTATAGCAATACAATCCTACCTCAAGAAACAAGAAAAACATCAAATAGACAACCGAACTTTACACCTAAAATAAGTGGAAAAGAAGAACAAAAATGCCCAAAAATTAGTAGAAAGAAATTAATCCTAAATATATGAGCAGAAATAAATGAAAAAGAAATGAAAGAGACAATAGTAAATATTAATAAAACTTAAAGCTGATTCTTTGAGGAGATAAGCAAAATTAACAAACTTTTTAGCCAAACTCATCAAGAAAAAAAACAGAGAAGAATCAAATCAACAAAATTATAAATGAAAAAGGAGAGGCTACAACAGACAATGCAGAAATACAAAGGATTATGACAGACTATTGTGAACAACTATATGGCAATAAAATGGATAACCTGGAAGAAATGGACAGATTGTTAGAAAAGTTCAATATTTTAAGAATGAACCAGGAAGAAATAGGAATTATGAACAACCCAATTACCTGGGTTGTTTCAAGCACTGTAATTGAAGCTGTGATTTAAAAAAAAAAAAAAACTCCCCCAAAACAAAAGCCGAGGACCAGATGGCTTCACAGGATAATTCTATCAAAATTTAGAGAAGAGCTAATGCCTATCCTTCTAAAACTCTTTCAAATAATGGCAGAGGAAGAAACTCTTCCAAACCCATTCTATGAGGCCACCATCACCCTGATACCAAAAACAGACAAAGAACAGTCTTTTGGACTCTATGGGAGAGGGCAAGGGTGGAATGATATGGGAGAACGGTATTGAAACAGGTAAATTATCATATGTAAAATGAATTGCCAGCCTAGGTTTGATGCATGATACAGGGTGCTCAGGGCTTGTGCACCAAGATGACCCAGAGGGACGGAATCAGGAGGGAGGTGGGAGATTGATTCTGGAAGGGGAACACATATATACCCATGGCGGATTCATGTCAATGTACAGCAAAACCAACATAATAATGTAAAAATAAATTAATTAATTTCAAAAAAATCAGACAAAGACAACATAAAAAATAAAATTATAGGCAAATATCATTGATGAACATAGATGCAAAATTTCTTAACAACATTTTGGCAAGCAGAGTTCAGCAACACATTCAAAACTCATATACCATGATCAAGTTGTGTTTATTCCAGGGATGAAAGTATTCTTCAATATGCACAGATCGATCAATGTGATACACCATATTAACAAATTGAACGATAAAAAACATATGATCATCTCAATCGATGTAGAACAAGACTTTGACAAAATTCAGCACCCATTAATGCTTAAAACTCTTCAAAAAATGGGCATAGAAGGAACCTACCTCAACATAGTAAAGGCTGTATATGATAAGCCTACAGCAAACATTATGCTCAATGATGAAAAATTGAAAGCATTCCCTTTAAGATCAGGAACAAGACAAGGGTGTCCACTTTTGCCACTGTTATTGAGCAATGTTCTGGAAGTCCTGGCCAAAGCAATCAAAAAATAAAAAGAAATAAAAGGAATCCAGATCGGAAAAGAATCAAAGTTCTTACTGTTTGCAGATTACATGATACTGAACATAGAAAACCCTAAACATAATATCATAAAATTACTAACCAGTGAATTTAGCAATGGTGCAGGACACAAAATCAATACACAGAAGTCATTTGCATTTCTATATACTAGCAATGAAAAATCAGAAATGGAATTTAAGGAATCAATCCCATTCACTATGCAACAAAAATAATTAAATATCTAGAAATAAACTTACCTAAGGAGACAAAGATCTGTATGCAGAAAATTATAAGACACTAATGAAAGAAATTAGCAATGACATAAACAGATGGAGAAATAGTCCATGTTCCTGGGTAGGAAGAATCAATATTGTGAAAATGACTATATTACCAAATGCAATCTACAGATTCAATGTGATCCCTATCAAATTACAAATGGCATATTTCACAGAACGAGAACAAAAAAATTCACAATTCATATGGAAACACAAAAGACCCCAAATAGCCAAAATAGTCTTGAGAAAGAAGAATAGAACTGAAGGAATCAACCTTCCTGATTTCAGATAATACTACAAAACTATAGTCATCAAGACAATATGGTACTGGCACAAAACCAGAAATTTTGACCAATGGAACAAGATAGAAAGCCCAGAATAAACCCATGAACCTATGGGTACTGTATTTTTGACAAAGGAGGCAAGAATATACAATGGGGCAAAGAGAGCCTCTGCAATAAATGGTGCTGGGAAAACTGGACATCTACATGTAAAAGAATGAAATTAGAACGCTTCCTAACACCATACACAAAGATAAACTCAAAATGAATTAAAGACATAAATGTAAGACCAGAAACTATATATCTCTTATAGTAAAACATTGGTAGAATGCTCAATGACATAAATCAAAGCAAGATCCTTTATGACCCATCTCCTAGAGTAATGGAAATAAAAACAAATGTCAACAAGTGGGACCTGGTTAAACTTAAAACCTTTTGCAAAGCAAAGGAAAATATAAGCAACGTGAACAGACAACTCTCAGAACGGGAGAAAATAATAGTAAATAAAACAACTGATAAAAGGATTAATTTCCAAAATACACAAGCAGCTCATACAACTCAATATCAAAAAAATAAACAACCCAGTCAAAAGGTGGGGAAAGGCATTAACAGGCATTTCTCCAAAGAAGTCATATAGATGGCTAACAAACACATGAAAAGATGCTCAGCATTGCTCATTATTAGAGAAATGCAGTTGAAAACTATGATGAGATATCACCTCACACCAATTAGAATAGCCATCATCAAAAAGTCTTCTTAAAATAAATGCTGGATAGGGTGTGGATAAAAAGGAATCCTCTTACACTGTTGGTGGGAATGTAAATTGCTAGAGCCACTATGGAAGATGGTATGGAGATTCCTTTAAAAACTAAGAATAAAACCACCGTATGACCTAGCAATCTCACTCCTGGGCATATACCCTGAGGAAACCAAAATTGAAAAAGACACATGCATCCCACTGTTCACTTAGCACTATTTACAATAACTAGAATATGGAGAAGGCAATGGCACCCCACTCCAGTACTCTTGCCTGGAAAACCCCATGAATGGAGAAGCCTGGTGGGTTGCAGTCCATGGGGTCGCAAAGAGTCAGACACAACTGAGGTGATTTAGCAGCATCAGCAGCAGCAGAATATGGAAGCAACCTAGATGTCCATCAACAGATGAATGGATAAAGAATTTGTGGTATATATTCACAATGAAATAGTACCCAGCCATAAAAAAGAACACATTTGAGTTAGTTCTAATGAGGTGGATGAACCTAGAACGTATTATACAGAGTGAAGTAAGTCAGAAAGAGAAAGTTAAATATATTCTAATGCACATATAAGGAATCTAAAAAAAAATGGTACTGAAGAATTTATTTACAGGGCAACAGTGGAGAAACAGATATAGAAAATAGACTTGTGGACATGAGGAGAGGGGAGGAAAGGGTGAGATGTATGGAAAGAGTAACATGGAAACACATTAACATATGTAAAATAGGTAGCCAAGGGGAATTTGCTGTATGGCTCAGAAAACTCAAATACGAGCTCTGTATCAAACTAGAAGGTTGGGATGGGAAGGGGGATGGGGAGGGAGATAGGAGAGAAGTTCAAATGGGAGCGTAAACCTATGGCTGATTCATGTTGAGGTTTGACAGAAAATAACAGAATTCTGTAAAGCAATTATCCTTCAATAAAAAAATAATTTTAAAAAATATGCCATGTACAAACACTGACTGTATTGATGGTATGGCATTTATTCTCTTATGAGAAAAATCTTAATTTTTATTTCAAAGTGTTGTCTCTAAACATCTGAAAAATTTTAAAATATTTTCTTATTTCTGCAGGCCCAGCATTGGGTACTGAAGATATCAAGGGAAATGGCATTTTGCACAAAATTATCTTTTTAACTCTTTTTCAACTAAATCGCATAACAAATAAGATGGGAGGGAGTTTGCCCTAATAGAGAAACAATGGAAATGAGAACATAAAATAAAAGACAGATGATTTATTGGGAGTCTATGCAATATTAAAAAGAACACATTTTAATCATTTCTAATGAGGTGGATGAAACTGGAGCCTATTATACAGAGTGAAGTAAGCCAGAAGCAAAAACAACAATACAGTATACTAACACATATATATGGAGTTTAGAAAGATGGTAACGATAGCCCTGTATGCGAGACAGCAAAAGAGACACAGATCTATAGAATAGTCTTTTGGACTCTATGGGAGAGGACGAGGGTGGGATGAAATGGGAGAATGGCATTGAGACACATAAACTATCATATGTGAAATGAGTCACCAACCCAGGTTTGATACATGATACACGGTGCTCAGGGCTGGTGCACTGGGATGACCCAGAGGGATGGAATTGGGAGGGAGATGGGAGGGGGATTATGGAAGGGGAATGCATGTATACTCATGGCAGATTCATGTCAATGTATGGCAAAACCAACACAATAATGTAAAGAAAAAAAGTTTTTCCTGAATTTGTTACAATATATAAAAAATAATAATAAAATAAAAATTAAAAAAAACAAATGAAAGGAAAAATCTTAGAATTCCAAATGGCATGATTATAAAGCAATTAGAAAATCATCTAAAAATAGTGGTTCTAATGAAATTAAAAGATGCTTGCTCCCTTGAGGGAAAGCTATGACAAATATAGACAGTGTATTAAAATCAGAAACATCAATCAATTTTCTGACAAAGGTCCATATAGTCAAAGCTATGGTTTTTCCAGTAGTCATGTACAGATGTGAGAGTTGGACCATGAAGAAAGCTAAGCACCAAAGAATTGATACTTTTGAACTATGGTGCTAGAGAGAACTCTTGAGAGTCTCCTGGACAGAAAGGAGATCAAACCACTCTATCCTAAAGGAAACTAATCCTGAATTTTCATTGGAATATCCATGAGGTCACTAAGAGTTGGACAGGACTGAGTGACTGAACAGTAGTTCCATTGGAAGGACTGGTGCTGAAGCTGAAGCTCCAATAATTTGGCCACCTGATGCAAAGAGCTGAATCATTGGGAAAAAAAACCCCTGATGCTGGGAAAGATTGAGGTCAAGAGGAGAAGGGGACAACAGAGGATGAGAGGGTTGAATGTCATCATTGACTCAACAGTCATGTTTTGTCAAACTCTAGGAGATAGTGAAGGAGACAGGAGAGCCTCATGTGCTGTAGTCCATGGGGTCACAAAGAATGAGACGTGACTTAATGATTGAACAACAGCCATGTTTTATTCAGTAGAGGCCTTTTAACTAACATAAATTACTGTTAAGAGCCCAGCAATTTCTCCAACTGAAGTGCTGATGAAGAACTCTCCTCTCGCCTGCTTTTTCACATCTAGAATGGCACCCACATTGCTACCTTAGATTTCTGAAACTCAGATGGGCACATCAGCCAGAACTTTTATAGTTTGCCATAGATATAGCTTTGGTGAATTAACAAACTGAGATTTATGTTTCACTGTGATCTTTAGTTTCTGCACATTTGTTGTTCTATAATTTATATTTTTTAAGATAACTGATATTGAACATGTTAAGCACAGATCTCAGTTTTAGTTGTAGCATTTAGTCTGCTATTTTATAAAAACAAACCAACAAGGTATGTTTAATTTAGCTTTTTCTTTTTCAAATGTTACCAAAGTTAAGCACATGGTTTACAGCATCAAATAATAAAGTTTGTTCGTAAAAGCAATTTCTCACTACTTCCTTCCCTCAAAATCTCACTTTTTACCATTTTCTAGATTCTTTCAGTATTTAAATGAAGACATGAAAATTGTTGTTGCTGTTTAGTCTCTAAGTCATGTCCAACTCTTTTGCAAAGCCATGGACTGTAGCCCTCCAGGCTCCTCTGTCCTTGGGATTTTCCAGGCAGGAATACTAGCATGGGTTGCCATTTTCTTCTCCAGGGGATCTTTCTGACTCAGGGATTGAACCTTCATCTCCTGCATTGGCAAGTGGATTCTTTACCACTGAAGCACCAGAGAAGCTCTCAAAAACATTATATATTCTTTCTTAAAGTCTCTCTGAAGTCTTCTGGCCTATTAAAAACTGGACTGGACCGTTTGCTTTCTAAGCCATTTCAAACTCTTATTTTGTAACCTCACTTAAATCCTCACTCTGCATTTTCTTTTCATTTCCTTCTTATATTGGATCCCCTGCTCATTAGGTATCTGGTCTTCCATGTCTTGATAGAAAATATTCATGAGTTTCTTGGAAAGGGTGCATAGAATGTTCATTTGCAGATACAATGTGTATATGCAAGTAAATTTAGCATGCTGCTCACATTTGATTGGTCTTTCCATGTGGCACAAATGGTAAAGAACTCACCACTTCAGGAGACATAAGAGATGCAGATTCGACCCCTGGGTTGGGAAGATCCCTTGGAGAAGGGCATGGTAACCCATTCTAGTATTCTTGCCTGGAGAATCTGATGGACAGAGGAGCCTTGTAAGTTATGGTCCATAGGGTCACAAAGAGTTGGACATGACTGAAGCAACTTAGCACATGCACAATTGACAAATAGTTAATATTTAGAATTCTAGGTTAGCAATTATTTTTCTTTTTAATTTTGAGCACATTCATCAAGTATTGTCTAGTTTCCAGTGTTGCTATCGAGAAATCCTGTCACCTTCTGATTATATCAATATATATTTTGAACTGAATGAGTATCTTTGTCTGTTTCCCAAGTTTCTGGATGCTTGTAGAATCTTACATTTGTCCCTAGGGTAATGGAATCTCAAAATAGTGGTTAAGAGTCCTTGGGGTCAAATCAAAACTCCATGTAACCTTGGACTAACCACTTCACCAGGGTAAAGGTCTTGCATGATAATTAACTTTTTCTTTAAAAATGAGAATGACAAAAATGCATATTTTGGGGGGATTTGTGAACATTAATATACGAAAAGTGCTTGGAATAGCGGCTGAAGTGGGACAAGCGCTCAATAAATGTCAACTCTTTCTATTGGTATGGGTTTATTTTCAAAAGTTGTGCTAGATCTTGACCCTACTAATCTGGAAACTCATATACTTTAGAGTTCATAATATTATTTGAATATTTTTTATGATTTTCACCACTCGATTTTCTGCATTCTTTATAAAATATGGACTAACTCTTAATTGACTTATCTTTTTCTCCTATTTTTACATCTCTTTTCTTGCTCTATTTTTCTGAGGTGTATGTTCAACCTTATGTCCCAACTGCTTATTTTAGTCATTGCTTTTCAGTCCTCACAGCACAATTTTAAATTCCAAGAATTACTTTCTGGACATTTTACTCTCATCTGATGTGTTCTTATTTCATGTTTACACATACTCATGTATGTGTAAGCTCTTCTCTCCATTCACATTCTGTTTCTACCAATTTACTTATTTTCTGTTTGTTTTGTTCTCGCTCTTTCAACTCCTACTTTCCTCATGCTTATATATGAGCAAAGCACTGAAAACCCAATTAGAAGTTCTATACCTAAGAATGGGAATTTTAGAATGTATTCTCCAATATAGAGTCACTTTTTGAGCCAGTTTTATGTAGGTGAACCCAGTTTCTATATCTACAATTCTCTTTTCTTTGGCAATGAAGTATATCCAGAGAATATTTAGTTTTTGTCATGGTATTATCATGGCTGCCATAATTTGAGGGAAAAAGAGTGGGGGGGTCTCAACATTCAGTCACTTTATAACTCTCTTTATTCAAAATTCTATCACTTCAACTATGCTAGGTGTACCTCAGTCCCCCAAACCTCTATTTCATCTTTTCCAAAGGATTAAATTTCAGTCTTGTGCTGGACTGGGGGAAAGTTTCTGCCTTTGGAATTAAGAATGGAGATTTTAGATTTTAATTTTCTTTTTTTTTCAGAACAAAGTTCATTTAATATATTTGTGTTGATCATAACATATATGTGTTTTTGTGTGTATGCCATTGCAAGAAAAAGAAAAGAGTTTATTACAGAAAGCAGAGATAGTGGAGTTGGCAAAAAGAGAAATCCATTGACCATTAAATTTCTGGGCAGTTCACCTGAAGACCAATCAAACACATACAACTATTCAGTTCAGTTCAGTCACTCAGTCGTGTCCGACTCTTTGTGACCCCATGGACCACAGCACGCCAAGCCTCCCTGTCCTTCATCAACTCCCAGAGTTCACCCAAACTCATGTCCATTGAATCAGTGATGCCATCCAATCATCTCATTCTCTTTCATCTCCTTCTCCTCCTGCCTTCGATCTTTCCTAGCATCAGGGTCTTTTCAAATTAGTTATCTCTTGGCATCAGGTGGCCAAAGCATTGGATTTTCAGCTTCAGCACCAGTCCTTCCAGTGAATACTCAGGACTGATCTCCTTTAGGATGGACTGACTGGATCTCCTTGTAGTCCAAGGGACTCTCAAGAGACTTCTCCAATGCCACAGTTCAAAAGCATTAACTCTTCAGATTTTAATTTTCTAATATATCCTTAAGTATTTTTAGCTCAGCTCCTCTGTTCTCTGTCAAAGGTACCTGACGTTAGTAATTCATAAACTTTTTAAAAATATCTCAATTTTTCTTACTTTAATCTTAAGATTCTGATTTCTTGTGCTTACTTAGTTATCAATCACTCATCTGATTTTCAGTTCCCAAAATTTGTCAGTCTTTAGTCCTCTTCCATTCTTTTTCAGTATGGTCATATGACTTAAAAATCCCAAAAATATTATAGTAAGGTCTTAGGAGGGAATAGAAATAAATTCATATGTCTTATTCACAATCTTTGTCTGTATGTCTGCCAATATAATTTTCACATAAGCATTTCTTCTGTTATTTTGCTGTCAATCATATTTGATATACGAATAAATATTTAAGAATGTGTTTCATATATAAAACTATGATTCAGCATATCATCTAAAGACAAAATGGGTCTATTTTCTGTGATTCAAATGGCAAGTAAAACTCACATTGTTAGTTGATGTATGTAATGAATTACATTATCCAAAACTGAGAACTCAAGTTCATAGTAACAATATTCTAGAGAACTAGCCATGTAAGTAAAACAATACTAGATTTGACAAATTAACCATTATCTGTGCTCAACAATCTCTTTACCATAAAAGACTCGCAGGCAGAAATGTTAACACTATGACTTTTTTAAGTTATATTTTAATTTGCTTATTATGTTTTGCACATTAACTACTGTAATAATATGCTAATATTGTTTTATGTTTTGTATTTTTGATTAAGTAAAATAATCATGGAAAGATTAAAAGATTACTATAAGACAGACACATGGCAAAGTATATATTTACATGATTAATAATGGTATAGTTCCTTAAAAAGACCAATAAAGTGACCAGATAAATAAAAGAGTTTCTAAGAAGATATATTTTAGTAGCTATTAGAGTATTATATTTCCACTATTTATTTAAAATAATCAATTTTCCAAAGTCCTTTGATAAAAATATTATTATATTAATTACTTAAAGATTTCAAATGGCATGAACATATAATATTAAATCAATTGTATGCAAATCATATATTAAATATTAAATTGAATCAAATATAAAACCCAAATATTTTCAGTATCTTAATTTTCCTCATATTAAATTTTCTTTAAAATCAGTCCTACCAAATAGGTTCCTTTTTGCTAATGTCCAATAGCATAGCAAAACAGAAGTTTTCCAAAGTCAAAATTTTAAAAGTCACTAATTTGTGGCCAGTGCTAAAGAATGTTTATCTGTAATGAGTTATCATGAGTAAGCATCAGCTATATGTATATAATAATAACCATCTTTACATTTGCTATCAGTACTAATGATAAAATCACTAACAAAGAATAAAGTCTGAAACAGTTTTTATTAAATTTGGAACAATTTTTCATAGTCTAATTCACTGTAAGAATGTGATAATTTTGTGAAAGTGAGAAAATTATCTTAATAAGAACTGTGAGGTTAATTTCCATAATTGTATTAAAAAGTCAGCCCTTTTAAGCTCACTTTAAAATGAAATTCAATATCACTCATATCCTGTTGGAGGTATTGCTACTGCCATATAACCAAGTGGCATGTAACTAAACTTCTGGGCCCAAGTGTCTAAGCCAAAGTACATAAACCAGCATCTTTTCCCACAAAGGAATTTCCTGAACAGAGCTATAAAGTGTTTCTAAAAAATAATTAAATAAATAAAAGAATGAAACATCCCCTCAAACCAAAGATTCATTAACCAGTACTAAAGCCAATGGAAAACACTAATATCTGAAAACTAGAGTTATGGACAAACTGTTGAAAGTAACTCAGTGATACATTCTGTTGTCCTCACTTTTCAAATATAGATAGGATTCGCAGCTAATAGGTAATCAGTTAGTTACAGTTAAGCTGTTAAAATATTTAAGCCATAATTTGTAACATAGAATACAAAAGTCCTAAAACGATCTCTATATAAACTTCCAGAGAAGGAGGGGATGACAGAGGATGAGATGGTTGGATGGCATCACTGATTCAATTGACATGGGTTTGAGCAAACTCTGGGAGATAGTGAAGGACAAGAAGCCTGGCATGCTGCAGTCCATGGGGTTGCAAAGAGTGGAACATGACTAAGTGATTGAACAGCAACAAATATAAATATTTACAGAAAATGTGCAAATTTGAAACTTTGACAGTTAAAGGAAGAGTGTATAATTCAACTCACCAGTAACTTTTCTTGGTACATCTTCATGTTTTTCTTGCCTCTCATTTTTCAGGGCACCAACACCTTTCACATATAATGCTTGATGTCTGGTCCCAAGGCCTTCTCTTAATCTCTGAAAAATGTAGAGGAGGTATTCAATTGCAGTGGTTATGTTTGCTTACCATGGGAAGTGAAGTGAAGTGAAAGTCACTCAGTCACGTTCAACTCTTTGCTACCCCGTTGACTATGGACTATACAGTCCATGGAATTCTCTCCAGGCCAGAATACTTGCATAGGTAGCTGTTCTCTTCTCCAGGGGATCTTCCCAATCCAAGGATCAAACCTAGATCTCCCACATTGCAGGCGGATTCTTTACCAGCTGAGCCATTAAGGAAGCCCATTTGCTTACCATACTGAACTAAAAATAAGCTCACCTACTAAGATAATTTCCCAAAACAGCTATACATGCCACTTAGTTATTAAGGAAAGTGGAGCCAAAGAGTCCTGAGGATAATTATTCTTACTGATGCTGAATGTATCTATCAGTTTAAAACTTTATTATCTTTCAGTATGGTGCAATAATTAGATAATAATATTAATTGATTAGATACTTAATATGTGCTAAGCACTGTGGTAAATGCTTTCAGTGAATTATGTGTTAAAATCTACTAATGAATTTCTCATTTCATATTTAGGTGACTGAGATTTAGAGAAGTATAATCTTCCATAGGGTTGCAAAGAGTTGGACGTGACTGAAACAACTTAGCATGCTTGCACTCAATCAACTTGCCCTAGACCACTCAACTGATAAGTAAAAGAGGCAGGATTTGAACACAGTCACTCAGTTGTCAATGCACTCTAATATTCTTGCCTGGAGAATCCTATGGACAGAGGAGCCTGACAGGCTACAGTGCATAGGGTTGCAAATAGTTGGACACAACTGAGCAACTGACACACACTAATAAAGAAACATTGGAGGAAAAAGAAGTATAATGGGAGTTCTCTGAAATTTCTCCTCCAATTTTCTATAAACCTACAACTGCTCTAGATAATCAAGTCTATTAATTTAAATAATGGCCTTCTGAATATGTACACATGAATAAAACAAAATAATAACTATATATATAATAATATCATGAAATGATGTTTTACATCAAATCTCTCTCCTTCACACTCCCTGCTTGTCAGAAATTTGTGAAAACTTACAACTCTGATTATAAGACATTTTAATAGTAAGATTTCTGGAATAGGGGTAACTAATGAAAAGTGAAAGTGTTAGTCACTCAATCATTCAGTTCAGTCATTCAGTCGTGTCTGACTCTCTGTGACCCCATGAACCACAGCACACCAGGCCTCCCTGTCCATCACCAACTGCCGGAGTCTACCCAGACCCATGTCCATTGAGTTGGTGATGCCATCCGACCATCGCATCCTCTGTCATCCTCTTCTCCTCCTGCCCTTAATCTTTCCCAGCATCAGGGTCTTTTCAAATGAGTCAGCTCTTCGCATCAGATGGCCAAAATACTGGAGTTTCAGCTTCAACATTAGTCCTTCCAATGAACACCCAGGACTGATCTCCTTTAGGATGGACTGGTTGGATCTCCTTGCATTCCGAGGGACTCTCAAGAGTCTTCAACACCACAATTCAAAAGCATCAATTCTTCAGTGCTCAGCTTTCTTTATAGTCCAACTCTCACATTCATATATGACTACTGGAAAAACCATAGCCTTGACTAGACAGACCTTTGTTGAAAAATTAATGTCTCTGTTTTTTAATATGCTGTCTAGGTTGGTCATAACTTTCTTTTAGCGTCTTTTAATTTCATGGCTGCAATCACCATCTATAGTGATTTTGGAGCCTCCCCCCCAAAAAAAATTCAATGTGCTACTATTCCCACTGTTTCCCCATCTACTTGCCATGAAGTGATGGGACCGGATGCCATGATGTTAGTAGTCACTCAATCATGTCCAGCTCTTTGCGACCTCGTGGACTGTAGCCTTCCAGGCTCCTCTGTCCATAGAATTCTCCAGGCAAGAGTACTGGAGTGGGTTGCCATTCCCTTCTTCAGGGGATCTTCCCAACCCAGGGATTGAACCTGGGTCTCTTGCATTACAGGTGGATTCTTTACCACCTGAGCCAACAAAGAAGCATATTACCATAGTGTGATACAGTCTATAATTGGAAACATACAGTATGTGACTTTTTCAGACTGGCTTATTTCACTAAGCAATATTCATTTTAGGTACTTCCATCCTTCTTGTGGCTTGATAGATGATTTCATCGCTAAAAATATTTCATCATAAGGATGCACCAGTGTGTTTTACCATTCCCCTATGGAAGCATATTGGTGGCTTCTACATTTTGGCAATTATTTATAAAGTTATTAACTTCTATGTGTAGATTTTTGCCTTGACACAAATTTCAACATGTTTGATAAATAACAATGAGCACAATTGCTGGATGGAATATTAGGACTATATGTAGCTTTCTAAGAAACTACCAACTGCCTTTTAAAGGGACCATACCATTTTGCATTTCTACCAGAAATGAAGGAGACTTCCTGTTTCTCCACATTCTCATCATCTGAGCTGTCAGTATTTGCAATTTAGCATTTTTTGTAACTGTGTATTGGTATTTCATTTTTGTTTTTTTCCAATTCCCTTATGATATATGATATTTAGCATGTATATCTTCTTTGATGTGGTTTCTCTTCAGATGTTTTGCCCACTTTTCAATTGGGTAGTATTTTTCCTACCATTGAGTTCTAAGTGTTCTATGGATATTTCAAATCCAAGTCACATATCAGATATATATTTTGCAAGAATCTTACCCCAGTTAATAGCTCTTCTTTTGTTTTAAAACAGCTTTTTAAGTATAATTGTTATAGAGATAAAAATGAACATATTTTATGCATAGTACTATATCAGTATGAAAATATGCCTACACTCATAAAACCATCACCGTAGACAAGGTAATAAAGATAGTCATCTTCCCAAAAGCTGACTCATGCCCTTTGGGTTTTGATTGTGTGAGTTTGTGTGCATGTTAAGAACACTTAATATAAGATCTATTTTTTGACAAATTTTTAAGTGCACAATAATAATTTGTTACCTAGAGTCACTATGATGATGAGTAGATTTCCAAATATTGTCAGTCTTACATAAATGAAATTTATACCTATTAAAAACAAATCCTTATTGGCCAAGGCTCCACCGGCTGGGAGAGTTCTCTTCTGGGATGTGGATCTGCGTCTCCGAGATTCTCTAAGCCAGTTCCCCTGGGTGCCCAGGCCCTGCGCTGGCTTTTTTGGTTTCCTTGCCCCTCAGAGCTCGCCCAGGGGTCCGAGAGGAAGCTGCGTGCTTCGCTGCCAACCGGGCGCACGCGCTACCCTGTTGGGGCCCCAGCTACGGGCGCACAAAGCCCAATTAAAAAAAAATTCTTATTAACTCCATCGCCTCAGGCCCTGGAAACCACAATTTTACTTTCTCTTTTCACGAGTATGATTGCTACTATTGTTAGATACATTATATAATAGAAATTATGCAGACATAAATGTGCATGCATCCTCAGTCACTTCAGTCATGTTAGATTCTCTGTGACCCTAAAGATTATAGACTGTCAGGCTCCTCTGTCTATGGGATTATCCAGGAAAGAATACTGGAGTGGGTTGCCATGCCCTGCTCTAGGGGATCTTCCTGACCCAGGGATAAAAACTGCATCTCCTGTGTCTCCTGTATTACAGGTGGATTCTTTACAACTGAGCCACTTGCAAAGCCTATTTTCCTCATGCATTTATCCTGCAGCATACACTTCAGTCAGTGTCATTACTTGGTAACTGTGAATAATATCACCACGAATCATTGTCATTGTTCATTGCTAAGTTGTGTCCAACTCCTTGTGAGCCCATAGACTGTAGCACGCCAGGCTTCCCTGTCCTTCACCATCTCCTAGTGCTTTCTCACACTCATGTCCATTGAGTTGGTGATTCCATCTAACCATCACATCCATTGTTGCCCCTTTCTCCTCCTGCCTTCAATCTTTCCCAGTATTAGGATCTTTTCCAGTAGGTCAACTGTTCACATCAGGTGGCCAAAGTATTGGAGTTTCAGCTTCAGCATCAGTCCTTCCAATGGATATTCAGGACTGAATTCCTTTAGGATGGAAAGGTTGAATCTCCTTGCTGCCCAAGGGACTCTCAAAGTTCTTCTCCAACATCACAGTTCAAAAGTGTCAATTCTTCAGCACTCAGCTTTCTTTATAATCCAAATCAAACATCTATACATGACTACTGGAAAAACCATAGCTTTGACAAGACAGACATTGGTTGGCAAAGTAATGTCTCTGCTTTTTAATATGCTGTCTAGGTTGGTCACAGCTTTTCTTCCAAGGAGCAAACATCTTTTAATGTCATGGCTGCAATCAACATCTACAGTGACTTTGGAGCCCAAGAATATGAAGTCTGTCACTGTCTCCATTGTTTTCAAATCTATTTGCCATGAAGTGATGGGACCAGATGCCATGATCTTAGTTTTTTGAATGCTGAGTTTTAAGCCAGGTTTTTTCCACTCTCCTCTTTCACCTTCCTCAAGAGGCTTTTTAGTTCCTCTTTGCTTTTTGCCATAGGGGTGGTGTCATCTGCGTATCTAAGGTTATTGATATTTCTCTCCTGCAACCTTGATTCCAGCATGTGTTTCTTCCAGCCTGACATTTCACATGATGTATTGCATATAGGTTAATTAAGCGGGTAGACAATATACAACCTTGATGTACTCCTTTCCAAATTTGGAACCTGTCCATTGTTCCATGTCCAGTTCTAACTGTTGCTTCTTGACTTGCATACAGGTTTTATAGGAGGCAGGTAAGGTCGTCTGAGATTCCCAACTCTTTAAGAAGGTTCCACAGTTTGTTGAGATCCATACAGTCAAAAGTTTTAGCACAGTCAACAAAGCAGAAGCAGATGATTTTTCTGAAATCCCCTTGCTTTCTCTATGATTCAGTGAATGCTGACAATTTGATCTCTGGTTCCTCTGACTTTTCTAAATCCAGCTTGTATATCTGGAAGTTCTTGGTTCATGTTCTGTTGAAGCCTAGTTTGGAGAATTTTAAACTTTACTTTGCTGGCATGTGAGAAGAATGCAATTCTGTGGTAGTTTGCACATTCTTTGACATTGCCCTTCTTTGGGGTTGAAATGAAAACTGACATTTTCCAGTCTTGTGGCCACTACTGAGTTATCCAAATTTACTGGTATATTGAGTACAGCACTTTGAGTGTTGGCATATTGAGTAATCACATCTTCATGCTTATCTGGGTCATTAAGATCTTTGTTGCATAGATTTTCTCTGTATTCTTGCCACTTCTTCTCAGTATCTTCTGCTTCTGTTTGGTCCGTACATTTGCTGTCCTTTATTGTGCCCATTTTTGAATATAATATTTCCTTGATATCTCTAGTTTTCTTGATGAGATCTCTAGGTTTTTCCATTCTATTGTTTTCCTCCATTTCTTGGCATTTTGGTTCAAACTCTGACGAAAACTTATCTTTTGTCTCTTAAATATTAACCATCATAACAGATGTAAAGCAATACCTCACTGTGGTTTTGATTTGTATTTCCCCAATAATTAGTTATGTTAGACACATTTTCATATACCTGTTTGCTGTTTATATGTCTTCTTGGAGAAATATTTATCCGCTCTTTGTCCATTTTTGAGTTGTGATTTTTAGGGATTTTTGTTATTGAGTTTCAAAATTCCCTGTGTATTTTGTTTATTTATTTATTTTACATTATCATGTTGGTTTTGCCATACATTGACATGAATCTCCCATGGGTATACACATGTTCCCCTTCCAGAACCCCCCTCCCACCTCCCTCCTGATTCCCTCTCTCTGGGTCATCCCACTGCACCAGCCCTGAGCATCAAACCTGCACTGGTGATTGATTTCACAAATGATAATTAACATGTTTCAATGCCGTTCACTCATATGATCCCACACTTGCCTTCTCCCATAGAGTCCAAAAGACTGTTCTGCGTTTCTTTTGCTCTCTTGCATACAGGGTTCTTGTTACCAGCTTTCTAAATTCCATATATATGCATTAGTATACTGTATTTTTGTTTTTCCTTCTGGCTTACTTCACTCTGGATAATAGGCTCCAGTTCTGTCCATTTCAGTAGAACTGATTCAAAAGAATTTTTTTTAATGCTTGAATAATATTCCATTGTGTGTATGTACCACAGCTTTCTTATCCATTCGTCTGTTGATGGACATCTAGGTTGCTTCCATGTCCTGGCTATTGTAAACAATGCAGTGATGAACATTGGGGTACACTTGTCTCTTTCAATTCTGGTTTCCTCAGTGTGTATGACCAGCAGTGGGATTGCTGGGTCATATGGCAGGACTATTTGCAGCTTTTTAAGGAACCTCCACACTGTTTTCCATAGTGGCTGTACTAGTTTGCATTCCCACCAACAGTGTAAGAGGGTTCCACATCCTCTCCAGCATTTATTGCTTGTAGACTTTTGGATGGCAGCCATTCTGACTGGTGTAAAGTGATACCTCATTGTGGTTTTGATTTGCATTTCTCTGATAATGAGTGATGTTGAGCATCTTTTCATGTGTTTGTTAGCCATTTTTATGTCTTCTTTGGAGAAATGTCTGTTTAGTTCTTTGGCCCACTTTTTAATTGGGTTGTTTATTTTTCTAGAATGGAGCTACAGGAGTTGCTTGTATATTTTTGAGATTAACTGTTTGTCCATTGCTTCATTGGCTATTATTTTCTTCCATTCTGAAGGCTGCCTTTTCACCTTGTTTTTAGTTTCCTATGTTGTGAAGAAGCTTTTCATTTTATTTAGGTCCAATTTCTTTATTTTTGCTTTTATTACCAATATTCTGGGTGGTGGGTCATAGAGGATCCTGCTTTGGTTTATGTCAGAGAGTGTTTTGCCTATGTTTTCCTCTAGGAGTTTTATATTTTCTGGTCTTATGTTTAGATCTTTGATCCATTTTGAGTTTATTTTTGTGTATAGTGTTAGAAAGTGTTCTAGTTTCATTCTTTTACATGTGGTTGACCAGTTTTCCCAGCACAACTTGTTAAAGAGGTTGTCTTTTCTCCATTGTATATTCTTGCCTCCTTTGTCAAAGATAAGGTGTCCATAGGTGCGTGGATTTATCTCTGGGCTTTCTATTTTGTTCCATTGATCTATATTTCTGCTTTGTGTCAGTACCATACTGTCGTGATGACTGTGACTTTGTAGTATAGCCTAAAGTCAGGCAGGTTGATTCCTCCAGTTCCATTCTACTTTCTCAAGATTGCTTTGGCTATATGAGATTTTTTGTATTTCCATACAAATTGTGAAATTATTTATTCTAATTCTCTGAAAAAGACCTCTGGCAGCTTGATAGGAATTGCATTTACTCTATGGATTGCTTTGGGTAGTATACTCATTTTCACTATATTGATTCTTCCAATCCATGAACACGGTATATTTCTCCATCTATTTGTGTCCTCTTTGATTTCTTTCATCAGTGTTTTATAGTTTTCTATATATAAGTCTTTTGTTTCTTTAGGTAGATATACTCCTACATTAAGTATTTATCAGATATATGATTTGCAAATATTTCTCCTATTCATATGCCGCCTCTTCATTTTGTTAATTGTAGAAGTGTTTTAGTCTTATGTAATCCCACATGGATATTTTTGCTTTTATTTCCTGTGCTTTCGGTGTCACAGCCAAAATCATCTATGCCAAGACCAATGTTAAGATTTTTCTTATGTTTTCTCAAGGAATTTTCATGGTGCTGTGGTAAATAATCTGCCTGCCAATGCAGGAAATGCAAGTGACCTGAGTTTGATTTCTGGGTGAGCAATATCCCTAAAAAGTCAGACACAACTGAACATGTTTTTGTCCCTAGGAAATTTGCACTTTCAGGACATACATTATAATTTCAATCCATGTCAAATTAATTTTTGTGCATAATGTATGATAATTTATTCTTTTGTATGTTGGATATCCAGTTTTCCCAAAACCAAGTACTGAAAAAAGCATGCTTTCTTCATTTCATGTTCTTAATGCCCTTGCAAAAGTTTAATTGTATATGAGTAGGTTTATTTCTGGACTCTATGTTATGTTCCATTGGCTCATGTGTCTATTTCTGTCAGTGCCATACTGTTTTGATCACTATAGCTTTGTAAGATAGTTTAAAATCAGAAGTGTAATGTTTCCTGCTTCATTCTTCTTTCTCAGGATTACTCGGCTATTTGGGTTCTTTGTAATTCCAAACGAATTTTATATGTTTTTTCCTATTTTTGTGGAAAATGTCATTGAGCTTTTGATAGTGATTGCTTTCAATCTATATATCACTTTGCATAGTATGGACACTAATTTATTTCTCTTATTTATTTATTTTTATTGAAATATAGTTGATTTACAATGTTGTCAATTCCTGTTGTATAGTAAATTGATTCAGTTATAAATATATGTATGTATGTATGTATATATATATATATATATATATATACACATATATTCTTTTTTAAATATTCTTCTCTATAATAGTTTATAGATAAATGTTGTGCTTGTTTCTGCTTTACAACTATATGAATAAGCCATAACTATACATATATCCTCTACCTCTTGAACCTCCCTCCTAGCCCACATCCCACTTCTCACCCTTCTAAGTCATCACAAACACCAAGCTGAGATTCCTGTGTTATATGGCAGCTTCCCACTAGCCATCTATTTTATACATGGTAGTATGTATATATCAATGCTTTTCTCTCAATTTGTCCTGCCTTCTCTTTCCCTTGCTATGTCCACTCCATTTTCAACATCTGCATCTCTATTCCTGCCTGTAAATAGGTTTATCAGTACCATTTTTCTAGATTCTACATGTACATGTTGCTGTACAATATTTTCCTCTTTCTGACTTACTTCAATCTATATGACTCAATTATGCTACTTTTTATGCCTGAATAATATTCTATTGTATATATGTACCACAACTTCATGTTCCAATCATCTTTCAATGGACGTCTAGGTTGCTCCTATATCCTGGCTATTATAAATACTGCAGCAATAAATATTGGCATGCATGTGTCTTTTTGAATTATAGTTTTCTCAAAGTATGTGCCTAGTAGTGAAATTGCTAGGTCATGTGCTAGTTTTATGCCTAATTTCTTAAGGAATCTCCATACTGTTCTTCATAAGGGCTGTATCAAGTAACATTCCCATCAACAGGGCAAAAGTGTTCCTTTTTCTCTACATACTCTCCAGCATTTGTTGTTTGCAGATTCTTTGATGATAGACATTTTGACTGGTGTGTTTTTATTACTATAGTTTGGTAATTTATTTTGGAATCAGAAAGTATAATATTTCAAAGTTTTTTTCCCTTAGGATTAATTTGGTTATTAGTGATTTATTTTGGTTCTATATGAATTATAGGACTTCTTTCTATTTCTGTAAAAAATGTTGTTTACATTTTCTTAGGGATTACATTGAATCTGTAGATCCCATTGTGTAGTATAAACATTTTAGCAATGTTTAGTCCTACATTACATCAATAAGATGGTTTTCACAAAAAAAAATAAGATGGTTTTCATTTGTTTGTGTTTTCTTTGATGTCTTTCATCAATCTTTCTAGCTTTCAGTTTATGTCTTTCATTTCCTTAGTTAATTTTATTACTATTTCATTCATGTTGTTGCTATTGAAAATGAGATTGTTTTCTTAATTATATTCTCAGATAGTTTATTATTAATATATATAAATGTAACCAATTTTCATATGTTGATTTTGTATCCTGCAACTTTACTGTATTTACTTATTAGTTCTGAGAGTTTTTGTGATGTCTTTAGGGTTAAAATTATCTGCAAATTTTCTAATTTGGATAACTTTCTTTTTTTTTCTTACCTAATTGCCCTGGCTAGGACTTTCAGTACTATGTAAATAGAAATTCTGAGAGTGAGCATCCTTGTCTTGTTCCTGATCTTAGAAAAGTAGTTTTCAGTTTTTCAACATAGAGTATGATGCTAGCTGTGGACTTGTCATATATAGCTTTGTTATGTTGAGGTACATTTGTTCAATTCCTAGTTTGTTCCGAGTTTTATCATGAAAGTATAGTTGAATTTTGTCAAATACTTTTTATGAATCTACTAGGTAATAATTTGATATTTATCCTTAATTCTGTTAATATGGTATATCACATCTAGTGATTTTTGTGTGCTGAAACATTCTTGTATCCCAGAGACAAATCCTTTGGATTTAGGTATATAATCCCTGTTGTTTAATTTGGTTTGCTAAAAGTGTTGACTACTTTTTCATTTATGTTCATCAGGGTTATTTGTGTATAGTTTTCTTTTCTTATACTCTCTTTGGATTTAGTATCTAGATGACACAGCCTTTATTAACGATTTTAAAAGTGTCAAGTCTTCTTCAAATTTGGAGAATTTTTAGATAAATTTGGAATTTTTGTTAAATATTTATTACAATTTACAATTAAATCCATCTGGCTATGAGCTTTTCTTTTTTGGGAAGATTTTTATTGCAGATTTAATCTCCTTACTTACTATTGATATATTCATGTTTTCCTTTCTTGATTAAAACTTGGCAAGTTGTATGTATCTTAGAATATGTTCAGTTCTTCTGAACTATTATATTTGTTGGTATATAATTAGCATGCTTCGTCTTTTTAGCGTGGGTTTCTATCACTATAAACTCTCTTAGTGCAGCTTTATTTCCATCTTATAAGTTTTGCCATGTTATACTTTCATTTTAATCTCTCTCAAGATATATTTTTATTTCTCTTTTGATTTCCTTTTGACCAATTGGCTATCTAAAATTCATTGTTTAATTTCCACATATTCTTGATTTTTCCAATTTTCCCGCTGCCATTGATTCTTACATGCATATCATTGTTTAGGGGAAAAGTTATTATTATTATTTTAATCATATTAATTTAAGACTTATTTAGTCATCTAACATGTGATCTAGAATGTTTCATGTGTGATTGAGAAGAATTTATATTCTGTTGCTGTTGTGTAGAATGCTATATATATGTCTACTAGGTTCATTTGGTCCATCATATGATACAAGTCCAGTTTTCTTATTGATTTTCTCTCCTGATGTTCTACCCATTATTGAAAATGAAGTATTGAAGTCCTCTACTACTATTCTATTGCTGATTATTTCTCCCTTCAGCTCTGTTAATATTTGCTCTATATGTTTAGATGCTCTGATGTTGGGTGCCTATATATTATAGTTATTATATTTTCCTGGTAAACTGTCCCATTTATCATTATTTAATATTTTTATATTCTTATTATAGTCTGCACTCTATGTTACTATTTTATATAGTATATATTATATAGTCAATATACAGTATATGTATAGTATATATATATGCTATATATGTTATGTAGTGAGTATATATATATAGTCAGTATATATTATATGTGTAGTATATATATACTATATATGTTATATTATAGTGTGTGTATATATAGTCAGTCCTAAAGGAAATCAACCCTGAATGTTCATTGGAAGAACTGATGCTGAAACTGAAGCTCCGATACTTTGGTCAGGGGATGTGAAGGGCTCACTCTTTGGAAAAGACCCGGATGATGGGAAAGATTGAAGGCAAAAGGAGAAGAGGGCAGCAGAGGATGAGATGGTTATATAACATCATTAACTCACTGGGCATGAATCTGAGCAAACTCTGGGAGATAGTAAAGGACAGGAAAGCCTGGTGTGTTGCAGTCCATGGGGTTGCAAAGAGTCAGACATGGATTAGTGACTAAATAGCAACATATTCTTATTTGTCTTTTGCAACCCCATTTGACTTGAAGTCTACTCTATCTCACTGGAGAAGGGAATGGCAAACCACTTCAATATTCTTGCCTTGAGAACACCATGAACAGTATGAAAAGGTAAAAAGATAGGACACTGAAAGATGAACTCCAGAGGTCAGTATGTGCCCAATATGCTGCTGGAGATCAGTGAAGAAATAACTCCAGAAAGAATGAAGAGACCGAGCCAAAGCAAAAACAGCACTCAGTTGTGGATGTGACTGGTGATGGAAGTAAAGTCTGATGCTGTAAAGAGCAATATTGCATAGGAACCTGGAAAGTAGGTTCATGAATCAAGGCAAATTGAAAGTGGCCAAACAGGAGATGGCAAGAGTGAACATGGAAATTTTATGAATCGGCAAACTAAAATGGACTGGAATGGGTGAATTTAACTCAGATGACCATTAACATCTCCTACTATGGCCTCTTGATGAAAGTGAAAGAGGAGAGTGAAAAAGTCGGCTTAAATTTCAACATTCAGAAAACTAAGATCATGGCATCTGGTCCCATCACTTCATGACAAATAGATGGGGAAACAAAGGAAATAGTGAGAGACTTTATTTTGGAGGGCTCCAAAATTACTGCAGATGGTCACTGCAACCATGAAATTTAAAAACTCTTGCTTCTTAAAAGTTATGACCAACATAAACAGCATATTAAAAAATAGAGACATTACTTTGCCAACAAAAGTCTGGCTAGTCAAAGCTATGCTTTTTCTAGTAGTCATGTATGGATGTGAGAGTTGGGCTATAAAGAAAGCTGAGCATCAAAGAATTGATGCTTTTGAACTGTGATGTTGGAGAAGACTCTTGAGAGTCCCTGGGACTGCAAAGAGATCCAACCAGTCCATCCTAAAAGAAATCAGTCCTGAATATTCGTTGGAAGGACTGATGCTGAAGCTGAAACTCCAATACTTTGGCCACCTGATGCAAAGAACTGAGTCATTTGAAAAGACCTTGATGCTAGGAAAGATTGAAGGTAGGAGGAGAAGTGGAAGACAGAAGATGAAATGGTTAGATGGCATCACCGACTCAATGGACATAAGTTTGAGCAAGCTCTGTAAGTTGGTAATGAACAGGGAGACCTAGTATGTTGCTGTCTATGGGGTCACAAAAAGACGGATATGACTAAATGAACTGAACTGAACTACTCTATCTGTTGTATATGTATATAGCTTATCCTACTCTATTTTGTTTATCATGTGCATTTAATCTCCTTTCTGATAGCCTCACTTTCAGCCAAAGTGTATCCTTAAATCTAAAGTGAGTCTCCTGTACACAGTGTATATTTTGGTCTTGTTTTGTAATCCATTCAGTTGTTCTGTGTTTTTTGATTAAGGAACTTAATCCAGTTACATTAAATAAGCAGTTCATAGGGAAGAACATAGCGTTACCATGTTATTAATTTTTTCCTGTTTTTTTTTCAGTTTTGTTCTTCTTTTTCTCTTGCTGTCTTCCTTTCTGTTTGACTGGGTTTTGTTCTTTTGTGGGTCTTTTTTAAGTGATACACTCTTATTCCTTTATTGTTTTCACTTGTGTATTTTCCATACTTATTTTTGTGTGGGTGTGATTACAGTGAGGTTTTCATAAAAAGACTGACAGTTTCTGAGGACATCTTTACATCAACTTTATTTTTAAAAGGCAGTTTTTTCATGCGTATTAGTCTTGATTAGTATACTTTTCATTCAACATTTTAAAAACATCATCCAACTTCCCTCTAGCATACAATGTTTCTGATGATAAATATGCTGTTAGTTTTATGGAGATTCCCTCCTACATGACAAGTTAGATTTTTCTTACTGCTTTCAAAACTATATCTTTGTCTTTTAATTTTGACAACTTGATTACAATGTAACTTTGTGTAGATTTCCTTGTGTTTCTTATCTTTGAATTCTTTGGGCTTCAATATCTTGATCTGGGACGTTTTCCATCATTATTTATTTTAAAAAACTTGTTGCACATTTTTCTTTCCCTTCTCTTTCTGGGATTCCCATAATGTGGAAATTAATTTATTTGATGGCATCAAGCCTGTTAGGTTTCCTTTACTTTTTTTCATCCATTATATTTCTTCTTTTTCTTAGCAAATAATTCTTCCAAAGAAACGCAATTCCAAAGAATGTTCAAACTACTGCACAATTGCACTCATCTCACACACTAGCAAAATAATGTTCAAAATTCTCAAGCCAGGCTTCAATAATACGTGAACCATGAATTTCCAGATGTTCAAGTTGGATTTAGAAAAGTCAGAGGAACCAGTGAATAAATTGCCAACATTCACTGGATCATCAAAAAAGCAAGTGAATTCCAGAAAAATTTACATTTTGCTTCAATGACTATGCCTTTGACTATATGGATCACAACAAACTGTGGACAATTCATAAAGAGATGGGAATACCAGAGACCACCTTACCTGCCTTCTGAGAAATCTGTATGCAGGTCAAGAAGCAACAGTTAGAACTGGACATGGAACAAGATATTGGTTCCAAATTGGGAAAGGAGTATGTCAAGACTGTATGTTGTCACCCTGTCTACTTAACTTATATGCAGAGTACATCATGAGAAACACTGGGCTGGAAGAAACTCAAGCTGGAATCAAGATTTCCTGGAGAAATATCAACAACCTCAGATATGCAGGTGACGCCACCCTTATGGCAGAAAGCAAAGAGTAACTAAAGAGGAAAAATGAAAATGAAAACTTTGGCTTAAAATAACATTAAGTAAACTACGATCATGGCATCCAGTCCCATCACTTCATGGCGTAGATTAGGAACCAATGGAAACAGTGAAATATTTTATTTTCCTGGGCTCCAAAATCACTGCAGATGGTTACTGCAGCCATGAAATTAAAAGGTGTTTTCTCCTTGGAAGAAAAGCTATGACCAACCTAGACAGCATATTAAAAATCAGAGATGTTACTTTGCCAACCAAGGTCTGTCTTGTCAAAGCTGTGCTTCTTCCAGTAGTCATGTATGTATGTGAGAGTTGGACTATAAAGAATTGAGAACAGAAGAATTGATGCTTTTGAACAGTGGTGTTGGAGAAGACTCTTGAGAGTCCCTTGGAGAGCAAGGAGATCAAACCAGTCCATCCTAAAAGAAATCAGTTCTGAATAGTCATTGGAAGGACTGTTGCTGAAGCTGAAACTTCAATACTTTGGCCACCTGATGTGAATAACTCATCGGAAAAGACCCTAATGCTGGGAAAGTTTGAATTCAGGAGAAGAAGGGGATGACATAGGACAAGATTGTTGTATGGCATCACAAACTCGATGGACATGAATTTGAGCAAGCTCCAGGAGTTGGTGATGGAAAGGGAAGCCTGGCGTACTGCAAACCATGGGGTTGCAAAGAGTCAGACATGACTAAGCAACTAAGCTGAACCAGTGAATAGTTTGAAATGTCTCTGAATTAGTTTGATCAATTCTGTTCAACTTTTCTGTTGAGTATTTCATTTCAGTACAGTGTTCTTCAGCTCCAGAATTTATTTTAGATTTTTAAAGATTTTTTATTTTAATTAGGTCCCATTTGTTTATTCGTGCTTTTATTTCTGATATTCTGGGAGGTGGGTCATAGAGGATCCCGCTTTGGTTTATGTCAGAGAGTGTTTTGCCTATGTTATCCTCTAGGAGTTTTATAGTTTCTGGTCTTATAATTAGATCTTTGATCCATTTTGAGTTTATTTTTGTGTATGGTGTTAGAAAGTGTTCTAGTTTCATTCTTTTACAAGTGGCTGTCCAGTTTTCCCAGCACCAATTGTTAAAGAGATTGTCGTTTCTCCATTGTATATTCATGCCTCCTTTGTCAAAGATAAGGTGTCCATAGATGCGTGGATTTATCCCTGGGCTTTCTATTTTGTTCCATTGATCTATATCTCTGTCTTTGTGCCAGTACCATACTGTCTTAATGACTGTGGATTTATAGTATAGCCTAAAGTCAGGTAGGTTGATACCTCCAGTTCCATTCTTCTTTCTCAAGATTGCTTTGGCTATACAATGTTTTTTGTATTTCCATACAAATTGTGAAATTATTTGTTATAATTCTCTGAAAAAGACCTCTGGTAGCTTGATAGGAATTGCACTGAATCTATAGATTGTTTTGGGTAGTATACTCATTTTCACTATATTGATTCTTCCAATCCATGAACACGGTATATTTCTCCATCTATTTGTGTCCTCTGATTTCTTTCATCAGTGTTTTATAGTAAAACTAAAAGCTTCTGCACAACAAAGGAAACTATAAGCAAGGTGAAAAGACAGCCTTCAGAATGGGAGAAAATAATAGCCAATGATGCAACGGACAAACAATTAATCTCAAAACTATACAAGCAACTCCTGCAGCTCCATTCTAGAAAAATAAATGACCCAATCAAAAAGTGGGCCAAAGAACTAAACAGACATTTCTCCAAAGAAGACATACAAATGGCTAACAAACACATGAAAAGATGCTCAACATCACTCATTATCAGAGAAATGCAAATGAAAACCACAATGAGGTACCACTTTACACCAGTCAGAATGGCTGCCATCCAAAAATCTACAAGCAATAAATGCTGGAGAGGATGTGGAGAAAAGGGAACCCTCTTACACTTTTGGTGGGAATGCAAACTAGTACAGCCACTATGGAAAAGTGTGGAGATTCCTTAAAAACCTGCAAATAGAACTGCCATATGATGCAACAATGCCACTTCTGGGCATATACGCCAAGGAAACCAGAATTGAAAGAGACACGTGTACCCCAATGTTCATCGCTGCATTGTTTACAATAGCCAGGACATGGAAGCAACCTAGATGCCCATCAACTGACGAATGGATAAGAAAGCTGTGGTACATATACACAATGGAATATTACTCAGCATTAAAAAAAAATTCATTTGAAGCAGTTCTACTGAGTTGGACCGAACTGGAGCCTATTATCCAGAGTGAAGTAAGCCAGAAGGAAAAGCAACAATACAGTATACTAATGCATATATATGGAATTTAGAAAGATGGTAAGGAGAACCCTGCATGCGAGACAGCAAAAGGAACACAGACGTATAGAACAGTCTCGTGGACTCTGTGGAAGAGGGCAAGGGTGGGATGATATGGGAGAATGGCATTGAAACATGTTAATTATCATATGTGAAATCAATCTCCAGCCCAGGTTTGATGCTCAGGGCTGGTGCACCCAGATGACCCAGGGAGAGGGAATCGGGAGGGAAGAGGGAGGGGGATTCTGGAGGGGGATCATATGTAAACCCATGGTGGTTTCATGTCAATGTATGGCAAAACCAACACAATAAAGTAAAGAAAAAAAAGATTTTTTTCTCTTTGTTAAACTTCTTTTGTTTATGTATCATTATTCTGATTCAGTTGCATATTTATCTGTTTTTTCTCACAGCTCACTGAGTTTTTTTTTAAGAAAGTACTTTTAATTCTTTATTAGGTAATTCTTAGATCTCCTCAGTTCTTTCTTTAGGCTTGGTTAGTAGAAATTTACTTTATTTAGTATTGTCATATTTCCCTGATTCTTAATGTTCTGTGTAGCTTTGCTTTATTGTTTTCTCATTTGAAAAGGTTTCCATCTCTTACAGTTTATTAAGATTCGCTTCCACAGGCAAAGACCTTCCCTAATCAGTCCAGCTAGATATTCTGGGTATATCTGAAAACTTTATTGTTGATGTTAATATCCCATTTCTCTCCCTTCTTCTTGGTGGAGAACTTTTGGGGCTGTATACTTTCTCCCAACCCGGCAGAACTTTGCTAGATGTTGATAATCATCCATCTCTTTTCCTGAGAGCATTGCTTTGAAATTCTGTGACACTAGGTGCAAGGCTCACTTCTTTCCCTCTCTTCAGAAGAATGAAACTTAGGGTTACCTTTCCCCCATTCTGTTGAACTATGTGCTGTGTGCTTAGTTGTGTCCGACTCTTTGCAACCCCATGGACCATAGCTCTCCAGGCTCCTCTATCCCTGGGGCTCTTCCAGGCAAGAATACTGGAATGGGTTACCATACCCTCCTCTAGGGGATCTTCCCAACCCAAGGATTGAACCCAGGTCTCCCACATTGCAGGCAGATTCCTTACTGTCTGAACCACCTGGGAAGCTCCAATTGAGCTACACCAGGTACTAAAGCTTCCCATCTCTTTTCCCTAGAGTAGTTCACTGAGATTTCTGGATATTGGCTGCAAGATCTACTTTTCTCCCTGTCTCCTAAAGGAGAAGCCTTAAGATTGTGTACTTTCTCACAATCTTGAAGAGTCAAGCTGGCTGCTGAGAGCCACCCCAGCTGCTGCAGTACAGCATTTGTTGGCATACATATCAACAGCCAGGTTTCTTGCCTGCTGCCTAGTGCCTCACTGGCTGCTGAGGTTCATGCTATTTGTTGGAGACACCACTGTCTGCTGATAAACATGTAATTTATTGACATCTTTCTTGGCTGCTAGGAGCTGTACCAGATCTGTGGGCAACCCTGGCTACTTTGGGCTATACCATCTCTCGTGGGTCACAATAAATATTGTGATTAGTTACAGCTGGCAATATGCACATTAGCTGCTGTGATCCAAGGTAGGTGCTGAGCTCAAATACGGCTGCTGTAGGCCACACAAGCAATCAGAGTCTTCAATGGCTGATGGGGGCAGTTCAGACTACTGGGAGCAGTACTGGCCACTGGAGTTGCATAAGCTGCTGCACTCCACAGTGACAGCCTCATTTTATCCCAGTAGCTGTGATCAATGTAATACAAGTAACTGGTCTGCACTATTGTAGCCACACTGGCTGCCTGGTCCACACATATTGGTAAGACTCACTCACCTTTCTTCTCTGTTTTTAGCTTTCTCTGGGAATTCCAACTATGCCAGATTCCTCAGCATTCTAGGTGAGGTAAGACAGAAATGGAACTCCTGGGAAGTCCCTGAAAAGCTGGACATGTTAGATATGCCTCTTGCTCTCTCCTTCCCCTATAGGATAAATCAAAGCCCAAGGATATCTCGGTACTGAGCTGCAGACAAGGAGGAGGAGGACACATGGTGAAGTAAAACCGATCTTCCTATATAATTCAATGTAACCATTCTTTGTCTTCAGTTATTTTGAGATGTTGCAATGTCTTTACTGAATTCTAGCATTCTCAAAAAGGTATTTTGGTCCATATAGGGTTTTTAAATGAATGTTTCTAGAGGAATGAGAGCCAGGACCTTCTAGTTTGCCATCTTGCTGACATCATGCTGCTTATCAGATTTTGCTTCATGTACTTTTGCAGTTTGTTGTTTAGGAATATTCAATTTAAGAATTGTTATGCATTCTTAGGGCTTCTCAGGTGGCTCAGTGGTGAAGAATATGCCTGTAATGCAGGAGACATGGGTTTGATCCCTGAGTCAGGAAGATGCTGCGGGGGAGAAAATGGCAACCAACTCCAATACTCTTGCCTGAACGTTCCCATGGGCAGAGGAGCCTGGAAGGCTACAGTGCATGAGATTGCAAGAGTTGGGCATGAATGAGCAAATGAGCACATACACACATGTATTCTTAGAACATTGGCGTCCTTATCATTTGTGATGCCCTTCTTTATCCTTAGTAACTTTTCTTGCTCTGAAGTTTGCTTTGTCACAAATTATTATAACTACCACTGCTTTCTTTTGATTATTGTTATATATTTCCCTATCCATTAACTTTAAATCTACATGTGTCTTCGTACTTACAAAGTGAGTCTCTTGTAGAGAAAATACAGTTGGGTACTATTTTTCAGTCGACTCTGATAATATCTGCCTTTCAGTTGATGCATTTAGATCATTGATATTCAAAAAGGTAATTGATATATTTGATTTATAGCTATCATATTTGTTACAGTTCTCTTTTTACTGTCTTATTTTCTATTTGTTGAAAAAATAGTTTTTTGTGTCTTTTTCCCTACATTTTGTAGTTTTAACTGCATATTTTATACGATTTCATCATTCTACTCTCTTAGCATATCAATTATACTTCTTTATAAAAGAAGTTAGAAGTTGTATTAGATTTGCAAAAGGCATTTACAACTGATCCACTTTCAAATATCACTTTACCATTTCATTGGTAGAGTACCTTATAATAGCAAAATAATCTTAATTCCTTCCTCCAGTCCCTTGTATTATTGCTGGCATTTGTTTGATTTATATGTTAATATGTATGTTAGTCATCCAGTCGTGTCCAACTCTTTGTGACCCCATGGACTATAGCCCACCAGGCTCCTCTGTCCATGGAATTCTCCAGGCAAGAATACTGGAGTGGGTTGCCATTCCTTTAAGCATATATATCAGTCATATATATATTTGACTGATATATATATATATATAAGCTTATATATATGTTCAGCTCAGTGAGTCAGTCATGCCTGATTCTTTGTAACCCCATGGACTATAGCACACCAGGCTTCCCTCAGACATATATATATATATATATATATATATATACACATATACATTATTTATGTTAGTGTGTCTTCATCTGTTTGGGTTATTATAACAAAATATCATAACCTTGGTGGCTTATACACAGCACTAGTTTATTGATCACATTTCTCAACACTGGAAGTTCAAGATTAGGGTGCCAGAATGGTCAAGTTCTGGTGAGGGCCCTGTTTCCCAGTTACAGACTGAATACTTCTCATTGTCATGTGGTAGAAAGTGCTAAAGAGCTGTGTGGGTCTTTTATAAGGGCACTAGTCACAATCATGAGGCCTGGCCTTATCACCTGCCAAAGGCTTCACCTCCAAATATCATCATTTTGAGGACTAAGATTCCAATATATAAATTTTGAAAGGTCACAAACATTCAGATCATAGTAATATGCATATATAATTTCCAGGTGGCTCAGTGGTTAAAAATCTGCCTGCCAATGCAGGAGATGCAGGAGACACAATTTTGATCCTTGGGTCAGAAAGATCCTCTGGAGGAAGAAATGGCAACCCACTCTGGTATTCTTGCCTGGATAAGTCCATGGGCAGAGAAATCTGGTGGGCTACAGTCCATGGTGTCACAGAGTCAGACACTGAGCACACACATCTTGGCTCAATCAAATACATTGCTGCTATTATTCTTTTCAATAAAATTTTACCTGTTCGATTAATTAAGAAGTAATGAGGAGACTCAGCTCAGTTCTTCCACCAATGCCACTCATCCCTCAAGACCCCTGGACCCGCCGAGGCTGGACTCCGGCAGCTGGCGCCCAACGTGGGGCTTGTAGGATATCCCCCAACATTATGAAACTTTCCGAGGAAGAGGCCAACACCACTGCTACTCCTTCCTCAACCCCCGCCACATCGGAATTCTCCTCCACATCAACCACCATCCCTGCCTCCTGAGGATACCGATCCACCGATAGAGACAATCTTTGTTGCTATGCTTGCTTTCCTTGCCTGTCAGTAACAGTGAGGAAACCTAGACTCACCCACCAGAAAACCACACAAGCCTTTCCACCCAGGAAACTTCGACAAACCACGCATCCAACCCCTCCCATAGAGAGGAATCCCCACAATAAAGGGACAACACAGCAAGATAAACAAGATGAAAAGGCAGAGAAATACCCAGCAAGTAAAGGAACAGGATAAATACCCCCTAGACCAAACAAAAGACGAAGAGATAGGAAGTCTACCTGACAAAGAATTCCGAATAATGATAGTGAAAATGATCCAAAACCTGGAAAATAAGTTTGAGTTACAGCTCAATAACCTGCAGGCAAGGATTGAGAAGATGCAGGTAAGCTTTAACAAAGACTTAGAAGAAATGAAAAAGAGACAAAATACAATGAATAATGCAATAAATGAGATCAAAAACACTCTGGAGGGAACCAACAGTAGAATAACAGAGATAGAAGACAGAATAAGTGAGGTAGAAGACAGAATGACAGAAATAAATGAAACAGAAAGGAAAAATGAAAAAAGAATTAAAAGAAATGAAGACAACCTTAGAGACCTCTGGGACAATATTAAACGCACCAATATTCGAATCATAGGAGTCCCAGAAGAAGAAGACAAAAAGAAAGACCATCAGAAAATTCTTGAAGAGATAATTGTAGAAAACTTCCCTAAATTGGGGAAGCAAATAGCCACTCAGGTCCAAGAAACACAGAGAATCCCAAATAGAATGAACCCCAAGCAGGACACCCCAAGACACATATTAATCAAATTGGCAAATATCAAATACAAAGACCAAATATTAAAAGCAGCAAGGGAGAAGCAAAAGATAACTCACAAGGGGAATCCCATAAGGATAACAGCTGATCTCTCAACAGAAACGCTTCAGGCCAGAAGGGAATGGCAAAACATACTTAAAGTCATGGAAGAAAACAATCTACAACCCCGACTACTGTACCCAGCAAGGATCTCATTCAAATTTGAAGGAGAATTCAAAATTTTCTCAGACAAGCAGAAACTGAGAGAATTCAGCAACACCAAACCAGCCCTCCAACGAATGCTAAAGGAACTTTCCTAGATAGGAAACCCCGATGGGATAGATAATCTGGAACCCAAAACAATAAAATAAATGGCAGCGGGATCATACTTATCAATAATTACCTTAAATGTAAACGGGCTGAATGCCCCAACCAAAAGACAAAGATTGGCCGATTGGATACAGAAACAAGACCCCTATATATGTTGTCTACAAGATACCCACCTCAAACCTAGGGACACATATAGACTGAAAGTTAAAGGCTGGAAAAAGATATTCCATGCAAATAAAGACCAAAAGAAAGCAGGAGTGGCAATACTCATATCTGATAAAGTAGACTTAAAAATAAAGGCAGTGAAAAGAGATAAAGATGGACATTACATAATGATCAAAGGATCAATCGAGGAAGAAGAAATAACAATTATAAATATTTATGCACCTAACATAGGAGCTCCACAATATGTAAGGCAAATGCTAACAAATATGAAAGGGGAAATCAACAACAACACAATAATAGCAGGAGACTTTAATACACCACTCACACCAATGGATAGATCAACTAGACAGAAAAGTAACAAGGAAATTCAAACTTTAAATGAAACAATAGACCAACTAGACCTAATTGATATCTATAGGTCATTCCACCCCAAAACAAGGAATTTCACCTTTTTCTCAAGTGCACACGGGACCTTCTCCAGGATAGATCACATCCTGGGCCATAAATCTAACCTTGATAAATTCAAAAATATTGAAATCATCCCAAGCATCTTTTCTGACCACAATGCAGTGAGATTAGATATCAACTACAGGAGAAAACCTCTCAAAACTTCCAACATATGGAGGCTCAACAACACACTGCTGAATAACCAACAAATCACAGAAGAAATTAAAAATGAAATTCAGTTATGCATGGAAACGAATGAAAATGAAAACACAACAGCTCAAAACCTATGGGACACTGTGAAAGCAACACTAAGGGGAAAGTTCATAGCAATACAAGCTCACCTCAGGAAACAAGAGAAAAATCAAATAAATGACCTTACTATACACCTAAAGCAACTAGAAAGGGAAGAGATGCAGAAGCCCAGGTCTAGGAGAAGGAAAGAAATCTTAAAGATCAGGGCAGAAATAAATGCAAAGTAATCAAAAGTGACCATAGCAAAAATCAACCAAGCCAAAAGCTGGTTCTTTGAGAAGATAAATAAAATTGACAAACCATTAGCCAAACTCATCAAGAAACAAAGGGAGAAGAACCAAATCAACAGAATTAGAAATGAAAACGGAGAGATCACAACAGAAAACACATAAATACAAAGGATCATAAGAGACTATTATCAGCAACTATATGCAAATAAACTGGACAACCTGGATGAAATGGACAAATTCCTAGAAAAGTACAACTTTCCAAGACTAAACCAGGAAGAGATAGATAATATTAAAAGACCCATCACAAGCACGGAAATTGAAACCGTAATCAGAAATCTTCCAAAAAACAAAAGCCCAGGACCAGATGGCTTCACAGCTGAATTCTACCAAAAATTTAGAGAAGAGCTAACACCTATTCTACTCAAACTCTTCCAGAAAATTGCAGACGAAGGTAAACTTCCAAACTCATTCTATGAGGCCTCCATCACCCTAATTCCAAAACCCGGCAAAGATGCCACAAAAAAAGAAAACTACAGACCAATATCACTGATGAACTTAGATGCAAAAATCCTCAACAAAATTCTAGCAAATAGAATCCAACAACACATCAAAAAGATCATACATCATGATCAAGTAGGCTTTATCCCAGGGATGCAAGGATTCTTCAATATTTGTAAATCAATCAATGTAATACACCACATTAACAAATTGAAAAATAAAAATCACATGATTATCTCAATAGATGCAGAGAAAGTCTTTGACAAAATTCAACATCCATTTATGATAAAAACCCTCCAAAAAGCAGGAATAGAAGGAACATACCTCAACATAATAAAAGCTATATATGACAAACCCACAGCAAACATTATCCTCAATGGTGAAAAACTGGAAGCATTCCCCCTGAAATCAGGGACAAGACAAGGGTGCCCACTCTCACCACTACTATTCAACATAGTTTTGGAAGTTTTGGCCACAGCAATCAGAGCAGATAAAGAAATCAAAGGAATACAGATTGGAAAAGAAGAAGTAAAACTCTCTCTGTTTGCTGATGACATGATCCTCTATATTGAAAACCCTAAAGACTCTACGAGAAAATTACTAGAGCTAATCAGTGAATATAGCAAAGTTTCAGGATACAAAATCAACACACAGAAATCCCTGGCATTCCTATACACTAACAGTGAGAAATCAGAAAGAGAAATTAAGGAAACAATTCCATTCACCATCGAAACAAAAAGAATAAAATACTTAGGAGTATTTCTACCTAAAGAATAAAAGACTTGTATATAGAAAACTATAGAACACTGATGAAAGAAATCAAGGAGGACACAAACAGATGGAGAAATGTACCGTGTTCCTGGATTGGAAGAATCAATATAGTGAAAATGAGTATACTACCTAAAGCAATCTATAGATTCAATGCAATTCCTATCAAGCTACCAGAGGTCTCCTTCAAAGAATTAGAACAAATAATTTCTCAATTTGTATGGAAATACAAAAAACCTCATATAGCCAAAGAAATCTTGAGAAAGAAGAATGGAACTGGAGGAATCAACCTACCTGACTTTAGGCTATACTACAAATCCACAGTCATTAAGACAGTATGGTACTGGCACAAAGACAGAAACATAGATCAATGGAACAGAATAGAAAGCCCAGAGATAAATCCACGCATCTATGGACACCTTATCTTTGACAAAGGAGCCAAGAATATACAATGTAGAAAAGACAACCTCTTTAACAAGTGGTGCTGGGAAAACTGGACAGCCAATTGTAAAAGAATGAAACTAGATCACTTTCTAACACCATACACAAAGATAAACTCAAAATGGATTAAAGATCTAAGCATAAGACCAGAAACTATAAAACTCCTAGAGGATAACATAGGCAAAACACTCTCTGCTATAATCCAAAGCGGGATACTCCATGACCCACCTCCCAGAATATTGGAAATAAAAACACGAATAAACAAATGGGACCTAATTAAAATTAAAAGCTTTTGCACAACAAAGGAAACTATAAGCAAGGTGAAAAGACAGCCTTCAGAATGGAAGAAAATAATAGCCAATGAAGCAACAGACAAACAATTAATCTCAAAAATATACAAACAACTCCTGCAGCTCCATTCTAGAAAAATAAACAACCCAATTAAAAAGTGGGCCAAAGAACTTAACAGACATTTCTCCAAAGAAGATATAAAAATGGCTAACAAACACATGAAAAGATGCTCAACATCACTCATTATCAGAGAAATGCAAATCAAAACTACAATGAGGTACCACTTTACACCAGTCAGAATGGCTGCCATCCAAAAGTCTACAAGCAATAAATGCTGGAGAGGATGTGGAGAAAAGGGAACTCTCTTACACTGTTGGTGGGAATGCAAACTAGTACAGCCACTATGGAAAACAGTGTGGAGATTCCTTAAAAAACTGCAAATAGACCTGCCATATGACCCGGCAATCCCACTGCTGGGCATATACACCGAGGAAACCAGAATTGAAAGAGCCACGTGCACCCCAATGTTCATCGCTTCATTGTTTACAATAGCTAAGACATGCAAACAACCTAGATGCCCATCAACTGATGAATGGATAAGAAAGCTGTGGTACATATATACAATGGAATATTACTCAGCATTAAAAAAAATTCATTTGAAGCAATTCTACTCAGATGGACGAAACTGGAGCCCATTATCCAGAATGAAGTAAGCCAGAAGCAAAAACAACAATACAGTATATTAACACATATATATGGAATTTAGAAAGACAGTAACTAGAACCCAACATGGGGGACAACAAAAGGAACGCAGATGTATAGAATAGACTTGTGGACTTTGTGGATGAGGGTAAGGGTGGGATGAGATGGGAGAAGGGCATTGAAGCATGTTAATTGTCATGTGTCTAATCAATCGCCAGCCCAGGATTGATGCTCGGGACTGGTGCAGCGAGATTTCCCGGGGGGGAGGGAGGAGGGAGGGGGGACCCGGAGGGGAAGCATATGTAAACCCATGGTGATATCATGACAATGTATGGCAAAAACAATAATAAAAAAATAAATAAATAAATAAATAAAAGAAGTAATGAATGTGAAGTTTTATTTTATTTCCACTTATTCTTTCTTCAATTTTCTTCCTTTTTATGTAGATCCTAGATTTTTTACTTATATAATTAAATTTTAATGTAAGGTGAATAGGAAAATCTGGCCATCATCAAGGATGAGATTTGTTTTGTTGTTTTCATTCTTATTAACAAACCCACAATACAGTATAAATTAAGGAACTGCATTCAGAGATGAGACTTTTCCCAATGAGAAAAAAAATCGCAGTTAGAGCCAAAGACCAAAGTTCTGCACAAATATTTGTTTGTCTGAAACTAATGAATTGGAGTAAAAAGTTCAATCTTGAACAAAGTACAAAACCTCTTTATTTTAAAGGCATTATTCAAGAAAAAATGGTAACATATTCATTCACTAAATGTTAAGCAAACAATCATTATGGAACAGAGACTAACTATGGAGGGAATAATATTACCACTAATAATAATAATAATAATTATATCAATAATAAGTAAAATTTACTGAGAATTAATTATGTGTCAGACCCTTTGATAAGTGTTTTATATGCATGATCTCATTCTTTATAATAATCATATGCATTATGTTATTAATATTATCCCCAATTTAGCTATAAAGACAATTTTGCTAATGAAATAACTTTTACACCATTGCAAGCTAATAAAGATGCAAATCAGGTATGTCTATGAAAATCAATTGTACTGCTCGGGTTGTTCACAGCTATATGAAAATGATAAATAGAAGGTGTTTAAATAGAGGAGTGAAGGTACACTTAACCTAGACTAGCGAAGAGGGAAATGAGATTGAGCTAGCGGGATCAGTTTGGGAAAACAAAGAGGAACTGGCAAAAGCTGGTGGGATGGGCTTGAACAGAGAAGCTCTGTTCTCACAGAAGTAGGAGCCTGTGAAAAGACTCATAGGTGAAAGGACTCATAGGAATAAAAGACTCATACTTAGAAAAATAATAAAGATTTGAATGAGGATAAAATTAACAAGGAGGGACAGGCATTAAGAAAAGCCTTCAATAAAAGTTGGGTTTGAATTTTTTCTTATGATATATAGAGGGCTACTAAACTATTTTTGGACAAGGCAGTGGCACCCCACTCCAGTACTCTTGCCTGGAAAATCCCATGGACTCAGGAGCCTGATAGGCTACAGTCCATGGGGTCACTAGGGGTCAGACACAAATGAAGTAACTTAGCATCAGAAGTAGCAAACTATTTTAAGTAGGGGGCTAAAATAATCTGTCTTGTGTTTCATGAAGATTGTAGTGCTGGAGAAGACTCTTGAGAGTCCCTTGGATAGCAAGGAGATCAAACCAGTCAATCCTAAAGGAAATTAACCCTGAATATTCATTGTAATGACTGATGCTGAAGCTGAAGCTCCAATATTTTGGCCACCTGAAATGAACAGCTGAAACACTGGAAAAGACCCTTGTCCTGGAAAAGATTGAGGGCAGGAGGAGAAGGAGCAAAAGAGGATGAGATGGTTGGATGGTGTCACTGACTCAATGGACATGAGTTTGAGCAAACTCCAGGAGACAGTAAAGGACAGGGAAGCCTATCGTGCTGCTGTTCATGGGGTTGCAAAGAGTCAGACATGACTGAGTGACTGAACTACAGCAACAAATCCAAGCATAAGCGTGAAAGACATTCTGAAAGGGGCCATAATTCAAGACAGGCATTACTACAAATGAGAGCGTGTGTGCATGCTGTTGTTTCAGTCATGCCCGACTCTTTGTGACGCTATGGACTGTAGCCTGCCAGGCTTCTCCCTCCGTGGAATTTTCTAGGCAAGAATACTGGAGTGGGTTACCATGCCTTCCTCCAAGGGATTATTCTGAGGCAGCGATTTAATCTGCATCTCTTACATCTCCTGCATTGGCAAGGGGGTTCTTTACAACTAGCACCACCTGGAAAGCCCACAAAATAGAGCATTTTGTCTTAACTAAAATGGTTACAGATGAGATGAAGAATGAACCCCTTCAAGAGCTACAAATAAGATAAAATTAATGAGAATTTGTCATAATTTTGGTGTAGATGGTCAATGCAAGAAACTCTCAGTTTTCTAATTAGGGCAACTGGGTACCATCCACCAAAATTTGAAATATCAAAGAGGGAGACAAAAAATTTGATGGAAAGGTATCGAACCGAATATTAGACATACTCAATGTTATCAGAATAGTCAAGTGGAGATACCTGGGGTAAGCAGTTCAATCTATGGACCCAACACTTAAGAAAAATCACTAGGTTGAAAAAACTCTAGATTTTAAAGTTATCTGTGTAAAAGTGATATTTGAAGGCAAGTTAGTTGATGAGCTCTCCTTAATAAAGCATATATATAGTATACATATGTAATTATATATATCAGAAAAGAATCAAGAACATCCCTTTAAGTTTTATTGATTTCTGATCTTATTTTCATTATTTACTTCTTTCTGCTCACTTTTTGTTTGCCTTGCTCTTCCCTGTTTCTTTTGGTTCTAAATTTAGGAATTTAGATCACAATTTATAATTATTCTTCTTTTCTAATGTAAGCATTTAATGATATAAATTTCTGTCTTAGCGCTGCTTTTGCTATGCTCCAAAATTTTTGATATGCTATAACTGCATTATCATGTAGTTCAATGCAATTCTGATTTCTATTAAGACTTCCTCCTTTATTTGATTCACTGATTATTTAGAAGCATAGTGTTTAGTTGACAACTATTTGGATGTTTTCCTGTTATATTGATTTTAATGATTTCTATATACATGGTAATTTTTCAATTATTTCAGATTTGTTGAAATTAGTTGTATGGTTAGAGTATTATCTTTCTCAGATAATTTTCCATGAATGCTTGAAAAAAATGCATGTTTTGCTATTCTTGTGTTAAAGAATCTACATATTTCAGTTAGATCCTGTCGTTCAATATTTTTCAGTTATATATTCTGCTGATTTTCTGTCTAGCAGTTCTATCCATTGTTGAGAGATGAGTAAAAAATTCTCTAACCATATTAGTGCACTTTTCTATTTCTCCATTCTGCTCTGATTGTTATTGATCAAGTGCTTTGTAGTTCTGATGTTTAGTGTTCTTCTATCTTCTTGGTAGGTTGAGCTTTTATCATTTTTTTATTTTGTTTCATATTTCTGATATTTTTTTTTGTTTTAAAATCTATTTTGGTTACCTTACAAGCTATCACAGCTTTCTTTTGATTAGTGTTTGAATCAGTTCAGTCACTCAGTCTTGTCTGACTCTTTGCAACCCCATAGATTGCAGCACACCAGGCTTCCCTGTCCACCAACTCCCGGAGCTTACTCAAACTTATGTCCATTGAATTGATGATGTCATCCAATCATCTCATTCTTGGTCGTCCCCTTCTCCCACCATCAATCTTTCCCAGAACAGTGTTTAAATAGTATATATATTTCTATTATTTTGTTTTAATCAACTGTTAGTCTGTTTGAGTTCAGATCAGTTCAGTCTCTCAGTTGCGTCCAACTCTTTGTGACCCTATGGACTGCAGCACACCAGGTTTCACTGTCCATTAACAACTCCTGGAGTTTACTCAAACTCATGTTCATTGAGTCAGTGATGCCATACAACCATCTCATCCTCTGTCATCCATTTTTCCTCCTGTCTTCAATCTTTCCAAGCCTCAGGGTCTTTCCAAATGACTCAGTTCTTCTCATCAGGTGGCCAAAGTGTTGGAGTTTCAGCTTCAACATCAGTCCTTCCAATGAATATTCAGGCCTGATTTCCTTTAGGATGGATTGGTTGGATCTCTCTGCAGTCCAAGGAACTCTCAAGAATCTTCTACAACACCACAGTCCAAAAGCATCAATTCTTTGATGCTCAGCTTTCTTTATAAGTCCAACTCTCACATCCATACGTGACTACTGGAAAAAGCATAGCTTTGACTAGCTGGACTTTGGTCAGCAAAGTAGTGTCTCTGCTTCTTAATATGCTGTCTATTGGTCATAACTTTTCTTCCAAGAAGGAAGCGTCCTTTAACTTCATGGCTGCAGTAACCATCTGCAGTGATTTTGGAGTTCAAAAAAATAAAGTGTGTCACTATTTCCACTGTTTCCCAATCTATTTGCCATGAAGTGATGGGACCAGATGCCATGATCTTAGTTTTTCGAATGTTGAGTTTTAAACCAACTTTCTGTTTGAGTTACTTTAACAAAAATGCTGGCACAAAGACAGATATATAGATCAATGGAACAGAATAGAAAGCCCAGAGATAAATCCACGCATCTATGGACACCTTATCTTTGACAAAGGAGGCCAGAATATACAATGGAGAAAAGAAAACCTCTTTAACAAGTGGTGCTGGGAAAACTGGACAGCCACTTGTAAAAGAATGAAACTAGATCACTTTCTAACACCATACACAAAGATAAACTCAAAATGGATCAAAGATCTAAGCATAAGACCAGAAACTATAAAACTCCTAGAGGATAAGATAGGGAAAACACTCTCTGCCATAACCCAAAGCGGGATACTCCATGACCCACCTCCCAGAATATTGGAAATAA